>CM033643.1:175755611-176177475 GCA_019512145.1 Engystomops pustulosus
ATTGCCACGTATCTACTACCAATGTGCTGTGTGGGGAGCTGGGGGGGGGGGGTAGGTGCAGTAGCAGTTCCATTCAAAAGTCGCTTAAGTCTGGATTCCTACCTGCCCGGCCAAGTAGTGGTGGCATCAGAGCGGATGTTTAGTGGGCGGGGGGCATCGTTACCCCCAGGAATGAACCCGCTTGTCAAGTAATGTGGAGAGACTACCTTTGTCAAGATGAATTAGGCTTGGATTCGCCCAGGATTTCAACCACCAATGCCTAATGATCAGATTAGATCAGCCATGACGCTCATCCAAAAGTTGAGAAATGGGTCGGGGTTCTAACTACCTGCCTCAGCTACTATTCTGATGCTGCATCCGCCCTGATGCCACACATCTGCTGCTAGTGGCACCATCTGCCTTCTACCATCTTTACCAAGGACTGGAATTGTCTGCCACATCACACTTATATCATGGTGCCACTCTGCAGGTCCTGTGCTTCTGATGCCACCTTCACACTATATCATGTGTGCCCACTCGGGCGGGCTGCTTGCTACTGATGCCACCTCACACTATACATTGTGCCACTCTGCGGGCCTGCTGCTTGATTGCTTTTGATGCACCAACACACTAATCATGGCCACTTCGCTCTTCATGCATTTGTGCCACCTTCACATATATCATGTGCCACTCTGCGGGCTCTGCTGTACTGATGGCCACCTTCACACTATATCATTGTGCCACTCTGCAGGCTCTTGCTGCGCTACTGATGCCACCTTCACCATATAATCATTGTGCCACTCTGCGGTCTCTTGCTGCTGCTGCTCTTATGCCACCTTACACATATATCTTTGTGCCACTTTGCAGGCTCCTGCTGCTATGCCAATGATGTCACCAGTGCACTATATCATTGGCCACTTGCAGGCTCATGCTGCTTCTGATGCCCCCTTCACACTATATCATGGTGCCACTCTGCGGCTACTGCGCTACTGATGCCACCTTCACACTATATCATTGTGCCACTTGCGGGCTCCTGCTGACTGCTTCTGATGCCACATTACACTATATCATTGTGCCACTCAGTGTATGTAAAAAGAGTGCACTCTTTGATGTTGGGATCTTGCCCTCAGCTCAAGTCCTTTCGAGCTGGCACAGACGTTTACACTTGTCAGGCTGCGTTCCCGCTTCGCTTTTGGGGAAGTTGGCTATGTAAGTGCCAATGGAGAGAAGAGGAAAGCGATTCTAAGAGTCGCGGCTGTCATGTTGGTGTCCATACTAAAATACAGCATGTTTAAAGACCAAACCACGCCCTGCATATTAAGCATGGCACAATGTTTTACAACCACCCTACAGGTCCTCTGCAGCCAGGGGAAATTCTTTTTTTTAACATGATTCGTTTTGATTCGAATTCGGGTCGAATCAAATTTTTCGAAAAATTTGGCGAATCGGGACGAAAAGAATTTTAACATTCGCCCATCTACTATTGACTAAAATACTTGACCAACAATACTTTTAAAGTAAAACATTTGGAAGATAAAGTTATAGTAGATATTCTGAATAAAGTTAAGTGTGGCAAAAAGTGTCAAATCATGTACATCAGTATGTTTGTAAGAATATCCACAAAAGTAACCAGAAATTTTAAGTAGATCAGTGGTTGGTCTGGTAAAATACATGAATATATTTTAAAAAAAAAACACCTTAATTACAAGCAAAGCCGTGGGGGGTAACTGAAGACAAGATCCATTTGAGGTATCAGTTAACCCTTTCAGTACCGATGGTCATTGTTGCCAAAAATACCAAATAAATTTTGAAGTTCTGATGGCACTTCTTAAATGACTTATCTATGAAAAAGTTTACAACATCATAACAAATTACTTTTTTTTTTTTCAAGACATGTGAACTTACCTTGATACAATAGTTTTTCCTGATCAATCCTTAAGGCAGCACAAAGAACAATGGATTATGGTCCCTAGGCATAATCACATAGAGACAGGTTAGCACAGCAATGAACAATCACCAGGGGTGACCTAACCGCACCAATAAGCTCACCTTAGGAGCATGGGAACCTGTATTTTATTTTCTAGGTCTCCAAGCGACAGAAGTAAGACGCAGCAAGGATGCCGAGCCTAAACACCGGTATGTAACGAGGTAGTAGCGTCCCCGCTCCGAAGGTGTGCTCACTCTTGGGCAAGCGAGGGGCACACGGGTTAATAACCCCCAAATCTCCCTAACCGGTTGCGGTGGTGCAGCGGGGGGGAGGGAGTTCCGTACCATGGGGTGGGCTGGCCCCGGGGACCTCGGCATCCAAACGGCCAGGCGGGGATAGGGGAACGGAAGACGTACGGGCAGTGCTATCGGTTGGCAGGTGGTCCCCCCCCCCCCCCCCCCCCCCCAAGGAAAAAAGGGAGGAAGGAAGGAAGTATTGAAAGAGAACGGGGAAAAGAAGAATTATGATAGCGGGGCCAAAATAGAAAGAAAAAGCGGAGGTGGGAGAAAACTGGCCAGGGGAAAAAGGAGGAAAGTATGACCACGCGGACGAAGTAAGCGGCGTGCAGCTCCTGTGCCTTCTGATGCCACTTCACATATATCATTGTGCCACTCTGCGGGCTCCTGCTGCTACTGATGACACCTTCACACTATATCATTGTGCCACTCTGCGGGCTCATGCTGCTGCTGCTTTGACTTGCACCAACACACATACATTGTGCCACTCTGCTGCTCGCTGCATTTGATGCCACCTTCACACTATATCATGTTGTGCCACTTGCGGGCTCCTGCTGCTACTGATGCCACCTTCACACTATATCATTGTGCCACTTGCAGGCTCTGCTGCTCTCTGATGCCCCCTTCACACTATATCATGGTGCCACTCTGCGGCTCCTGTGCTGGCTTCTGATGCCACCTTCACACTATATTCTTTGTGCCACTTTGCGGCTCCTGCTGCTGCCATGATGCTCACACGACACTATATCATTGTGCCACTCTGCAGGCGCTGCTGCTTTGATGCCACCTTCACACTATATCATTGTGCCACTCTGCGGGCTCCTGCTGCTACTGATGCCACCTTCACACTATATCATTGTGCCACTCTGCGGGCTCCTGCTGCTGCTTCTGATGCCACATTAACACTATATCATTGTGCCACTCAGTGTAAAAAGAGTGCACTCTTTGATGTTGGGATCTTGGCCCTCAGCTCAGTCCTTTCGAGCTGGCACAGACGTTACCTTGTCAGGCTGCGTTCCCGCTTCGCTTATTTGGGGAAGTTGGCCTATGTAAGTGCACATGGAAGAGAAGAGTGAAGCGATTCTAAGAGTCGCGGCTGTCATGTGCGTGTCATACTAAAATACAGCATTGTTTAAAGACCAAACCACGCTCCCTATGCATATTTAAGCATGGCACAATGTTCTACAACACCCTACAGGCTCTCTGCAGCCAGGAAATTCCTTTTTTTTTTAACATGATTCGTTTTGATTCGATTCGGGTCGAATCAAATTTTTTCGAAAAATTTGGCGAATCGGGACGAAACGAATTTTAACATTCGCCCATCTCTACTATTGACTAAAAATACTTTGACCAACAATACTTTTAAAGTAAAACTATTTTGGAAGATAAAGTTTATTAGTATATTTCTGAATAAAGTTTAAGTGTGGCAAAAGTGTCACAATCATGTACATCAGTATTGTTTGTAAGAATATCCACAAAAGTAACCAGAAATTTTAAGTAGATCAGTGGTTGGTCTGTAAAATACATGAATAATATTTAAAAAAAAACACCTTCAGGTTTACCAAGCAAAGCCGGTAACATTGAAGACAAGCTCCCATTTGCAGGTATCATGTTAACCCTTTCAGTACCGATGGTCATTGTTGCCAAAAATACCAAGTACATTTTTGAAGTTCTGCTATGCACTTCTTTAAATGACTATATCTATGAAAAAGCTTTACACATCATAACAAATTTTACTTTGTTTTTTTTTTCAAGACATGTGAGACTTTACCTTGATACAATAGTTTTTTCCTGATCATCCTTAAGGCAGCACAAGAACAATGAGATTATGGTCCCTAGGCATAATCACATAGAGACAGGTTAGCACAGCAATGAACAATCACCATGGGGTGGACCTAACCGCACCCATATAAGCTCCCTTAGGAGCATGGGCACCTTGTATTTTATTTTCTCTAGGTCTCCCAAGAGACAAGACGTAAGACGCAGCAAGGATGCCGAGCCCTAAACACCCGGATTGTATACGCTGTGTAGTAGCGTCCCTCGCTCCGAAGGTGTGCTCCTCTTGGGCAACGGAGGGGCACACGGGTTAATAACCCCCAAATCTCCCTTAACCGGTTGCGGTGGCTGCATGCCGGGGGGGAGGGAGTTCCGATACCATTCGGGTGTGGGCTGGCCTCCGGGGACCTCGGCATCTCTCAACCGCCAGGCTGGATGGTATTCTGGGGAAACCGGAAGTGACGTCTCACGGCTCAGTGCGACTTCCGGTTAGGCAGGTATGTGCATCTCCCCTTGTGTTCCCCTACAGACAATGCAGAAAGTTTCCGGATCAGCGTCCCACATGCTCAGCATGACCAGAAGTAAGGGGAGGAGCGGTAAGTTTAAAAACTCACCCGAGCCTAGTCTCAGGTTGCACCCTGCCATCAAACCCGGACCCCTCTGCTGCTGTGGTTAGTACATGATGAGAGGCTATGCACCTTTCTAGTGGTGAATATGTGCATATTGATCTCTGTTTATATTATCTGTTTTTTCCTGTTAGATGTCAGCTTCTAACTCAGGAACAAGCCGCAAGAGATCTCGCAAGTCTCATCATAGACTCTGCTCTAGCTGCCAGCAACCCCTGTCAGATGACATGGATGGCGATCTGTGTAACAGCTGTATTTCTCCACCTCCTCCTACCTATAACCCATCGGCAGATTTCTTTGCATGGTTTAAGCATCAGCTCGCGAACGCATTCAAAAAGGGAGAAGATAACAGGGAGTTCCCCCTCTGGTTCAGTTGTTTTGTATGATTCATCTGATAATGATTCTGATATTAATGTATGTTCCTCTGATGCTGAAGATCCAGAGGACTTTTACTTATTAAATAAGGATAAGTTCCCAGCTTTGCTTAAAGCCGTTAAGGATACAATTGAATCTGACAGAAATTAAGATCATAAATCCAAAAAGGAACAACAGTTTTATTTTCCTGTGTCGAAAAACAAGGTTCTCCCTAGTCACCCCGTTCTATCAGACTGGATGAAAAGGGACTGGTCTAAGCCAGATAAGAGGATTGACTTAGGTTCTAGGTTTAAGAGCCTCTACAAGCTTGAAGAGTCTGCATATAAAGATTGGGAGAATATCCCCAAAGTGGATTTAGCAGTCGCTCAATTATCCAAGAAAGCTATTCTTCTCTCTTGTCGGATCCAATGGATCGCAAGGCAGATTCTAGTTTGAAAAAGTCATATACATCTACAGTGTGCTCTTGTAAAGCTTCTCTGGCTTCAATTCCAGTAGCCAGAGCCCTCAGGGTCTGGCTAAGTGATCTTACCATTAGTATTGATGAAGGTGCCCCCAGAGAGGTATTATCAGACACTATGCCGATACTGAAATCTGCTGTTGTATTTCTTGCTGATGCTCATCTTGAGGTCCGCAAGTGCTCATCCAGATCCCTAGCAGCCTCAAATTCAGCAAGAAGAGCCCTGTGGCTCAAAATGTGGAATGGTGATATGGTATCTAAGATTAATTTCTGCTATTTACCCTTTCAGCCAGCCTCTATGTTTGGTCCTCAGCTATCCACAATATTGGAATCGCTAGAAGGAAACAAAGGAGTGAAATTCCCTGAATTCCGTTCGCAAAGGAGAAAATCTCCAAAAGCCAAACTTGGGAAACTTCCTCCTAAGCATTCAGAAGGGGAAAGGAACCATCCTTGGGTAAGAAAGACGGCTTTGCCACAAAGGCGGGCCTTTGACGCCAGGAGTCCTTTACCGAAGGTGGGGGCAAGGTTAGGAAACTTTTGGCGTCAATGGTCAGAAACATTGTCAGACGCCTGGGTTTCCTCAGTGATACGCAGAGGCTATCAACTGGAGTTCAAACAGTTCCCGCCGAACAGGTTTGTGTACAGCACACGATCCAATCAGGACCTTTGGCAGCTGATCCAAGAATTCATCCACAAGGCAGCCCTGGAGCCACTCCCCAATGATCAAAGGGGACAAGGTTTTTATTCTCGTGTGTTTCCAGTTCCAAAGCCAGAAGGCAAATGGAGACTAGTGATCAACCTGTCATTCCTCAACAGCTTCCTGGTCCAGAAGGCTTTTCGGATGGAAACCATTCGTTCAGTGATGAGGATTTTAAAGAAAGGGGATTTCATGGCCAAAATCGACCTCCGGGAGGCATATCTACACATTCCTATCTTTCCTCCTCACAGAAAGTACCTGAGATTTGCCATCAAGATGGGCTGAGGATTCATCGTTTTCAATTCACGTGCCACCAAAGTGGTGATAGTGCTAACTTCAGTCTTAAGACTACAGAATATATGCATCATCCCATACCTAGACGACTGGCTGGTCAGGGCCTCATCCCAAGCTCTTCTGGAGTCTCAACTTCAGAGAACCTTACATATACTGCTAGACCATGGTTTTCTCATAAACCATCAGAAGTCTCACCTCATACCCTCTCGCAACATAATGTTTCTAGGGTTCATCCTAGATTCTGTCAACTGGAGAATCACGCTATCTCCAGAAAGAATGCAATCTATCCAACAAATGGTGTCCAATCTCAAAAATCAGCGGACAGTGACCATCAGATTCGCTATGAAAGTCCTGGGGAAGATGACCTCGACAATTGACGCAGTGCCTTGGGCCAGAGCAAGAATGAGGTCCCTCCAAAGAGATCTTTTGAGGGCTTGGCGACGGGGCAAAAAGGATCTTCAGTCATATCTAACAGTCTCTCCACAGACGATCACAGATCTCTCCTGGTGGCAGTGCCGTCCTCTCTCCTCAAAGGGGTGTCCTTGGTTCCCCAGCCACAGAAGCTCCTCACTACGGATGCATCCTCCTGGGGTTGGGGTGCCCATGTAGATCATTTCCAGTTCCGGGCCAAGTGGAAGAAGAAAGATTCTTACCTATCCTCGAATCTCAAAGAGCTGAAGGTGGTTAGATTGGACCTCTTACAATATTACACAGTTTCAAGATTCTGGTGCAGTCAGACAACCTAGCCACGGTTTATTATATAAACAAACAAGGCGGCACCAGAGGTTGCTCCATGATAAAGGAGTGCAACCAGCTCATGGGCTGGGCACAACTCAATGTCCCGTCCAACACAGCAGTCCATATCAAAGGTCGTCTGAATCATTTGGCAGACAGCCTCAGCAGGAATTGTCTTCCCCAAGTGGAGTGGTCACTAGATGATCATCACATTTTTTCCCTATTGACAAGCAGATGGGGTACACCACTGATAGATGTGATGGCAACGGAGGAGAACTCAAAATGCATTCACTTTTGCACGATATTTTGCACCCCGAAAGCCCTGGCTCTGGACGGTCTATCAATCAGTTGGTCACATCATCTGATTTCCCCCGGTGGTTCTCATCCCAAGGGTCCTGACGAATATCAGAGAGGACAAGGTGGAAGCCATAGCCATCCTTCCTTTTTGCCCACGCAGGGCCTGGCTCTCACTCGCGTGGTCACTTTCGAAAGAAGATTCTGTCAAACTTCCGGTTTCCCACAACTTACTCTTGCAGAGAGGTCAGGTTCACCCGAACCCAGGAATGCTTCAACTAGCGGCCTGGAGACTGACAGGGAAAATTTGAAAAATTTTGGTTTTTCAAAGGAAGTCATAAACACTCTGCTATTATCAAGAAGACCCTCTACAGTGAAAGTCTACAATAGAGTCTGGTCTCTGTTTAAGTCATGGTGTGCTCAAAACACCACAAGTCCTAATTCCGGGTAAGTTAATTAAAGTGTTTTTTAAAAAGTAGTAACTTTTACCAAACTATGTTATAAATATGTACAACATTATTCTATTACCCTTCCCCAGGTTCAGCTACAGATGCAGAGGGTGCATGTACTTCTGCAATAAAGTGTTTCCTGCAGCTCCTTCTATATTCTGCCTTCTGCTGACCGTCTGGAGGGAGCTACACTTGAAACGTCTATATCTCCTGAACCCTTGTTGTCGTATTAAACAGGAGAGTTTCCCCTTTCATATGATATATGAATTGTGTATGGATGCTCAACATAACCGGAGATATCCACTCTTAAAGTTACAACTGTCAATGAAAAGCTGTACATAAAAATCAGCTTTTGTAGTGCAAATGTAAAGGTGAATATCTCTGGTTCTGTGATGCAATACACAATCCCTATATCATATTAAAGGGGAGATTCTCCTGTTTAATTTGACATCAAAATGTGCGTTTCTAGATGTCAGGGTTAATAAGATATAGCTGTTTGAAGTTGGTCATTGTAGACTTAAAAAAAGTCTTTTCTGCAATCTGTCACAGTAAAAGCTGCCGTATATTTACGTGGAGCGGCATTGAAGGCGTTAAAAAAAAAAGCAGAGGGGCTTAGCAAGTACAGTGGGCAGCCCTTGGACAACCCTTCCTGTTGGAATGTGAATATTAAAGGGAACCTGTTACCAGGGGCCATTTTTCTGACTCACCCATGTCCCCATAGAAAATAGTGTAAACATTGCCAAAGAGTTTTTATAGTAAAACAGTTTTTTCCCAAAAAAGCTAAGTAACATAAAACTTTACCTCTCTGTATGCAGAACTGAGTCCCTAGTCCCTTGGGAGCAGGGGCGGACTGGGAATTTAAAGTGGCCCTGGAAAAAACTGTAAAAGTGGCCCCATTCTGTGGGTGGGGGTCAAAACAAGTAGGCGTGGCCTTGTGATGTGGGTGGAGTTACTAAACTCCATGCAAACTGTTAATAGATGGTCTAAATCAACATGTACACCACAGAGAAAGAAACTCATACTGCCTCCTTGTAAAGGAATAACACTTTAAGAGCACACAACTTAATACTGCCATATATGTACACTAAAAACATACTACAATACTTTCTCCAATAAACAAGAATGTAACTAGTATAATACTACTGCCCCTAATTAAAATATATTGTAATACTGCCCCCTATGTACAAGAATATACCTACTATAATACTGCCCCCTATGTACAAGAGTATAACTACTATAATACTGCCCCCTATGTACAAGAATATAACTACTATAATACTGCCTCCTATGTACAGGAATATAACTACTATAATACTGCCTCCTATGTACAAGAATATACCTACTATAATACTGCCCCCCTATATACAGGAATATACCTACTATAATACTGCCCCCCTATGTACAGGAATATACTTACTATAATACTGCCCCTATGTACAAGAATATACCTACTATAATACTGCCCCCTATGTACAGGAATATAACTACTATAATACTGCCCCTATGTACAGGAATATAACTGCTATAATACTGCCCCCTATGTACAGGAATATAACTGCCATAATACTGCCCCCTATGTACAGGAATATAACTGATATATACTGCCCCCTATGTACAAGAATGTAACTACTATAATACTGCCCCCTATGTACAGGAATATAACTACTATAATCGCCAGCCCCCCAGTATACAGCCAGCCAGCCCTCCTAGTATATTCAGTCTGCCCAGTATACGGCCAGACTGCCCGTGCCCCAGTATACGGCCAGACTGCCCCAGTATACGGCCAGACTGCCCCAGTATACGGCCAGACTGCCCCAGTATACAGCCCATAGCCCCAGTATACAGCCCTTAGCCCCAGTATACAGCCCATAGCCCCAGTATACAGCTCTTGAGCCCCTGCCCCAGTATACAGCCCATAGATCCAGTATACAGCCAGACAGCCCATAGCCCCAGTATACAGCCAGACAGCCCATAGCCCCAGTATACAGCCAGACAGCCCATAGCCCCAGTATGCAGGCATAGCCTCAGTATGGACAGCCATAGCCCAGATACAGCCCCATATCCCCAGTATGGCAGCCTATCGCCCGTATGACAGCCCAAGCGCCCAAGTATACAGCCCATAGCCCCAGATGACAGCCCATAGCCCCATATGGACAGCCCATAGCCCAGTATGACAGCCCCAGAGTAGCCTAGCCCAGTATTACAGCCATAGCCCCAGTAAACCATAGCCAGTAGAAGCCATAAGAAGCATATGGGAGCCATAGCCCCAGTATGAGCAGCCATAGCCGCAGTATGAGAGCCCATAGCCCCAGTATGAGAGCCATAGCCCCAGTATGAGAGCCCATAGCCCCAGTATGAGAGCCCATAGCCCCAGTATTACAGCCCATAGCCCCAGTATTACAGCCCATAGCCCCAGTATTACAGCCCATAGCCCCAGTATTACAGCCCATAGCCCAGTATTACAGCCTGCCCCCGCTATACAGCACCAGCCCCTGGTATACAGCCCCTGCCCCTGGTATACAGCCTGCCCCTGGTATACAGCCACCCCCACGCCAGTACATAAAAATTAAAACACATGAAACTCACCTCTCCGACGCCCCGACACTGCTCCCCTGCTTGATCCCAGTCCGGCCGCAGTGTCAGCTCCATACGGGCCGGCGTCGCACAGACCACGAGGTCAGCCGCTTCCATACGTCATGGTCTGTGCGACGCCGGCGCGTTGTTGTCACCGTGGCCGGACTGGGATCAAGCAGGGGAGCAGCGTCGGGGCGTCAGAGAGGTGAGTTTCATGTGTTTTTATATTTACACTGGCCCCACCACTGCATGACCGGCCCCGGACCGTCCCTAAACCAATCGGCCCACCAGGATTTCTCCCAGTGGGTCTTATGGTCAGTCCGCCCCTGCATGGGAGTGACCAGTGAGAATTGGGACAGACAAGTACGACATCCTGACAGGGGAAGTGACAGGGGGGGGGGGAGATATAGGGGACATAGTAGGATTTTTATATTAGAAATGGATGCATGACAAAGAGTTTTTACGAGGGGGGGTACTCCCATGGCACTAGGGACACAGCTCTGCATACAGAAAACTTTGCTCTAACTTTTTTTTTGCAAAAAAAATGTTACTATAAAAACTCTTTTGCATGAATTATATTAACAAAGGTTCATATAATTAAATAAATAGTCTGTCTTGACTAAATGATTTTCTATAAAATTATACATTGATCGCCTCTTATGTTTATAGGATAAAATGCCCGTAAGGTCTATATGTCCTCTCTGCCCGTGAGGTCTATGTTTCCTCTCTATATATGAGGTCCATGTCCTCTCTGCATGGAAGCAGCAGGTACGGGTTTAATAGGTTTAACCTGTAATGATGATGGTTTGGGCTATTTATCTCTTAGTTTTGATATAAAACATTTCAGACATAATGGGGCTCATTTACTTACCCGTTCCTGTCACTATCCTTGATCCGGACTGTCTGACAAGGATGAATTCCGGTACGATTCACCAAGATCGTCCACTCGATATCCTGCATGTGTCGCTTCCCCACTGAGGTTCGCCGGAGTTCACCTTCTTCTTGCGACACAATTTGAATTTTATATCCCGCGCTTAGTCCGAATCAGTCGAGTTGTCCGACGGCCATGCCCCCGCATAAAAGTCGGCACGATTGCGCCAAAATCCAATAGTGTGCACCATAGTTGGGAAACCCGATGGAAATGCAGTCTGCAGACCCTTAGTAGATGTGCCCCAATATATCATAGTATCATAGTATATAAGGCTGGAAGGAGACGCAAGTCCATCAAGTCCAACCTTTAAGAATTAAATAAATGTTTTATCCCCATAACCCGTGATATTTTTTCTCTCCAGAAAGTCATCCAGGCCTCTCTTGAACATGTACATATATATAGGAATGGTGCCAGCAGCATGTCTTGTAGTGCGGCAATGTTGCTGATGGACTTGCCAGAGGGTATTAAGCCCATGAAGACCCTTTGTGGTCAATTAGTTCGTTATTTTTAAATTCTTTTCCCTAAATGGGAATCCAATGAGATACAGCACAGCATACATATAGATGGTCTGAGCTGATAGAATTAAAAGCTCTGATGAAGTCACAGAAAGTCAGCCTCACTGCTGTAACATGCCCATCAAGGTGTGAGTATGCCCTGTGCATAAGATGAATCAATGCATCCTCCAGACAAAGACCAGGCTGGTATGCAAACTGGAGAGGGTGAGAGTATGGTTGCTCTGCTTCTGATAGATACCTATGGATCATGTGTTTGAATACTAAAATTTCATCAAGAGGTCATCAAGACATGAGAAAGAAAACTAAATGGTGCCAACAGGAAGGAAAAATTGGGAACAATCCCTTACACGGCTTTGTTGATAAAAAAAAAAAATCAAATACATGTGCCAGGGTGGCCTCTGGCCTAGTCAGACTTGTTCCCTATACTGTGCTTGAGAGATGCAAAATACATTGAAAAGCTTCTTGAAAGTCTTGCTTGATGTAAAGGGGGCCAAATACAATATAGTTATGAGGCATAATTTTCCTTTTTCTTTTCTACACTGGAAAACGTATTTGCATATATATTTCCCATAAAACCATAGAGGAATATATTATCTCAAAATAGGTCAGACAAAAGCAGAATAAAAATCCTATAAATAGCAACTCTGAAGTCAAACAGGAAATGTATAGTCAAATACAAGACAAAGGTCATTATCTAAAAAAGTAGTGCACTGAGTTGAAAGAAAATAAACAGCCCTTTTAATTGCATAGCCAATGCCATCAGCTGCTTACAGCATGGAGATTTAGTAAGACCAGCTGCAGATTGTACAAATCTTTTAACCACCACTGATTAACCTTTAAACTTTCCTAGAAGAGCATATACTGTATGTACTCAAATATAAGCCGAGTTTTTCAGCACAGAAAATGTGCTGAAAAACCTCACCTTGGCTAGTACTTGAGTCAAGAAAAACAAACAAACAGTCTACTCACCTTCTGACGCCCCCTCCCCCTTCTCCAGCAGGTCCTCTATACAGCGATGCTCTGGCAACGGCTTCGGATCGTGGCGGCATCGGCATCAGCACACACTATGATGTCAGCGAGCGGCTAAAGTCATGGTGCCTGTAACGTACTGCTCAGGGACACAGAGCCGATACTGGATTGCTGTAAAGAAGAGGACCTGCCGGGGGGCGTCTGAAGGTGAGTACACTGTTTGTTTTTTTCCTACAGGCATTATATTGGGGGCAGGGACTACAGACTATATACTAGGGGGCTGGCAGGCTATACAGTACAGGGGCTGCCAGGCTATACAGTACAGGGACTGGCAGGCTATACACTACAGGGGGCTGGCTGCATATATACTATGGGGGGCTAGCAGGATATATACTATAGGGGCTGGCAGGCTATATACTACAGGGATCTGGCAGGCTATACACTACAGGGGGATGGCAGGCTATATACTACAGGGGCTGGCAGGCTATATAGTACAGGGGGCTGGCAGGCTATATACTAGGGAGGCTGTGACAAATGCATTTCCCACCCTTGTTTTATACTCGAGTCAATAGGTTTTTCCAGTGTGTTAAAATAAGGAGTTTATACATTATTTAAAATTTTAAGGTCATCACGATAGTAAATATGCATTTGTTATCCATCTACTTTAGATCCCTTAAAATATTCATAAGTTGTAGGACTTATGATGATATGATTTATTTATTTTTTTCCTCAATTTAAAAAAACTCAAACAATACTATTTTATTACAGTATATTGTGAATGGGAGGCCTGGGTGCTTTGGAGACGCTCCTGCTGTCATGGCAACTGATAATTAACCCCTGCTGACATAATGGGAGCACTAACTGGAGCAAATATGGTGCTCCAGGTTCTGCAGTCCGGTTGACAGCATATGCCCTCTCCATATACCCTTTACAGTATAAGGATGTATAAATATACACAAAGGGATTAATATTCAATCTCCAGAAAAAAATCTTCTCGGTATTAGATCAATGGCACTCCTGACATCTGTTTTCTAGGTTGTGGAATACTGGTATTGACTCAGCCCTTTAAGATCTGTTCTGGATGCACTACAGCGGGGTACCGGGGACAGCGGTGAGGAAGCGCGGTGCGAAGGAGACCGCAGGCAAGGCGATCAGCCATTACTTCCCCGCGGGGACTCCATGCGGCAAAGATGGCGCCGGGAGAGGAGGAAACTCCACACAGCGCTCACAAGCTGCATCAGCATCAAGGGCACAAGCTGAGGTAAGATTTCTCACATAACTTTTGAGGTGCCTGGAAGATGGAGCACAGGCACAGCAATTTCCGACTCTCAGACCCCAGCAACATCCCTAGGGACAATAAATTCAGAGAGCAGCATGCTGCCGTTAATGCTACATTCAGATAGCAATTCATCACACTCAGCTTCTTTATCTCACAATATATATGGGAACCTGATAGAAAGCTCCTGTTCCCCAACAAGTAGTCCTGCTAAGCAAAAAACCAAGCACCAAGAGCACTCACTAACAGAAGCATTTATGTCTACTAATGCCAGAGAAGCTGACAACTCATCCTCACAGGACAGCTTTGCAGCTTTCCAGACTACTGACAAACTGGTCTCTGAGCATACTCTAAAAATCATGCAGGAAGCTCTTAGAACCTCTCTGCAGAGGGACATAACTACACTGGTAAAACCCTACAGGCATCGGTTAAAGAACTAGGCGACAGAGTGGCTCACTCAGAGGATAAACTAGCCTCCTTTGTTACAGCCCACAATGAGCTTGTGGACTCTCACAACAATTTAGAGGACACTGCATCATCTATCCAAGCAAAATTAACCGACTCTGAAGACAGGGATAGGCGTAACAACATAAAATTCAGAGGAATTCTAGAAATTGTGCCTAACGCCCATCTCAAGTCCTATGTCCAACAACTGACAAAGTCTTTATTACCAGACATTTTAGCAAGATTCACATTTTACCATGTGAAGGAACAGTTACTTTCTGTATCAAGGAAACATCATACTCTCCCAGCACCTTATGAAGCAGTTAAAATGTTTGCAGATTTATCAGCAGCAACTCTTCAAACCAGAAGTGCATTCCAGCCAATAACAACTCTCCTCAGAGAAAAAGAAATACCCTATAGGTGGGGATTTCCTACAAAAATTTTAGTTAAATGGCAAAACTCGATTGTATCCGTCAGATTGATCGAAGAAGGAAAGAAAATCCTGGAGTCCTGGGGAATAATTAATGACCGTGGGGAATCCCTGTCAGATCCGGGTCGTCAGAGCCATATGGATCCAGAATGGCGTGTCAAATGAATCCCTATGGTCTTCCCTCCAGAAGTAGAAGCAGATGGATTGGGACTGGTCCTCAACCCCCACGTTTACACTTGGACTGGTGACCCCCTAAGAAGTATCGTGGGTACCAAGAAACATGTTTAAATCTGTTTTAATTGTTTTATCTGTATTGTTTCTTATTATGTGTACAGGCCTAAGCAGTTATCCTAGAAAGTGGGTATATTTGAACCTAAGAAAACACTTGTCCCAATTAACCGCTTATACAAAATATGACGGGGCTATTAGCACCTCTCTGACCCATAACATTGCAAAGGGTCTAACAATGCACCAGGTGTGCAATCCCTTAAAGAAGGGTGTAGAGCAGTCAGAAGTCACTCTCTACCTGGAGACACAGAAGCTGGACTGTGTGAGAGCCACACATGAGTGACACAGGGTTACTGAATGTATGTTTCATGCTGGCAGGGAGAAGCCCTCCAGTGGCTAGTGAGGGCCGCCAAGTGTTTAGTTAGAGCCGGACAAGCAAGGATTTTTATTTGATGTTTTGTTTGTTACTGCTGTTTTTGCTGGAATAAATGCAGTTTCAACTTTAATCCTGCTGTCCAAGAGAGCTTTGTCATTGCCGACCCCCACATTTGAGCTGAACCCCTGCACCCTACAAATGCTCTTCCCTGTGGAGAGAAGCAATCAAAGAAAAAGCAGGCATAATCTGCATTCAGGAGACACATGTATGCTCTGCCAATCCACCTAACATTTCTCACCCCTTATTTCCCCAAATCATCTTATCAACTTTTCAAAAGAAGAAAAGAGGGGTGCTGATAGCCTTCAAATCATCTTTAGCAGTATCTGTTATCAACAAGGAGATTGATGTACACAGTCGGTATATTATTGTGATATGTTCTATTAATAATGTTACCTACACTATAGTTAACTTGTATGCCCCAAACAGCGGACACAGAACCTTTTTTAAGAATCTTATGAGTAAAATCCAGACCATTAAAAGAGGTTCCCTGCTCATTTGTGGCGACTTTAATGCTGTTAATTTGCCTAGTCAAGACACTTCTTCTGGCAGACTAAACAGAGCCACCTCCCTCAACGATCTGTTTTGGGAAAAAACCTTGTATGACATATGGCGGATCCAACATTGTTCTTCTCGGGTAGACATAAACCTTACTCCCATATAGACATGATTGTAGGGGACAGGTCTGTACTGGATAGAGTTAATTTTTCATCTATAGGACTGATCAAATGGTCAGACCATGCCCCGGTGAAAATCTCCTTCTCAGATTCATTTCCAGAGAGTATCGATTTTATCTGGAAAGCAGATATGTCCACAGTTTCACTCCCATTTCACTTGGCTAAAATAGAATTGGCTCTCAGGGAATTCTTTACATTTAATGATAATGGAGAAGTAGACATATTTTCCATATGGATTACCCAAAAGGGTTATATGAAAGATGACCTAACCAAATTAAAGGGCAAAATCAGGAAAGCTAGAGAAAAAGAGATCAATGCCACATCATCTAAAATCCGCCAATTAGAACAAACTTATAAAAAAGCGGTAACCCAGTCGGTAACAGACTCACTAAATAGAGAAAGGGACCATCTGAGAAACCTAAGGCTCCACAATTATGCATGCTCCCTACAAAAAATGAAAATAAAATTCTATTCTCAAGATCAAAAAGCGGGGGCTTTAGCCGACGCATTTATGGCCTATTATTCAGAGCTATATAACCTCAATAAAGATCCATCCACTCATATCCCAACCTCGGAACAAATCCATAAATTTTTAGATAAACTCCAACTTTCCAAAATCTCACCAGAAGAACTCATTTAACTCAATACCCCCATCGGAGGAAAGGAAATTCTCAACACTATCAGGAATATGTAGGCGAATAAAGCCCCCGGCCCAGATGGCTTGCCAGGATGGTATTATAAAAAATATGGTCATATTCTTATGCCATATTTATGCAAAGTATTTGAGAAAGCAGCACAAATAGGGAGCTTTCCAGAACAAATGCTCTCAGCACTTATAGTAGCTCTTCCAAAACAAGGGAAACCGGCGGACAGACCTAGCAACTTTCGTCCCATTTCCTTATTGAATGACGACATAAAGTTATATGCAAAAATACTGGCTAATAGGCTAAAAGCTATTATACCAGGCATAATATCCTGCGACCAATCAGGATTTACTCCTGACAGGCAAGCCTCAGACAATACAAGATAACTGATTAACATTTTACAAATCTGCGAGATTAATAAAATTCCCGCTACTTTCCTTACAGTGGATGCCGAGAAAGCGTTCCACAGGTTGAACTGGGAGTACGTCTTTCAAGCTTTTTTGGACTAGAGCGACATATATTGATGGCTATTAGAGCACTCTATTCATGCCCATCTGCAAGAGTGTTCATTAATGGAGCATTGTCCCAGAAGTTCACCCTGTCGAATGGCACTAGGCAAGGATGCCCCCTGTCCCCTATAATTTTCGTTATTACAATAGAACCATTGGCAGAAGCCATTAGAATTAATAAGAACATAACTGGAATACTTGTAGGTAAAGAGGATCATAAAATAACCTTATTCGCAGATGACATTATACTTACATGTAGAAATCCAGAAACATCCCTACAAGTCATATTTGATATTCTAAATTCATTCAGAAATATTTCACACTATAAAGTAAATAAAAATAAATCTCAAATTCTACCAGTCAACATCCATTCAACCACATTACAAAAATTAAAAAGAGACTACCCAGTAGATTGGCAAAATGAACACATTACCTATTTAGGGATTGAGTTTGCCTACCTGACGAGCGACTTATATAAACATAACTATATCCCAATGTTAGACAAAATAGGGAAAGAATTAACGGAGTACTCTAAAGGAATCCTTTCATGGTGCGGTAGAATAGCAGCATATAAAATGATGTCCCTTCCTAAACTTCTCTACCTATTTAGAACTCTCCCCATCCCAGTCCCTGAAGTGTACTTTAGAAAAGCGCGATCCCAAATTAGGAATTTCATTTGGAAAGATGCTAACCCCAGGGTCTCTTTCCACACCTTAATTAGGCCCAAAACTTGTGGGGGATTAGGAGTGCCAGAAATTAAAGACTATTATACGGCAGCTATACTTGACCAATCAAAAAACTGGTGGAAGACATCAAACAATAATAAATGGTCATCTATAGAACAGAACTATAATAAGGAGTTCCCACTACAACTGAGAATAATTAACACACTATGGCAAATACAGCCACACCAATCTCCTTTGCTCACGATGCAGGCAACGGATAAAGCATAGCAAACTCTTGCTTCAACCAGCCCAGGCCCTAAACAAGTGTCTCTCAAGCGAACTCCCACTAGCTTTCTAGATTATAACATTCAAAATCTAAACCTAAACAGCTGGAGGGATCAGGGGATAGGCAACTTGGAACCCTTAATCAAAAAGGGTAAGCTAGAACCTTTCACCACACTATCCAAAAACTTTTCACTCACACAAGAAGAGGTATTTAAATACCTTAAGACATGAAACTATCTACACAATAAACTAAACAAATTGTCAATGGTAAGCGAGCAGGAGCACTACTGGCTAAGAAACAGAAAGGGAATAACCTTCTTTTATAATTGTCCGGGGAACAAAAACGCAATGGAGAAGCTCCCACATATGTTAGCTTGGGAAAAGGACCTTGACTGCCACCCAATGGCAACAAACCTTAACACTGGTTCATAAAACCTTTCGCAGCATTCCCAACATAGAGGCAATAATCAAAACCCACATGAGGTGGTATTTCACACCTAGATTAAGTAAAATATTTCCTTTAACCCCCCCCCCCAGGGTGCTGGCGCATCTGTGGACAAAAAGGCACTTTATTACATACCCTTTGGTCGTGCCCTAAGATTCAAAGATAATGGACCCAAACCTTTGACTTAATCTGGATTCTTGGCATAAACATATCTCCCTCCCCCGCAACCGCACTGCTCTTAATGGAATTAAAGGAAACCCCAGCTAGAGATAGGACAATAGCGGCCCACATCCTACTCGCCACCAAAATGGTACTCACAAGACATTGAAAGGAACCAGTATGCCCAGAACTAGAAGAGGGGACCACCCAAGTGAATAGGATTTGTGGATATGAAAAGGCTATAGCTACCCAAACAAACAAAATAAAAATATTCCAACTCCAATGGGACAAGTGGACACAAAGTCCATATTATCAAGAATAAGGTACAGCATGTAATTGTTTTCTTTTCTCTTTAGGCCTTGTTGCTTGTTTACGTGTTTGAAACTGTTAACTGTCTAATTAAGTTATGGTTAAGGTCAATAACAATGTAATTCATTGGCCCTTTGGGCTAATGAAGGACATGTGACTCTAGCTCTTAGTCTCACTGGCCCCCTTGCCCATGACTTGAAGGGGTCCCCTTTGGGACTGGAACATATGAGCAACACCAACTAGCAAGAAAACTGTGAACTGTACACCCGGCTGAACGCCGTTTGCTGCTCATTTGTAGATAACTAAATGTGGCCCTTTGGGTCGTGTACCTTGTATGTTAATACCTTTTGTTAGGGTATGAAAATTCAATAAAAATTGTTTAAAAAAAAAAAAAAAAAGAAAGACAGTAAGTGGGGGATATAAACTAAAATAAACAGTGCCAACATTTTGGAGCAATAACCACAAATGCTTTGCACCACATTTCCTGTTTTTGTTGCCCACTTTTTAGGACCTTTTAAGACTACTACAAAATAAGTGTGGCTTATTCAGAAAGGGCTGGGACCTGTGACCATTTGCTGAAAATTAAAATATTGATTTTGATGCATATTCTTGAAAATAGGAAGGGGAAAATTGGAGAAGACAGTGTTTTTTTGTTTTTCATATGTAAAAATATTGTTAGTATTTTTGAACATGGTAATTTTATGTTGAAGCTACACTGTATCAGTTAAGCATGGTTGGTAGTGTGACTGACAGCATTATGGGAAGTGATAATTCAGGGGGAATGTTTTTGAAATCCAGACCCTTATGCTTTATTACTTTTTGCATCACCCATTTGCCACCAAAAATCTAAGGAGTAGGAGTTTAAATACATACTATGTGGTTTATTCCATGGACTACAGTTTATGTTTTACTATGGTTCATTATCTTAGAGTTCTTTGCTTTCCAAACAAATTAAGGCCAATATATTGATTCTCTTTATATACATGAATCAGTATATCACTGTCTGTATAATGAAATTGATGTATGCAATATTCACCAGGGGCGTAACGATCGGGGAGGGGGCACGCACGGCTCACTGCTGTACGGACACTGGACACAGCGCTAAGGAATTGAGGCCTGATCCCGGACCCCTCTCCTTAGCCTTGAGACCAAATGAATGGACGCAGCAGGGAATTCCCCCTGCCACGCTGCTGTTCTCAGATGCAAGTCACAAGATGGTGTTGCGCAGGCTGGCATCCCTCCCAGCTCGCAGCAACACTGTTGTGAGCTGACTGGAGACAACTAGAAACAGTGAGCTTGCAGTGACGACACAGGCTTGTGGGGACTGAGGTGTATGTTACATGGGACCGCATGGCTGCTGGGGACTGAGGCGTATGTTACATGGGACAGCATGGCTGTGCAAACTGAGGTATATGTTACAAGGTAGATATATAGATGTGTTACTGGGGAAGAGTGGGCTGTATGTAGCTGTCTTACTGGTACCGCGAGTGGGGTGTATGTAGCTGTCTTACTGAGGCCGCGGCAGCTGTATGTAGCTGTGTTACTGGGGAGGAGGTGGCTGCATGTACCTGCGTTACTATGGGTGAGGCAGTTGTACGTAGCTGTGTTACTGGGGATGAGGCAGCTTTATGTAGCTGTGTTACTGGGGAAGAGGCGGCTGTATGTAGCTGTGTTACTAGGGATGAGGCGGCTGTATGTAGCTGTGTTATTGGGGGCGAGGCGGTTGTATGTAGCCCTGTTGCTGGGAGCGAGGCGGCTGTATGTAGCTGTGTTACTGGAGAGGAGGTGGCTGTATGTAGCTGTGTTATTGGGGGGTGAGGCGGCTGTATGTAGTGGTGTCACTGCGGGGATAGTGGATAGTAAGCATGAGGACGTGTATGTACGTTACAATCAGTGGGGACTTCCACCAGATTTTCCGCCCAGGGGCCTCCACCAACCTTAATCCGGCCCTGTATATAGTATATGTATATACAATGCAGTAAAATTTTGTTTATTATGGTTGTGAAGGAGTTAATTTATTGTGGGGGAAATGACCCTTTTATAAAACTTAATGTAGGGAAAATACTAAGATATATACACACACACATATATACAGGCGGTCCCCTACTTAAGAACACCCGACTTACAGACAACCCTTAGTTACAAACGGACCTCTGGATTTTGTGTACTTGATAACTACTTTAGTTCTAGGCTACAATAAAGAGCTGTAACAGTTATTAAAGGTATATGCTTATTGTTAATCCAGGTTCTTATGACAACCCAACATTTTTAAAATCCATTAGTCATACAGACCAAAAAAATTGTGACTGGCGTTACAATTATAAAGTACACAGTTCCGACTTACATACAAATTCAACTTAAGAACAAACCTGCAGAACCTATTTTGTACGTAACCCGGGGACTGCCTGTATATTATAGTACATGTACTGTATATACCATGCAGTATCATTTTATATTTTATATTGGGGAGATTTATATTTTTCTGTGTATGGCACAGATTGAACTTTTTAGTGGCGGTATTTAATTTTCCATGCTGTGTACTGGAAAACATTTATTGTTTAGGTTAGTGCAATTACAGGAATACCAAATTTATTGAGGTTTTAAAAAGTGAAAAACTTTTTATGATGTTTTTTTTAATAATCTTGACATATTTTGACGCTAATAACTTTTTCATACTTTGCCGTATGCAGCTGTGTAGGGTGTATTTGTGGGGAGCACAGTGTGATCAGTTGTGGTGTGAGGGGGAAGCATTATTTAGGAGCACAGTATAGTTATACAGACGACACTATCCTCTAAGTGACTGTGATGTTTATAGTTGTACAGTGTGGAGGGTGTGCTGCACGGAGCTGAAGACGCAGGGGTTGTGGGTGAAGACAGCAGCAATAACTTGCGATCAGGAATTGCATGCAGAGGAGCAGATCATCACCTGTAAGTTACTACATGTCACTTGTACACAAAAAGGGAATGGACTTCTAGAGGAACGTGAGGAAACACAAGTGTAGATAAATAGTAAGGTGCTAAATAGAACGAGGTAAATTGCTCACCTTTCGAAAGGAAGAAACAAGGCATGTAGGTAGATTTTTTGTCGAGGAGGAGCAGCTGGTAGTGGGAATAAGGTTTCCGGAGTTAAATGTCCATGTGTTTAACCCGTACGTCAAGGCTGCGGCATTATGCTTTTTTTTACCATAGCCGGAGCATGACCAAAGGTAACTTTTCACGCTTGCAAGTCTATTGTAAATGAGGGGGCCCTATCATAAATATAAAAACATAATATTTCTGGGTCTATGTGTTTTTTTTTTTTTTTTTCGCTACCAGACACAACCTATCCAGTTTAGGTACACTCAGCACCACTTAATATATTTATTACTATTCCCAGTAATCCAATTGCATCTAATATATAAAAAGTTATGCTTTGTACCCAACCTAAATTCATTTTCGTAAATACCTTTTGTAATCATTATTCCAATACTAAAAAAAATTTCTTCTTCATCCAATAAATATGCAAACAATAAAAGAAAGAATAGCCTTTGCCTACCTCCATCTTTCAATGAGTTATCAGTTGGTTGCACTGATTTATATATTTAAACAGCACAGGGTGTTTATTATGATAACATTATTTTTTCCTGATAATAGTCATATTTTTATTCCATTTATTCAATTTTACAGACCGAAAGAGAGAACTTTAAGAAACAAATACTAAGAAAACAAGATCATCTGTTAAAGACATATACTTTTTCACATGTTATTCACAAGTGTCCCTTCAATCATGTGCCCACTACTGTGGGAGTTTAACAATCTGAGACAAAATATTAAATAAAGCCAGCTAAACTGCTAAATCAAAAGGGAATTTCAATTACTAATATCATGCTCTTGAATCAATTCAACAAATCTTTAAACCTCTTTGGGGATATTGAAATTCTTTGTTGCCACGGCAACATTCCTTTTTAAATATAAATCCAAGCACAAAACATAACTTGAGGTGAAAATTAATTCTTTTTTTACACATTTACTTATGGATTTCTCAATTACCAGTCATTAAGTATAGTAGCAAGTGCATACTTTGATAATGTGATACACAAAAGCACTAAACACTTGCAAAAAAAAAGTTTGTTTTTAATTTGGAATGAAAAAGCCAAATTATTGGATACTGACTAGATGAAAAGAATATTTAAAACATAAACCTAAGGTACAATACTGTTAATGTACTAAGATGACCAATAAACTATGATTGAATATCTTGGCTCAAAAACAAATCTGAACCAATAAGACAAACTAGTAAAAATAAAGATCACCCTTCTATTTCCAGAGTTAATACCTCCACTTTATTATGTAATTAAACATCCTAGAACCACATTATGTTAGAGATCCATAATAGAGATGAGCGAGCACTAAAATGCTCGGGTACTCGTTATTCGAGACGAATAAATGTTGAAACATAAGAAGTTCTTGATTCTATTCTTATCAAAGATGTTTGCCTCAGTACTTACAAAAGTACAAAATGTTATCAGGTTCCAAGCAATATTAAAAAGGCTTGAAAGAAAGAAAAGGGAGACAAATGTTTAAGAAGTAGAAGATAATCCTGACAGCACATGTTTTACATTACTTACATTACTTAGGCCTATTCATCTTCTAAATGTGAAGTGTCAACTTATGATAGTTAAAGATATAAGGCTTCACAAAATTCTGATGTGGTCCATGTTACGGTAACTTTAGTTTCACAGTATATTCTCTCTCCATGGACTCTGCCCAGTAGCAAAAGTAGCCAGAAACTTTACCGAACCTTTAATGTGTCACCTCTCCTTTCATTATCTCATTTGGCCCAAAAAACATGTGGACAAAAATTAGAGTAATATTTATGTGTTTGGTATATTTACTGTAGGTATGCATTTTTATTTAAGATTTAAAGTGGTTATCTGAGATTAGTTATAAATTAGGGACGGAGTAAAGTGTTTTTTTTTAATGTGTATCCAACTCCTGTGTTACTGGTGATGTCCCACGCCGCGGTCTGTCTAATCCGTGCTCCTGTTTGTTTACAGGGGCATAGAAGCTGCACTCGGGGAGCTTCCAGCCGACCCGGCCACTCCCATCCGTTACCATATCCCAGCGCCTACAATGCTGAGAGACAGGAGTGACCAGCCACCTCTGTCGGCTGGACGCTCCTCGAGTGCAGCTCAAAAGCCCGCCCCAACCTGTCCCTAATTTTTTGCTTATCTTCGATAACCCCTTTAATTGGAAATAGAGGTGATATCTATGGGTCTGGATCTAAGGTTTCCGCCAGGGCTCTTTGGAGACATAAGAGGTGTGAAACAGCTCCATTACACTTAGAGAGGCTTCTAGGGAAAGGGGCACATTTGTCTAATTACAGGAATTCAATAAAGAAATGACCAAGACGAACAGGTTAGCTTGTTCACACCTCTTCTAAACTAGTTTAGCTTAGTTTATGCTTATGGTTAGTGTTTTGAGAGAGAAAAAGATTCCCTACAATTCTACTAAAATTTTTGAATACTGGTATCCAGAAATAGGGTATTGCATGCTATCCACTGATCTTTCTTTTTATGTTGGAATCTTAACCTAAACTTGCTGACTTATTAAATCTCATAATAATAATAATAATTCTTTATTTATATAGATTTCGCAGCGCTGCACAAAGCTTGCCAATTCAGTCCCTGTCCCTAATAGGGCTCACAATCTAATCAAACTACCAGTATGTTTTTGGAGTGTGGGAGAAAACCGTAGTACCCGGAGGAAACCCACGCAAACTATCATATGGAGGAAGAAGGACACGCCATAAGGCATGCATGTGAACGTATCCTCTCCCAGGCCATAGCCTGGGATACAGCCATGTGCAGGAGAATAAAGAAGACAGCATGTGCTCACCACACCATTACAAGGTGGCAAAGACATCAATAGGGACCAATATCCAGCAGCAACCTCCAGCAAACCGACTGGAGGAATTGATTGTTGTAGATCAATTTTCAGTTTTCTGACATACAAACATCACACAACTGTCACAATCGTTTAACCTACTTACACTGGATTGATCAAGTGAATCTAGATGTGGTAGACACATTTATAAAGTTTGACTGTTCAAAAAGTTGCAAATGTAGATACAAACTCAATCAAATCACCTGCTAGTGTAAAGAATACCTACACCTGCGAAAACACATATGACTTTTCACAAATCTAATTCATACTTTAACACCTCATAACACCACATTTATCAACCATTGTTCAGCGGTATTTGGGTTTTTTTCAGAACAAATAGGGGATTCTTATTTTATTATTTTGTCATTATTTTATTTAAAACTGATGAAATAGTAAAAAAAATGTATTATGTTATATATCTTTTCAGATAAATATTATAATAGTATTTGGGACTTTAAGCCCCAAATTTGTATATATCCTATGTCTGTTTAAGGGTAATTGGGTGTCATTTAAGGTGACATTAGTGACTAGAGTCATTTTTTAAAATGTATTTTATTTTCACTTTTATTTTTATTTTTTGTCCATCAAAGGTCAGAATTGACTTTTCAGAACTTTATAACTTTTTTTGCATCATAAATATGCTATGGTATGGGCTTTTGGGACTCAGACTGATACTTCTCCTCTTACCTCCTCTTTATGATGTAATCACTGTAATGTCCCTGACTAGCAGAAGTAATCAATCTCTGCACCATCCCTCAGCTGCTGTGTATGAGTGATCCAGCTCAGGTTGATTAGTCCTGTCTGGACAGCTCAGAAAGGTCCATGTAATGTGTTTAGGAACTGCAATCTGCATGCAACCCAGCTTTCCCAAGGTCCTGAATTTTATAATTGTTTTTTCAGCAAAAACACAGCGATCAGAGATTAAACAAGATATGTTTCTGCATCAGTGTACCTACAACATTCTCAAGGTGCTGCTCCCTCCTGAGCTCTCAGCCCCCACCTTTGTACACTTTTCATAGGAACAGAGCTCACAGCCTGGTGAGCTGACATCAATGGGGAAGAGAGGAGCTGTACAGGAGCACAAAGTAGGGGGCTGAGAGCTGAGGAGTAAACAGCACAGACAAGTCACATGTTGTTTTTTAAAATGGATGCGAACCAAAATCAGAACCCCAGGGACACAGAGGATTCTCTCAGAAAGCCAGGTAAGTTCAGAGACACAATTATATTGTAATACAAATGCAGAAAGACATATTTCCGATGCAGGTGTAATGGGATTCTGCACCTGTCTTTAAAGAAAATGAGGTCCCTGGTGACAGGTTCCCTTTAACATGAATCAGTGGTGAGCAGTCTTCTAAGTAATGAAGCAACAGAGAAGCATAAAGGGATTATCCTGTTCTACCTATTTCCAAAAAGGCAGTGTATACAGTAGGGACAAAGGTACATAGATAGAAGGTAATGTTATCAGATTTTAACATTTTCCAAAGTTTTTGTTTGTTTTACATGAAGACAATTTAATTGTTAGATTTAACGTTTTCATGTTAAAGTTACCTTAAATTGTAGTTAACATTTCATCTTTATTCTCCTATTACCAAGGTCTTTGTTTTTATTCTTTAGAATGAATATTTCTGATGGTAAATTCCCACTTCTAAAATAAAGGTCACTAATAGAGATGAGCGAGCACTAAAATGCTCGGGTACTCGTTATTCGAGACAAACTTTTCCCGATGCTCGAGTGCTCGTCTCGAATAACGAGCCCCATTGAAGTCAATGGGAGACTCGAGCATTTTTCAAGGGGACCAAGGCTCTGCACAGGGAAGCTTGGCCAAACACCTGGGAACCTCAGAAAAGGATGGAAACACCACGGAAATGGACAGGAAACAGCAGGGGCAGCATGCATGGATGCCTCTGAGGCTGCTTAATCGCACCATTATGCCAAAATTATGGGCAACAGCATGTCGTTATCGCAGAACAAAACTTTCCCGATGCTCGAGTGCTCGTCTGAATAACGAGCCCCATGAAGTCATGGAGACTCGAGCATTTTTCAAGGGGACAGCCTCTGCACAGAGGAAGCTTGGCCAAACACCTGGGAACCTCAGAAAAGGATGGAAACACCACGGAAATGGACCGAAACAGCAGGGGCAGCATACATGGATGCCTCTGAGGCAGCGTCTTAATCGCACCTCTTATGCAACATAATGGGCAACAGACATGGCCATGACAGGTGACAGAATGAAGATAGAAGACTAAAAAACATCCATAATTGACCCTGGCACTATAGGGACGGCATGCAGAGGGCAGCGGCAGCAGGCTAGAGAGTGTCATGGCGACATCCCTAAATGGACTCAGGCTTCAAACCAATGGGTGGCAGAGAGGAACCAAAGGAGGTGAGCAAGACGCGCTCAAATAATATCGGTAATGATAAAGTTTGCCAGTATATTTTGTGGATTACACAGCAGGGGTGGCGACAAATAGTAACATGGACGCCATGAAAACAACCCAAAATTCTGGTGACCACAGACGTTTGATAAGGGGACCATGTATGGAGGCAGTGAAAATGTAGTGATAAAGGTGCGTGCTGCTTAAAATATGTGTTAGTTGGATCTTGGCATGGGCTGGCGCTCCGCTGCCAGGCGAGCTTTCGCCAACCAAGCCCTGTCTCTAGGTTATCTCCCCAAAACAGCCACTTCTAGAACCTTTTGTAAAGATCAAGTGTAGTAGCGTTCTTATAAGTTTGGGTTTATGGTGGGTGAGCGGGAATGTAACCAGATGCGCAAGAAGTGCTGAAAAAATATTCGGTTAATCATAAAAGGGGCCAGTATGTTTGGGGATTACACAGCAGGGTGGCGACAAAGGTAACAAGTTGATGTGGATGCCTGAAATAGCTCTTGGGCGGTGTGCCTTATAGCCTAGGCTCAGCAGTTGTAGCACGCCTGCTGTCGCTTAGCGAAGGCACTGCGCTGTGCCTAGAGCTACGCCCTGAATGGCGCCATGGCACGGATGGTATCGGGGAGTGGGTGGGGAGGAGGAGGAGGTTTATATGTAGGCCTTTGAGACCTGGACCGAGGTAGGCCCCGCAGCCTCGGCGTCGGCAGTATATGACCGCCACCAGGGTCAGACTCGGTCCCAGCCTGCACCAAGTTAATGTGTATAGTAGCGTTCTATTAAGTTTTGGATTGGCGGATAGGGGAATGTAAACAGATGCTGCAAGAGCGCTGAAATATATACCTCCAATGTAAAGTTTGCCAGTAATTTTGTGGATAACACGCGGGGTGCGACAAGTTAACAACTTTGATGTGGCAATCCATGAAACAACCCAATTTTGCCGACAAACCTCGTTTGATAGGGGACGATGTATGGACGGCAGCTATATGGAACGACTTTTGGAGTGGTAGCAATGGAGACAACGTGTGGAGGCTGCTATGAGAGACAATTTATTTGGATAGTGCCGGTATGTGGCAGTCCAAAAAAGTTTTCAAACCAGAGGAGCAGGTAGGTGGCCCTCCAGAAAAAAGATGAATAGATTGAGTGCGGTATGTGGTGTCCAAAAAGTTTTCAAACCAGAGGAGCAGGTAGGTGGCCCTCCAGAAAAATGAATAGATGGAGTGCCTGTATGTGGCACTCCCACAAAAATTGTTAAAACAGAGGACGGGTAGGGGGCCTCCAGAAAAATTATAATGCATAAGTACTCATAGTAGAGCCAGTGGGCGCCTGTCCAAAAATAGCCAGTTTCTTCTGCTTAAGTGTACAAAGAGAGGAGAAGGAGGAAAAGAGAGGAGGGAGGAGGAGTGCTAAATATTCAGGTTGAGCTTCCTTCTCCCGGTGGAGATTGGAAAATTATGGAGAAATCCAGGTATTAATTTCAATCTAATAAGCGTCAGCCTGTCAACGTGTCAGTAGACAGGACGTGTTCGCTTATCGGTGATGATGCCACCCAGCTGCACTGAAACCGAATCGGACAACACGCATAGCGGCGGGCAGCAAGAAAACCTCCAAGGCGTACAGCGCCAGTTCGTGCCACATGTCAGCTTTGAACCCAGTAGTTGTAGGGAGCTGTGTGATCATTTTAGGAGAGATGGTATGGTCAGCTAAGTACTCCTCAGCAATCTTCTCCTGTGTAAAGATTCAGCCTACTCTCGCCCTGAGACTGGGGACAGGTGACAGTGTCTTGCTGGGTGACATAAAAGCTGGCAAAGCCGTGTAAGACGTACCCTTGCAGTGCTGGACAAGCTGCCTAGGCTAGCCTACTCTCCCTCGTACTTGTCCCGCAGAACTACGCACTCTGCCGCTAGCGCGTGTCAGAAGGGAAATACTGTTTAAGCTTGTGCAAAGGGACCCCTGCTGGTATTCATGCATTCGCACACTCCTTTCCCTCTCAAGGGATGGAGTGGAAAGATTTTGCTTGTACCGTGAGCACGGAGAGTGAATACCCAGTAACGGTGCTGGAATAAATTCTCTTGAACGCGAGGGTCCCGGGATAGCAGCCTAGCATAAATCTGCCATATGCGCCCGGCCCAACGCGCAAGAATTCACCCACTCAATGGCCTGGACTGGTCCATTTCCATCCTCTACCAACTCCTCCAACTCCTCTTTTCTGCCCATACACAGCTGACAGTGAAGGGTTCTGAGCAATGCTCCCTCTTGTGTCTCGCCAACATCTCCTCCTCTTCCCTCCTCATTCCTCCAACTACCTCCGATATTGCGCTGAGAAACAGACCTGAGGCTGTTTGGCTATCAACAAGGGAATCTTCTACCCCGTCTCTTGTGACGAGCGCAAACGTTCCGACTTCATGCTGATCAGAGAGTTTTTCTAACAGGCCAAGCAGCGGGATGGTGTTTGACCTTCGGCATGATTGTACTGGGCCTCTCTATTGTCTCTTCCCCTGGCTTCCTTTGCCTGGCTGGTTTTTGTTCTCTTTACTCCTCCCCCGGCATCGCCATGATCATCTGTGTTGATCTCCTCAAATGTTACTCAGCACCGACATTGATTATCAGTAATATCCACCGTTCCAATCCTCTTATGTGACCATTGAAGTCAATGGGAGACTCGAGCATTTTTCAAGGGGACCAAGGATCTGCACAGGGAAGCTTGGCCAAGCACCTGGGAACCTCAGAAAAGGATGGAAACACCACGGAAATGGACAGGAAACAGCAGGGGCAGCATACATGGATGCCACTGAGGCTGCTTAATCGCACCATTATGCCAAAAGTATGGGCAACAGCATGACAATGACAGAGTGACCGAATGAGGCTAGATAGCATCTAAAACATCCAATAATTGACCCTGACACTATAGGGGACTATGCAGAGGCAGCGGCAGCAGCGGCAGGCTAGAGAGTGTCTTGGCAACATACCCCAAATGGACTCAGGCTTAAAACCAATGGGTGGCAGAGAGGAACCAAAGGAGGTGAGCAAGAAGCGCTCAAATAATATCGGTAAATGATAAAAGTTTGCCAGTATATTTTGTGGATTACACAGCTAGGTTGTGGGGGTGAGCGACAAATAGTAACATGGACGCCATGAAAACAAACCAAAATTCTGGTGACACAGCTCGTTTGATAAGGGGGACCATGTAGGATGGAGGAAATAGTAGTGATACAAGGTGTGCGTTCTTAAAATATTTTAGTTGGATCTTGGCATGGACGCTGGCGCTCCGCTGCCAGGCGAGCTTACGCCAATCCAAGCCTTGTCTCTAGGTTATCTCCCCAAACAGCCACTTCTAAGAACCTTTGTCATAAGATCAAGTGTTAGTAGCGGTCTATAAAGTTCTGGGTTTATGGTAGGGTGAGGTTCGGGAATGTTAACAGATGCGCAAGAAGTGCTCCGAAATAAATATCGGTTAATCATAAAAGTGGCCAGATTCTTTGGGGATTCACACAGCAGGGTGGCGACAAAGTCTAACAAGTTTGATTGTGGATTGCCCTGAATACTCTTGGGCGGCTTGTGCCTCTATAGCCTGGACTCAGACAGTTGCAGCACGCCTGCTGTCGCTTAGCGAAGGCACTGCTGGCTGTGCCTGAGCTACCGACCTGATGGCGCTCACTGGCACGGATGGTTACTCGAGGGGGAGGAGGCGTGGGAGGAGGAGGAGGTTTACTAGTAGGCCTTTGAGACCTGGACCAGGTAGGTAGGCCCCGCAACGCCTCGGCGTCGGGCAGTAAGTATGACCGCCACACGTTGGTCAGATCGAGTCCCAGCCTGCACCAAGTTAAGTGTGTAAGTAGCGTTCTTATTTAAGTTGTTGGATTGGCGTGATAGGGGAAATGTAAACAGATGCCAAAGACAGCGTGAACATACATATACCTCCAACTGGTAAAAGTTTGCCAGTTATTTTGTGGACTAACGCGGGTGGCGACACAGTTAACAACCTTTGATGTGGACAATCCATGAAAAACAACCCAATTTTGCTCGACAACACCTCGTTTGATAGGGGGCGATGTATGGGGCAGCTATATGGACAGACCTTTTGGAGTGTGGTAGCAATGGAGACAACGTGTGGAGGCTTGCCTATGAGAGACAATTTACTTGGATAGTGCCTGGTATGTGGCAGTCCAAAAAGTTTTCAAACCAGAGGAGCAGGTAGGTGGCCTCCAGAAAAAAGAATAGATTGAGTGCTGTATGTGGTGTCCAAACAAGTTTTCAAACAGTAGGAGCTAGGTAGGTGGCCCTCCAGACAAAAGTGAATAGATGGACGTGCCGGTATGTGGCACTCCCACAAAAATCTGTAAAACAGAGGACGGGTAGGGGGCCTCCAGTAAAAAAATTTAAGCAATAAGTACTCATAGCTAGAGCAGGGGCACCGTCCAAAAATAGCAGTTTCTTCGCTTAAGTGTACAAGAGAGAGGAGAAGGAGAAAAGAGACGGAGGGAGAGATCTAAATTATCAGGTTGAGGCTTCCTTCCCCGGTGGAAGATTGGAAAAATTTTATGAGGAAATCCAGGCTTTGATTTCATCTAATAAGCGCCTCAGCCTGTCAACGATGTCAGTAGAAGGCGTGTACGCTTATCGGTGATGATGCCACCAGCTGCACTGAAAACCCGCTCAGACAACATGCTAGCGGCAGGGCAGGCAAGAACCTCCAAGGCGTACAGCGCCAGTTCGTGCCATATGTCCAGCTTTGAAACCCAGTAGTTGTAGGGAGCTGTGTGATCATTTAGGACGATGGTATGGTCAGCTACGTACTCCCTCACCATCTTTCTGTAAAGATCAGCCCTACTCTGCCGAGACTGGGGACAGGTGACAGTGTCTTGCTGGGGTGACATAAAACTGGCAAAGGCCTTGTAAAGCGTACCCCTGCTAGTGCTGGACAAGCTGCCTGCTCGCCTACTCTCCCTCGCTACTTGTCCCGCAGAAGTACGCCCTCTGCCGCTAGCGCTGTCAGAAGGGAAATACTGTTGCAGCTTGTGCACCAGGGCCTGCTGGTATTCATGCATTCTCACACTCCTTTCCTCTCCAGGGATGAGAGTGGAAAGATTTTGCTTGTACCGTGGGTCCAGGAGAGTGAATACCCAGTAATCGGTGCTGGAATAAATTCTTTGAACGCGAGGGTCACGGGATAGGCAGCCTAGCATGAAATCTGCCATATGCGCCAGAGTCCCAACGCGCAAGAATTCACTCCCCTCATTGCCCTACAACTACTGGGTTTTAAAGCTGGACATCTGGCCCGAACTGGCGTTGTACGCCTTGAAGGTTCTTCCCTGCCCTGCCGCTAGTGTGTTGTCAGAGCGGGTTTTCAGTGCAGCTGGTGGCATCATCACCGATAAGCGTACACGCCTGTCGACTGACAGCGCTGACAGGCTGACGCTTATCAAGATGGATAAAGCATGGATTTCTCATGATTTCCATTCTCCACCAGGTGAAAGCAGCTCAACCTGAATAATTCTCATGTATGTACTCCTCCTCATCATTCTCCTCCTTCTAAAGCAGAGGCAACTGGCTATTTTTTGCCAGGGCCAACTGGCTCTTGCTATAGTAATATATCTATTTAATTTTTCTGGAGGGCCACCTACCCGGTCCTCTGTTTTAAACAATTTTTTGGGAGTGCCACATACAGGTACTGAGGGAGTCCTCAACATCTTTCTGTAAAGATCCCCCCTACTCTGCCGAGACTGGGGACAGGTGACAGTGTCTTGCTGGGGTGACATAAAACTGCAAAGGCCTTGTAAAGCATATCCCTGTCAGTGCTGGACAAGCTGCCTGCTCGCCTACTCTCCCTCGCTACTTGTCCAGCAGAAGTAAGCCCTCTGCTGATAGCGGTGTCAGTTGGGAAAGACTGTTTCAGTTTGTGCACCAGGGCCTGCTGGTATTCATGCACTCTCACACTCCTTTCCTCTACAGGGATTTTGCTTGTACCGTGGGTCCAGGAGAGTGAATACCCAGTAATCGGTTCTGGAAAAAATTCTTCGAACGCGAGCGTCATGGGAATAGACTGCCTAGCATGAAATTTGCCATATGCGCCAGAGTCCCAACGCGCAAGAATTCACTCCCCTCACTGGCCTGACTCTCCATTTCCTCCTCTTCTTCCTCCAACTCCTCTTCTTCTTCCCATGCACGCTGAACAGTTAAGGACTGAGCAATGGTCCCCTCTTCTGTCTCGTCAACATTCTCCTCCTCTTCCTCCTCATCCCCCTCCACCTCCTCCGATACGCGCTGAGAAACAGACCGGAGGGTGCTCTGGCTATCAACAAGGGAATCTTCTACCCCGTCTCTTGTGACGAGCGCAAAGCTTCCGACTTCATGCTGACCACAGAGTTTTTCAACAGGCCAAGCAGCGGGATGGTGAGGCTGATGATGGCGGCATCGCCACTGACCATCTGTGTTGACTCCTCAAAGTTACTCAGCATAAATTTTCCCACTTCGGTCTTTGCTATGGATATGTGTGCCACTAAGAGCTAAACACAACGGTAGCAAGTCCCCCTGCTAATTCCTCACAAAATGGTAAAAGATGCAAATTAAAATAAAAAAAGTAGAACGTTATTGTAGCCCTAAGAAGGGCTGTTGGGTTCTTTGAGAATCACTCCTGCCTAACAGTAAGCTAATAGAACACCCTAACGCTTTCCCTGACCAGCAGCAGCTCTCTCCCTAGCGACATCCAGACACAGAATGATCCGAGCAGCGCGGGCAGCGGCTAGTCTATCCCAGGGTCACCTGATCTGGCCAGCCAACCACTGCTATCGACGTGTAAGGGTACCACGTCATGCTGGGTGGAGTGCAGAGTCTCCTGGCTTGTGATTGGCTCTGTTTCTGGCCGCCAAAAAGCAAAACGGCGGGAGCTGCCATTTTCGAACGAGCATCAAGCTCGGACGAGTATGTTCGCTCATCTCTAATCCATAACTATGCATATTCTATAACACCACTATAATCCCTTTTTGCATCCCTTTTTAGATCATATATGACAAATACGTGTTTTGAAACATACAAAATACAAAAAACTTCACGCATCTAGAACTTAATCTTTCATTTACATGTTTTCACAAATATTTCCAGCAAACAGTGAAACAACCAGACTTGGCGCAAGCTGTCATACTGGGTAAACTGTGGCAAACTAACTCTCTGATGTCCCTACAGGCTAGGTGCCTCCTACAGCAGATATAAAACCCTGATAAGGGCAAACTATCAAGGACCAGCTAACACACAATGAGAAACCCTGCAAGGTGAACTTGCTTTGTCTGGCAGCTGCTGGATGGTGGAGTGGACAGGTAACCAATGTCAAATCGAAGATGGGGACTAGAAACAAAATTAGCGAGAGAATGGTTGAATAAATGTAGCTGAGGTTAGATCCACAGACTAGCAAAGATATAGCAAAGACAAAGAGTCACAATAACCAGAAACCGCTGATAGAACTGGGAAGAATGTAAAGGAAGTAATGGACACTGCCCCCAGAGTGGTTCAGCCATCTATCACTAAAGCCATAACTGCACACATAGCTTATTCAAACTCACACCCAGTTTTCCTCAAGGAAAGGATCCTGAAAGGGATCTGCCAATCAAAGGCAGTCCTGGGTGAGGTTTTCAAGCAAAAAGCCTTCATTCAGAGCTATTCAGCGAGTTCCAACATTTTGAGTTCATGTCTAATAAGCTTTAAAACAGAGAAGTTCTTTTCTAAATTCCATTGCTTGGGCTGCACTGAAACAAAAAGCAAGCAAAACATGCATTTTATTGTAATACCTCCACACCTACTTTTTATTACCATAACATGTAAAAGGACAAGTCATCCTTAAAAGTGATCAAAACTCAAAACAAAAAGTATCCTTCAGTTCAAAAATGTATATTTATAATGTCAGATACCTTTACAGCATACAGCTAACAACAACCAGGCTTGGTACAAGCTGTCAGTGGTGAACTTGCCCTGAACGGAGCCGGCGCCAGAAGCTGCAGGTGTCAGCTATATATTATAGTCGACACCCGCCTCTAACACCCGCGATTGGAGATTTCGCTGACCGTGGCGTGTTAGAGGCATTTAAACAGCATTTGATGTCAATCGGACCCCCCCGTGGCACTTACCGGGGGGCCCGCAGCTCCGATCGCAGCCCCGGGACTGCCGGTGCCCGGGGCTGCGCGATCTTCCTCCCGGTGCCGGGTCCGTGCCTCCTGGCAGGACCCGGCTGTAAGACACTGGGCATGCGCAGCATGCTCAGTGTCTTACATTACACAGTGCAATATTTTTGTATTGCACTGTGTAACCTGTAAAAGAGCTTGAACAAGTGATCAGAAGATCACTTGTTCAAGCTAAAATGTCAGTTACTGTAAAAAAAAAGTTAAAACATAAATAAAGTTTTTTTAAATAAAAATAAATAATAAAAGAAAGTGAAAGTCCCCCCAAACACCACATTTCCTTGTACAAAAGTAATAAAGTATAAAAAACACTAAATCACAAAAAAACCCCACTTATTTGGTATCGCTGCGTCCGTAACAATCTGTACAATAAATCCTAATCATAATTGGACCCGCTCGGTGAACATGGTAGAAAAAAAACCCCAAAAACTTGCCAAAAATTAAAACTTTTTATCAAATTGCTTTACAAAAAATGTTCTAAAAAGTGATCCGAAAAAGTTACAAGCACCAAAATGATACCACTGAAAAGAACAACTTGTCACGCAAAAAATAAGCTCACAACCAGCTCCGTCAATCAAAAAATACTATAATTATGCTGCTATAAAAATGACAATACTAAAACAAATGCAATTTTTTCTATTCTAGTTTTCCTTCAATAAAATTGGACAAATATAAACAAAACTATATAAATGAGGTATCACCGTAATCGTAGTGATCCGTAGAATAAAGATAATATATTATTGTTATGCTACAGTGAACACCCCCCCAAAAAAATGCTAAAAATCCAAAACAAGAATTGATGATTTTATTTTCCTCCACACGTAAAAAGTTAATAAAATTGCTTCAATAAACTAAAAACCCACTAAAATGAAGGTTTTTTTTACAGTGCATCTTGTCTCGCAAAAAATAAACCCTTATTTGTCTAAATTGCTTAAAAAATAAATAAAGATTGTATAGCCTATTCCCAACGCGCGTTGTCATAGAACGGTGCGGTGGGTAGTGACTTGCCCACACGGTACAGACACCGTGATCGGGGCAAGATGGCGGCTGTTCCTGACGGCCATCCATCCTGCCCCATGGACCAGAATGGTTCCGTCCCCCCCCCCACACCTCCAGTTCATGATCGCTGCTATTGGCTCATCAATTCAGACCAGCCAATTGAAGCGAATTTACTTATGACGTCAGTAATACCGGTCACCATGTCTGTAGACACAGTGATCGGGGCAGGGTGGCGGCTGTTCCTGACTGTCACCAATTGTGCCTTGTGCTCCAGAAGGGTTTTGCTGCCCCCCTCTGTCCATGTTTGCCGCTATTGGCTGGTCGATTTAGTCCAGCCAAAAGCAGCAATATTCGTCACAATGGGCATCGCTAGGGTGAATAAGAGCAACACTTGGCGATAATTTCCCTACGGAAAACGTAAATATATGGTACAAAAGCACTGGCCGTGCACATTGTACAGATTACTCTGTACAACTCTTACGAGCTGTTCCAATGTGCAGGTCCTGCCGTATCATTTCTCCGTTTTCAAGAGGAAGGTATTAGGAAACTAATATTGGGACAAGAAGGACGGGGCCACAGTACCTCTGGTTTAGATGTTCCTGTGTTTTGCCAGGACAGCATTTGTGAATTCTGTGCTTCTAAAGGTAGGACTCAATAAAGGTCTGTTCCAAAAGAGGAGTTGGGATGGACACTATATACTACTAAGGACCTGCGACACCTCCAGAGTGACAAAAGTTTAGTTGGTCGTATCATCTACCTCCTTATACGCAACACATTCACAATTCACGCCCAACCTGTTGTGAATTCATTTAGGTAAAATGAATAATTGTAACAACTGTTAGGTCCCTTTGCTCCCTATACCCCTCCATTATTTCATATGGGGCGCCACATAATGGGCACTGAACTTTCCAGAAATAATTGCAATTTCCATCTTGGACTCCATTGCACATCACCTATATGTTCAAAATGCTCATTTCACCACGTGTATTACCCTACACCACATATTACACCTTGCTAAATTCCCCAAGGGGTGTACATTAAACAATTAGGGTCACTTTTCGGGTTTTCCTCTGTTTTGGTACCACTACGGCTCTCCAAATGTATCCTGACACATGTGAAGGATTTCAGTCAAATTTGGCCACAAAAATTAGGGGTAAAGTGACATTTCTAGGAAAATTTTCACCTTTTTTATGTTTAGGGCCTAATTGGATCATTCACCTGTAGGAGCAAATACATATATTGCACATTGCAAAATTCTCTAAGGGGTGTGGATTAAAAAATTAGGGACACTTTTCGGATTCTTATCTGTTTTATACCGCTAGGGTTCTCCAAATGCATGTCAAACATTTCTGTCAAATTTGGCTTATAAAAGGCAAACATCCCCCTTCCCTTTTACTGTGCGCCCATACAACATTTTATATACACATGTGGGGTACTTCTACACTCGAGAGAAATAGGTCTACACATTTTGGGGGGTTATTACATATTTTTATCCCTTGTGGCTATAAAAAATTAGGGGTACAATGACCTTTATAAGAAAATTTTCACCTTTTTCCTATTTAAGTCCTAATTAAATCAAACAACTTTACGGACAAATACACATATTACACCTTGCTAAATTCTCTAAGGGGTGTGCTTTCCAAAATGGTGATACTTGTTGGGGTTCCCCTCTGTTTTGGTACCACTACAGCTCTCTAAATGCATCCTGACATATGTAAAGGATGTCTGTCAAATTTGGCTTCTAAAAGGCCAACGCCCCTCTTTCCCTTCTGAGCTTCACTGCATACCCATACAACATTTTATTTGCATGTGTGGGGCAATTTTATACTCGGGAGAAATGCTAGTACACATTTTTTGGGGTTGTTTTATCTTTAATGCCTTATGGGATACAAAAAATAGCCGTAAAAGTGACTTTTTTGGGAAAATGTTCATATTTTTCCTTTTTGGGACCTAATTGAAGCAAACACCTGTAGGGGAAAATACACATATTACACCTTGCTAAATTCTCCAAAGGGTGCACTTTCCAAAATGGTGACACTTGTTGGGGTTCCCCTCTGTTTTGGTACCACTAGGGCTCTCCAAATGCATCCTGACACATGTAAAGGATGATTGTCAAATCTGGCTTCTAAAAGGCCAACGACCCTCTTTCCCTTCTGAGCCCTACTGTGTACCCATACAACATTTTATATGCAAAAGTGGTGCTGTTCTGTGCTTAGGAGAAATAGTTTTACACATTTATGGGGGTTGTTTCATCTTTTATCCCTTGTGGCTTACAAAAATTTGGGGTAAAAGTGACTTTTTTGAGAAAATGTTCACCTTTTTTCCCTTTTGGGGCCTAATTGAATCAAACAACTGTTGGGGCAACTACACAAATTACACCTTGCTAAACTCTCCAAGGGGTGTACTTTCCAAAATGGTGTCTCTTGTTGGGGCTTTCCTCTGTTTTGGTACCATTATGGCTTTCCAAATGCATCCTGACACATGAAAACTTTTTCAGCCATATTTGCCCTGCAAAAACGAAACAATGCTCTTTCCCTTCCAAGTGCCCCCCTGTGCCCGTACAGCAGGGTAGAGTGACAATATGGGTATTTGCATACTCAGGAGGAATTGCCCTCAACATTGTAAAATGCATTTTCCTTTTTAACCCATTGTGAAGGTGCAAATTTTAGTGTTCAATGAATCTACAGTAAGATAAAATTACATTTCTGTAATTTCACTTTCATTTATCTTCCACCCTCATGAAACGCTCATAGGGTTAACAAAATTCCCAAAGGTTGTTTTGAATATTTTGAGGGGTGTAGTTTCTGAAATTGTGTCATTTGTGGGGGTTTTCTGTTATGTAGGCCTTATAAAGTCACTTCTAACTAAATTGACCCTCCAAAAGTAGGTTTTGATGATTTTCATGAAAATCTGAAAAATTGCACCTAAAGTTATAAGCCTCCTAGCATCCTAAAAAAATGAAAAGATGTTTGAAAAATGATGCCAAGTTAAAGCAGACATATGGAAATTGTTAGTTATCAAGTTATTTTAGTGATATGACCAACTTTTCAAAAAGTAGAAAATTTTGAATTTGGAAAACATTGTTTTTTTCAAAAATTTTGCCAAATTTCCATTTATTTCATAAATACATACTAAATATATTGATTAAATTTCTCAACCAACATGAAGTACAATGTGTCATGAAAAAACAATCTCAAAATCAACTGGATATGTTAAAGCGTTCCAAAGTTATAACCACTTAAATAGACACATGTCAGATTTAAAAAAATGGGCCGTGTCAGGAAGGTGAAAAGTGGCTTCAGCGTTAAGGGGTTAAGCAGTAACTTGTTGCTTCTTTCTGTGGCACAGGTTTTAATCATATTGGTCTCCTGAATTCACCAATACAATAGAAATATGATGGAGAAATTTGGATTGTAACTTCCCTCCAGGGTCCCCTGAAGAGAGAGAATCAGGGGACCCAGAGAAGGAGCTCCAATGACAATCCATCTCTATCCACACCTTCCCACTCCTCCTGTAGTCCTGGCAGCCAAGGATGTTGCTTTAAAAAAGCACCGAGCATGGCACTTTCTGAGCTGTATTGGATCACAGGAGAAAGCTTTGCTGGAAAACTCTGTGTTGGGGTGAAGGCCTGGGTGCCCACAGAATTTGCTCTGAGTGCCACCACTGGCACCCGTGCCAAGGGTTAGCCACCACTGCCATAGGAGAACGCAATCTGAACTCAAAATGACTTGCCCAGAATTTTGGGCTATGTAACCAAGTTCATTCTTTTAAGTTTTCAGGCAGGCCATATTCAATTGAAGGCAAATTTCACTTATGACAGCAACATTTGGATCCTTGTATTATATAATCATAGGATGCCATAGTAATCCAAAATCTGTTTAGTAGAAGAAAGATGCAATGGCTATAATATGATTCCTAAATGCTACTGATTCTTTTTTAAAAACACTGACAGTATCAATCTGCTCAGCTCCTTCTTCATAACATCATGCAGGAATATTCAATAACTCTTTCTTGAAGGTAACAAGTTTTTTTTTTCAAGGAAAACAAATATGAGTCATCTAGAAATAATAAAATAAATAATGCCCTTACCCTTACAAATCTTTTTAAAGTTGGTGTTCTCTTGTGGATGTCCAGGAATACGACATTGAAATCGGTATTGCCAAAATTCACTAAACCAGGGATTTCTTGAATTGGTATCCAAACGTAGACTTAGAAAATAATTGTCAAATGACCTGACTTCTGGGGATTGAAGCTTTATTGTAATTCCACCATTGGCTTCAACTTCAAAACCATCTATGACTTCATCTCTGTCTGCCCATCCATCACTGAAAGAGGTTAAAAAGAAAAAAGTTTATAAAAAAAAGAAATTATTGACTCTTTTTTGCAGCATCTTCTGTAGCGCGGGATACAGGGGGAAAAGGGAGGAAAATGTACTTTGTATTTATTAAACTTGAAGAATGTAAAACTCATAATTGTTTTATTGTAATAACAAGCATTATCTTAAAAAAGATTTATTAAAAAAGTGTATAAAATGATAGTATGTTTATAAAAGATTTAATGGTTTGAATGTTTGTGTGTTGATATTAAACACCTTGACCATAATGAATTAAGCATATTTCCAATTATCCTCCATATAATTATAAATGATTTCATATAATGATTTTCCCAAATGGTTTCCCTTAGCTGATATGAGTGCTATATTCTAACTTTAGCACTGCACATGGTTTACTTAGCCTGGTCCTGATTTCATTTCCAGCATTTCAGAAGTCGTCCAGTATTCAGCACAGACAACTCATCTGCTAGGGGTCCTCGCTGGAAAGCCTCGCTGGAAAGCAAGGGTAAATATCCCTTTCTCAACACCACAGGGGTTTTCCAGGTGGTGGGAATTAATGACATATAAAAGCTCATGTTACTCCTCCAATGGTGTCTTCCACTATGATAAGAAGTGAATAATCTATGGGTCTCCTCCTCCCTGGCCTCCTTCTGTTGTCTCCTTTTTACATCATCTTTTTGATGACTATATCAAAGGCAAGAGTGTACCTAGAGCTGGGATCTTGGCAATCTGCAGAATCAGAACCCCATCAGGCTGCAACCCGCATTGCTACCAAATGACTCTGCAGATTGCTGAGTAAGTTTTTCCCTCTCTCTTCTATATCACACTTTACATCACTCTATATCTCTCATATCTCTATATCTCTCACTATATCCTGGCTTAAATCTACGAACTAACAAGCGACTGCCTTTACCCTTACATTCCAGCAAACCAGTGCATGAGCGACCCTTAATTGGAGTAACTTTTTCCTACTTCCCCTGTAGTACTCCACTCCTTCCACTCCGGTCAGTCTGATCATCCGTAAATAATATTTTACCTTTCATAATCTGATCCCTTCACTATATATTGACACACGCATTATCTGTTTAGCATTCCATCTACAATTTCTGCATCAAGCCGCAGAAGCGTATTGTTAAGCAGCTAGACTGGTCAGTACAATAACTATCTATATTATAATACAAGAACAATATATAGAAACAATGAAATGTCTGTTTATGTTTGTATATTTGTTTTTTTATACATCCTTTTTAAATTTATGACTACTTTATGCACATTGTATTTATGGACTTTTTATATGAATTTGTACTTTTTCATTGTCTTTTTATCCATTTTACTTAACTGGATTCTATTACTCTTTTCACAATGATACACAATGATTACTCCCTAATTGTATATTATGTACACATGACTACATCCAACATTTTGTTCAGTGTCATAATTCGTTCTATGTATGGATTGTTTTTTGACTGTATCTTCTCATAATAATAGATCCCCGAAACGTGTAGTCCCTTGTCAATGTATATGTGAAATTCTAATTGTATACATACGTATATGCATTATTACTACCCTCTTTCTTTATGACATTAAGTAGCGTGAAGGTTATTCTGGTATTTCTAGACTCTATGTTATTATTTATATCACACAATCTGGGCTTCCATAACACCTCTGCAGTGCAATCAGCTCTGGGTGCATTTACATACTATTCACTTTGTCAACATTTTTATGTAAAAATTTTTTTTAAAGTTGTCTTCACATAATATTAATATGTTTTGAAATACCAACTTTTGGGTTTATTCTTGGTTATAAGCCATAATAATCAACATAATAAATATTAATAAATAAGTAATAAAAACCTGAAAAAAATACACTCTGCTAGGAATGACTCTATATAATATAAGAGTTACACTTTTCACAAATTGAATTACTGCAAAAAAAACTTTTTTGCTGATATCCTAACTTATTGAAATGCTCCTGTAATCTGTAGTTTCTTTTTTGCGACTTAGAAAAAAAAAATCCTGAACAGCAAGTAGAGCATGAGAGGGCCAAAGCAACTTTAAGGAACAAGTAATGGAGTTCTAAAAACAGACAGCCATTATGTTGACATACAGTACTTAATGTTGATCAATGTAGATTACATTGTTTCTGGAAAATCAAGCGATCATACAGTGTTCTCTTATAATGTACTGTATGCTCCCTGATGAACACCATAGAGTATATGAAATACAATGTTATTCTTGTTTAACTTTTACTTTTCAAAACCATTTTTATGGCAGTTATTTTATAAAGGACATTCCCTTCTTAATGTCAATGTGTACATTTTTTATTCATTGTTTATTTTTATAATGTTTTATTTGTCATTTTCTATTTTTCTCCCTGCACTTTACATGACCCACAAAATAGAGAAAATATTTTATTTCTATTTTATCAGCTCCAGCAAAAAAAATATGACTAAGCTTTGAAGCAATTGGGACAGGTAATAACAGTAAACTTTGTAGTCAACATCATTAAAGAAAATCTACCATCAAAATCAAGCATGATCAATCATAAGGACTTACTCAAAGATCCAGGTACAATGACTGTGGTAATCTTATTATATTTGTTATCCATGTCCCCCTTCCTTCTAAAATCAACTTTTAAACTGATGCTTATGAGCAAGCAGGGATCTGGAATGCATTGTCAGAGACCCTCTTCGCTGCAGCTTCACAGGCTGTTACATTGTCTCACCCTGTCCTCAAAAGCTCCTTCAGTATTCCCCCTTCCATGTCCTGCTTCAATCTCACAACAGTAGAGGAAGTTTCAGAACACAGTGGGAGAGGGGAAGTACCGCTGCACAGTGTAACAGCCAGTTAGACTGTATTATGGAGGCGCTCTGGGGGACTTTGTTAGCATAATTTTAATATATTTTGATTTTATTTTAGAAGGAAGGAGGCCATGGCAAACAAATGTAAGAAGATTACCACAGCCACAGTGCCTGAATTTAAGCAAAACAGCATGTTTGTATCTGGATTCAGCTCCTTCTCCGGCAGTGAGCAAGGTAACTGAAAGCATAGATCACCTCATTCAGATAAGAAAACTAATGATTGACTCTTTTCACATTTAAAGCATATCTACCCTGATGAAGGAAACCTATCACCAGATGGATATTTTTCAGTGGTGCCCATGTTCCCCCAGATATAGTAAAGCATAATGTAAAATGTTTTTTCACAAAACCTCTAACTTTTATGGCTAATGAAATTAATTAGATTAAACCTTACATGGTTACCTGCCACCTATCAGCTTCAAGTCCTAGAGGTGTGTTGCCTCCTCTCCACTCAAATTAATCGCTCATTAACCTCTGCAAGTGACTTCAAATCAAGCGTCCCTCCTCCTCCCGCCCCTTCTCCTACTCATGACTGCAGCCAGCAAATTTTGCAAAACAAAAATTCTTGTGGCAAGTGTGTTTTGAAGGAAGTCCTTACACCTGTGAGCATTTGGTGATCCTCCTTGTCCTCTTAAAAGTGCAAAAGAATACACCCTCAGGTTTCAGGTTTTTGCAGACAAAGAAAAAGATTCAAACGATCCAGCACTTTTTATATAAAAATTCTTGCTTCTTTATTAAATCATCATATAAAATCGATCAGCACATAGTGGTATCCACAGACAGCTATGCCTTTCAAGCTAATTTTGCGCTTGAACAGTCAGCATCTAATACTTGCCGTGCACAGAGAGCAGTGAAGACGGGAAGGAGGAGGAATGTGGATGACTAGCGAGAGGAGGAGTATTCACATGTGGACGATAATGAGTGATTATCTTGAGTGGAAGGGAGGAGACAACACACCTTTGGGACCTTAAAGGACACCTGTCATCAGGTCTGTGTTACTAGTCCTGTCACTACTACCAGTTGGAGCAGCTCACAAGGATCCCATCACAGCCTTTATCTAGTTATTTCATATATTAATCATTATAAAATCATCTTTTCTTTATTATGTAAATGAGGCTGGTCACATGGTCAGAGGCAGTGATGTCACCCGTTACCCCTCCCCTCTCCTCCCCCTGCTTATGTCTGTGTGTAATGTATAGTAAAGCATTGCTAGTGTGTGTGCAGCATCTGCTGACATGCTGCATCCTCCTAATACACAGAGACACAGACATCAGCTACACAAGTACCTGACATGTTCTGCTATAGCATGACTGCATCCTGGAGCTGTTTTATCTTTCACATACACATACACATACACAAACACAGGCTGCAGGAGGCATGGCCACCAGCAAGCACATGTAGCAGCTGTCAGTCAAACACTGGGGGTGTGGCTGTACATCCCACTCATGAATAAGCTGGACAGCTTGAATATGCTAGTGACTCATTGGACATTTCACAGGTCATTTGCATACAGCTTTAGGACCTCATTGCTTAGGTTTACAGGCACGTAGAGGGACAATGAAGGGATAGAGGCAATGCTCTCTAATGGCAGTTTATGAAAATATAATTAGTTTAGGGGGTTATTTTGCATGATGGGTTCTCTTTAAGCTGAAAGCTGGCAGGTAGCCAGGTAAAATTTAATCTAAGATATTTCATCAGCCTGTAAAAAGTTAAACCATTAGAAACATAGTCAGGTTCTTATTTGATCATCTGGCAGCTGTGTTTGGAGAGATGGACCTGGTTTACATAAATTGATTAAATAAGGAAAACATGGGAAAAAAAGACACAGGAACAGATTTCTTTAATGAAGTGTATTACAAAGTTTACCAATGTCATCTATTGATTTACAAAAGTATATTGAAAGTTTAGTTACACTTTATAGGGCACCAGCCCCACCAGCAGGGTTACTTGACCCTGTGACCCAGTGATCAAGTGATTACTCAGACCAACAGTGGCAGTAACTCTGTGGCACTCTATGGAATACATTTTGTCATGAGTGCTGTGTATATGGAAGACAGAAGATATAAAATACAATTTCTTCTAGAGCTGTAACATGTGTCAAACTCTCAAAACATGCATTACAACCAACTATAGACCCTCTACATTTCTACATATTAAATATGAGACAAGCATTTATATCACAACAGAAAAAAGTCAGAAAACATCAACTAATAAAAAAATGTGCGGGGGCGGAGCACGGACGTGCAGTGCGTTGCGTGATGACGTAGCGCGGCGTGCACGGAGCTGGGCGCGATGGTGCCATCTGCCGGGAGTCGGCCTGATTAACCCCGCTCGGAGCCTGTTTGGAGTACGGCGCCCTGGATGCGATGTTGGCGGACGCGAAGCAGGCACAACCCCTGATACAGCCCGCACCCTGAGGACGACCGACGCTCCCTCTCACCCGCCATAGGGGGAAGATCGCCCCTGCCGCTCTCGTCTGGACCACTTATTGCTACCACTCTCTACAATCATCAAGCTTCTGAGTCTGGAGGGCTACCCCTGATGGGAATCCTCGGGGAAACCTCTCAGCTGAAGAGAATAGGGAAGTGAGAGCTAGCGAACCCTGCTAGTGGAAACCTCTGTAAAGATTGGCTGCATATCTCTGTATTGCACCGTGGAGAAGTCCGGATCCTTGTCTCTGCAGGAGGGTGAGAAATCTCTGTGTCGGTGTATAAGCCAGGAGGTCCCATAAGTGAAAGTTTGTTTGCATTGGATCCTGTGCGCTTTCTAACCCCTGCTTACTAATCTCTTAACTTGCCTGATTACTTACCTCCTGATTCTCTTTGGAATTTGTCAACAGCAAGTCTTTTTGACTCTAAGTCATGCATTAACTTTTGGGCTTTAAGGCTTTAATGCTATACTATCACTGGGTGCACGTGACTCTGTATACCATCCCCTAGTACGTTGGAGGAAGCCTCACCCTTGACCCTAGCAGTTGCCATACAATATCTCCTTTCTTGGAGGGTAGAATCAGCAATTGACATTTGGGCTAGAAGAAGTGGGGATCGCCCTGTTCTGCCGGCGGTATACAGGAGCATGAGAACTTTTTGTGCATGCTTATGAATCAGGAGGTTGTATCAGTGAACTCTCCACATATTAACTCTTATCCTGCTTGGCTTGGTGTTCCATTTGTTGATCCATTTGGGGACTCACTTAATACTAGGCCTCTGGTCCTTATGTCTTTATGCAATTTATTAACTCCTAAGCTTTAATGTATCATGATCAATGTTTGTATATGATATTGCACGCCACTTACTAATACGCTGGAGAAGCTCCGTTTTCACCTTAACAGACGCTAATTTCTCTCTCTTTGTATTGTACATCTAGTAACTAATATCTTGGGTAGAAGATAAAGCGATTGTTTTGTATTACACATTTGTCATCTATGAACTTATTGGCAGAATATCTGCTATTTTGTGTACATATTAACTGCCTATTCACTTAATTTTATTGTTGTCGACACTAAGGCATTGATGTGTTCTTGAATCGGATTGGCTTAAGGAAAAAAAAAAAAAAAAAAGTGCAATGGCTAACAGGAGGCAGGCAAAAATGTGACTAAATCCCGATTATCTGATGCAGGGAGCTCCCCAGGGGAGAAAAAGAGAGACGGGAAAATGGAGAGATATTTGCAGTCCCCTGGACCATCCCAAGGGAACGCTAAAAAGGTGGGGGAGGGTAAAAGGGCCCCAAATGCAGAGAAGGAGGCTGTAGATATATCCCTGGAAAGATCTAGTGTTGAAGATATCAGCGGGGGAAATGAAGGTGCAGGGGCAGAGATTTCCCTTAAGGACATCTCTTCCCAAATCTCGCAGTGCCTCAATGCGGTGGGGAATGTCCTAAGGGAAATAGGAGATCTTAAATCTGAGGTGGGACTTATTAGACAAGATTTGAATAACCTGAAATCCCGAACGGAGCTGGTGGAAGAGAGGGTGGGGAAGGTGGAAGACATATCATCGGGGCTAGAAAAAAGGGTTAAACTTCTGGAAAAGAGAGAGTTAGAGGTCCACCAGAAGCTGCTGGACCTAGAAAACCGTTCAAGAAGAAATAATCTCCGTATTGTGGGGCTCCCGGAGGGAATGGAGGGTAGTGACATGACAAGCTTCATCTCAGAATGGCTGGTGGCTACATTCCCAGAGGAGGTCCGGACCAGGGCCTTTCTGGTGGATCGTGCACATCGGGTCCCTGCAAGGGCTCGCCCCCTAGGAACGTCCTGGTTCGGTTATTATCACCAAGAGATAGGGATAATATCCTCAAATCAGCTAGATCCTTTGACCTGAAATTCAACAATACCCCGATTATGATCTTCCCTGACTACCCACAGGAAGTACAGAAAAAAAAGGGCTAGCTATTTCAATGTAAAGAAAAGATTGAGAGAAAAAGGGATTGTCTATTCGCTATCCTATCCAGCAAAGCTGAAAGTTGTATTTGAGGGAAAGTCAGTATTTTTCGAAAACGCTGAGGAAGCCAACGAGTGGGCAGAAAGGGTCGTAAAGATCTGACCCGGTGGGTAGGCACCATCTCCTCAGCTAGAATTGGTGCTCCAAGATGAGTCTAGGGCTTCAATACTCTAGACAGAGGGTAAGAGGGGGGGCAAGGGTGGGGGGAGGGGGTGGGATAAGACGGTTGGCGGCTGAGCTGAATTATTATATCCAATGCATCATGGCAATTTCACTCCTCTCTTAATGGTTAAAATTCTATCATGGAATGTGCGGGGCTTGAATGAGAAATTAAAGAGGAAGGCAGTGTTAGATCTTTGCCTCTCACATCAGCCTGATGTGATCTGTCTTCAAGAAACTCATTTGTTAGGGGAAACATGTGGAAGACTAGCCAAACCCTGGCTGAGCCATTACTACCATGCAACCTATTCTGCCTATGCACGTGGAGTGAGCATATTGATTTGTAAAAAAGTGTGCTTTGTAGAGCATGATGTTATAACAGACAATGCTGGCAGATATATAATACTGCAGGCCTCCTTGACTGGCCTAGCAATGGTGATAGTGGGCATCTATCTCCCCCCTACAGCGCCAGTTGAGGTCCTAGTTAACATTGTAAACCTCTTGAGTAAATATGCCGATCTCCCAATTTTCTTGATAGGGGATTTTAACTATGTGATAAATGAGGGACTGGATAAAATGATAAAATGAGGGGTAGAAGCCCCCATCGGTGTGAGGACCAACAACCCGATACCCTGTTTGGTAGATTGATAATCGAGCTTGGGTTTAGAGACCTTTGGAGAGTGAGGAACCCAAAAAAAAGAGCCTACACGTGTTTTTCTAAGTCATATGAGTCACTTTCAAGGATCGATCTGGTCCTGGGAAATGAGTTGGGAAACGAGATTGTAGAAGGGATAACATTCGGCGCCAGGGGCCTGTCAGACCACTCTCCCGTTTGTCTCACATTAACTAGACAAAATCCATCGGGGATTGTTTTTTACAAGGTAAAGCCTTTTTGGTTCGGCCTTGTTAAGGACAAACTAGACGTGGGGAGGGAAATTCAACTGTTCATTAATGATAACCTAAATGAGATGGATATACGAGTGGTTTGGGATGCGCTAAAGGCATTCCTGAGGGGTATATTAAAAGAACAGATCAGCCGCTTTAAGAAGGACAAAAGACGAGCATATCAAATCTTAAAAGAAAAAGTGGTTGTGCTGGAGGCCCAATTTGTAGACAACCCGGTGGAGGCGAACAAGAGGGTATGGGTAGAGGCCCAGGAGGACCTGCGAAGTTACGGCATGGAGAAGGCAATGTTGGAGGACAAAGGGCAGAGAAATAGGTCAATACTGGGTCAGTACACGTCTATGGATAAACTGGCAAAGCTCCTAAAAAAATCAAGAGGCTAGAAATAAAATAAGTGCCATCAAAGATAGAAATGGTCGGATAGTGTCCAACCAGGAAGCGATCAGAGAGGAGTTCCGGCATCATTTTGAAAAATTATATGTCTCAGAAAGCACAATGGGTGATAGGGAAAGAAAGGAACTGCTGTCGGCAGTCCCTACCCCCCAACTGTCACTAGAAGAGAGAGACCTCTTGGAATCTCCACTGACACTGGAAGAACTAGCGGAGGCTTTGAAAAATACGACCAAGGGGAAAGCAGTGGGCTCAGACGGGATCCCCCCTGAGGTGTTCTTACAATACGTGGAAGTATTACTCCCCCTACTGCTGAATGTCTATAACTATTCCCACTCCGAGGGCCTCCTTCCCCAATCCCTAAGAGAGGCAATTATTGTTCTTATTTTAAAAGAGGGGAAGGGCCCACTAGAACCAGACTCCTACCGACCGATCTCCCTGCTAAACACCGATTACAAATTATTGGCCAAAGTTCTTGCAACTAGACTGCAAAAGATAATACGATCAGTGGTCCACGAGGACCAGTCGGGGTTTATGCCAGGGAGATCGGTTAGAGATAACATTCTGCGTATGTGGTGGTATTTGCAGTCTCCATGTGAGGCCGAGGGGACGAGGGCTTTGGTCTCCCTCGACGCGGTCAAGGCTTTTGACCGCGTCGAGTGGGACTATATCTGGAATGTCCTGGAAAATATGGGTTTTGGGCCATCTTATATAAAATGGGTAAAGTTTTATACAGTGGGGCCTCAGCCAGGGTCAGTGTAAATGGCAGAGCCTCAGCGGCCTGGCAGCTATTTAGGGGAACCAGGCAGGGTTGCCCCCTATCGCCCCTGTTATTTGCGGTTGCCCTGGAACCACTGGCATGCAGTATTAGGACCTCAGAGGGGTTAAGAGGATTCGTATGGGGAAATAGAGAAATAAGACTTTTATTATATGCCGACGATATGTTGCTATTTTTGGATAACTCAGAGCAAGGGATCAAGGTGGTTGTTAAACTGATAGAAGACTTTGGCGAACCCTCGGGTATAAAAATAAATTGGGGGAAATCATCTTGCCTGCCACTAGATAGAGACCCGGCAGCATATTCTGCAGGTAATTTGATGGTGGTAGAGAAGATGCGATACCTAGGAATAATGGTGAGCAAGGAACCCCGGCATTATGGTGAATTAAATATGAACCCTCTCCTACATAAAATTAAGGGTAAAATGGCAGTCTGGAAAAGAATGCACCTATCAATTGCGGCAAGAATAGTAATTTTCAAAATGATGCTGTTACCTCAGATCTTATTTGTCTTCCAAAATAGCCCAGTGATCTTCCCCAAGAAACTCTTCTCGATCTTGGAATCTATGTTAAGGGATTTCATATGGAACGGGAAAACGGCACGTATAAAGTTAGAGAGTTTGTATCCACCGATTGAAAAGGGAGGCTTAGCCATCCCGGATCTTTTTTGTTATTTTTTAGCCACACAATGGCAGAATATTAGGGATTGTGATAGAGGAATGTTGCACTACAGGCAGTCCCCGGGTTACATACAAGATAGGGTCTGGAGGTTTGTTCTTAAGTTGAATTTGTATGTAAGTCGAAACTGTATATTTTATAATGGAAGTTCTAGACAATTTTTTTTCTTTTGCCCCAGTGACAATTGGAGTTTCAAAATTTTTTGTGTAATTGGACCAAGAATTATCAATAAAGCTTCATTACAGACACCTTACAGCTGATCATTGCAGTCTGGGACTATAGTAAAGCATCCAGAGAGCTTCACTAGAGGTCACAGTGGGCAGAGGGGTCCGTCTGTAACTATGGGTTGTCTGTAAGTCGGGTGTCCTTAAGTAGGGGACCGCCTGTATATAATAGACAGAAAATATGAGTTTTTGATAAAATATGATATATGGAGCCTGTTGGAATCAGGAGTTTTTCACAATAATGAATTCACTATAACAACATTAATGCAGTGGGTTTGGGATAGGATTAGAATGAAACTAGGATGTAAAGGATATTTTGGGATATCGCCACTATGGGGATTTAAAAAAGGAATGTTGTATTCATCAGGACTCACAAGGGGTTGTCAAGGAAAAGGGATATTATTTATCAATCAAGTAGTAAAAGATAGAAAACTGAGATCGTATAAAGAATTGACTGGTGACTTTCAGTTAAAGACGAAGGACTGGCTATTTTATGCCCAGCTTAGGAGCGCCATTAGTGCCCGCCTATTAGAGGAGGACTATAGTTCACCCTTTGGAGAGCTTATTTGACCCAAAGACTTGTAGGAAAGGTGCCTTGTCTAGGGTCTATAGGACCATTCAAGGGAAGGCTCTACAGTCCCCCATAGCTGTCCGCTTTAATAGATGGAAGAAGGATTTGGGTAACCTAACAGAGGAAGAGTGGGATGACTCGCTCAACATGATAAAGAAAACCACTAAAAATATGTCCTATATTGTAACGCAAATATTTATAATACACAGGGTACATTTCACACCCAAACACTTAAATGCCTTTTGGAAAACAGGAGAGGAAAAATGCCCAAGGTGTAATTTAATAGACGCAGATACAATACATATGCTGTGGAGATGCCCGAAACTACATCGCTATTGGACAGAGGTAGTGAATAAATTGCAATTGGTATTTGAGTCTAGAATTCCGATGAGCGCACAAGTGTGTGTTCTGGGAACAAAATTAGGCATAGAGGGAACTATGAACAATATTATATACATACTGAAAGGTCTCCTGGTAGCTAGGAAATCAATTTTATATCATTGGAAAGATAGGGAGCCACCGAAACCGCGGGAATGGGAGAAGAGGCTCGATCTTTTATGCCATGCCGACAGGCAGGCGGCTCTAGAAAGAGGTGACAATCCAGAGTCAATCTGGAAGTCTTGGATAAATAAATTACATTGTTAAGAGGATGCATCGGACTTGATACCACTGATGGGAACTATAGGCAGCCGTCAACCGTAGGGGGGAGGGTTGGGAGGATCAAGGGGGAAAAATGAAAAATAGTAAGACCAAGAGGTAAAACTTAAGTACTATCTGTTTTGACCACAAGCGAACTATGTGAAAAATATGAATGATGTGATATACTGTAAATCATGTTAAAGGTTGTAATTTCTGCTCTTTCTTTTATATATTCATGTATGAATAAAAAATTTAAAAAAAAAAAAAAAAAATGTGCAACATAATTTCCTAAAAGGTTCCAATGCACATAACAATTACATAGAAAACAGAGGATAACTATATAAACATGTATTTCAGTACAGTAAATGCTTTAAATGTCGGAACAATATTTGTAAAGAAGCCCAAGTCCTTACCATATCCATCTTACAGAATATAAAACTATAGCTAAAAGCCGAGTGATTCCATTTGTGGTATATACAGACCCTAGTAATGGCTGAAATATTACATACACACTGAACTCCCTAGAGCATGCTTCATGTGGTGTTGCTTCCTGATGCAACATACTATTATAGAACTTTTCTACAGAATGTGCTGGGTGTTGGACTTGCAGCTAATTTTAATTATGTGTAAACGAACCTTTGGAATTAAATTTAATCAAATAAATGCTTCCTAAATTACTCTCCATTGAAGGAGAAGGACATAAGGAAATTTATCACTCACAGTGCAGACTACTTATTCTGATTGCTTACTGCGCTCTTCAACATTTTAACCCTATGCATTGAAAATACCGAATGAAAATAAATGTTTAAAAGGAACTTTTTGTCAAGAATATCTAAAACCATATTCCCTATAGGCATACGGATTTCTTATTGTGTATTGGCATATGATCCTTTGCAACCATATGCAATGTCCATACAATACTGTATATCCATGTACAGCAGGGAGAATTCATTAAGACTGTCAATTTGAACTCCAGTCTTAAAATTCCCCCTTCTGGTGATCTGGCACTCATATCCACTAAGAGGCTCCAGCTTTTTAATGGATGTGGGCAGGGACGCTGCTGGAGGAGCCCGAATACTGGCAGGAGAGGGAGATTCATGAGCTTTATCCTCCAGAAAACTGAGAAGGCATTATGAATCTCTTCCAGTATATACAATATCCATATCCATATATGGATAATCATTCCACTAATAACATTAAAGTATATGAGATTAAAGAGAACCCGTCAGGCAAAATAACCCCCTAAACTAAATATATTTTCCTAAACTACCATTAGAAAGCATTGCCTCTATCCCCTCATTGTCCCTCTGCATGCCTGTAAACTTAAGTAATCGGGTCCTAAAGCTGTATGCAAATGACCAGAGAGAGGTCCAATGAGTCATCATCATATTCAGCTGTTCAGCTTATTCATGAGTGGGAGGCAGAGCCACACCCCCAGTGCTTGACTGACAGCCTGTGTAATGATGTGAGGTATAATGGTGCAATGGCTCCTCTATGTGCTTCCTGGTGCTGGCGCCCCCTGCAGCCTTTGTGTGTATAGGAGAGATACAACAGCTCCAGGCAGCCATGTTATAGCAGAACATGTCAGATTCATGTGTAGCTGATGTCTGTGTGTCTCACATGTGTACTAGGAGGAGAGAGCTTGTCAGCAGATAAAGCACAGACACTAGCAATGCTTTACTATACATTACACACAGACCTGAGCAGGGGGAGGAGAGGGGAGGGGTAACAGGGCTGACATCACTGCCTCTGACCATGTGACCAGCCTCATTTACATAATATAGAAAAGATGATTTTACAATGATTAATGTATGAATTGACTAGATATAGGTTGGGATGGGATCCTTGTGAGCTGCTCCAGCAGGTAGTGGTGAAAGGACTAGTGCAGAGACCTGATGACAGGTGTGCTTTAAAAGAATATACTTTTTACATCAACTCTCACTTTGGGTTTTTTTCAGTGAAATACAAAGGGGCACATTTACTGAGAATGTAGTAAACTGCTCTAAAAGTGCTCTGCCTGTGTATAATCATTGTTGCGCCAAATTCATTAACGTGCGCCAGAAATCATGAATCCCTGCACTAGTCCCCCAACTTTTTTGTGCGGCACCTTTAACATAGGGCGTGCAACAGACTTTGCATGTTAAATCACATGGTCCAACTGAGCACCGAAAGCCCCCTAATTTGTGTTGCATGATGCCTAGTGCAGCCGTGCCACAAAAGGGTTGCGTGCGATACTAATGTAGTGCAGACACTTCTTAAATACCTGTGTAAGTAGTGTACACTAGAAAGAACGGGCAAAGTCCGACAGAAAAGTTGATCAAAGCCCTTAGTAAATGTGCCCCAAAATGTTTATGCTACCAATGATAAATCTGTACAAACAATGTGCATGTATAAATAAATAATAAGGGTATGTATAAAAAGTCATTAGAGATATGAATATACAATTCATATAAAGTGTGTCTTCATTTATTAAACATATGTGCATAGATAACATCACATGATTCCTCTGTTTTGGACATAAAGCCATTTCTTGACTGTCATAAACAACCATGTTGAATCAAAATCTGCTGTTCTTTACTGTAATCATGATTACAGTTCGGTGTTACTGTTCATTCTGCAAGCCGGGAGTCTTTGCATTGTACTTCACTATGATGCACATGTATCTGTAACGTCTGTGCCTAAACTTTTCTCTATCCGTAGTTGGCAGAATAGATGGCGTTTATTTGTGTGTGAACTGTGTGTGGCTTAGTGCTTGTGTTTGGATTAACTGAGCCACACCCTGATCCTTGTATTTTAGTTCTGCCCAGCAAGGGTTACTAGCCCAATAGACAGTTCCCCAGTGTACTGGAGGCGTGTCCGGGATCGGCCTTATATACCTGCCTATTCCCATCATACTGTTGGTTATTTTTAGTCTTGTCTTACCTGTGTATCTAGTTCAGTTTTACCTGTCTCCTTTTGTCTGCCTGTATCTGTAGCTGACCTGTATATAATCTGCTTGATTTTGATCTTGATCTGACCTGTGCATAACCTGCCTGAAAACCTGTATATATCTGTTGTTTGTCCCTCAGTATCGTTTACCTCCTAGTGTTCTCCCACTTTTTCCCCTGTCTCAGACCTGTGTTAGTATTCTGTGCGCCAGTGTGAACACTGGTCTATTCCTATATTCCGGTTACCTGCCCGCTCCACCATCCAGCAGCTGCCAGACAAAGTAAGTCTTCCTGTCATCTTGTAGGGTCGCTTAGGGACCGTCAGTTAGGTTTCTTATCAGGGCGGTTTATCTGCTTTAGGCAGGGCCTTAGCCCGCACGGACGTCGCAGGGGGAGTTCGCTACTTACCTAGTCTGACAGCTAGCGCCAAGCCTGGTTGTGGTTGCACGTTTGCTGGACAGGCACTGACAGTATCATTGTATTTGTGGTTACTCATTTCAAAGATTTTTTTGGTGATGTGAGTTTCTGCAGGTGTTCTCAGGGGGGGGATTTTCAACCTCTTAATGCTCTGTGTCTGATATAATCAACGTTGAGCACTGTAACTTAGTGCTCAGTGTCAGATATTTCAGACGCATAGCTGATGCTGGCTGAGCTCGAGATGGGAGCATGGGGTGTCAGCTGTATCAGCGAGCTCTGATTGTAGGTGTTTAACCCGTATTTTCAGGACCACCAATCGCTGTAATGGCAGGACAATGCCTGTAACATCCCGTTTGTGATGTGATATTAAAGGCACAGTGTCAGCCTATGTGCATAGGCAGACTTATCTAATATCCTGAAAAACATTAGTATTATCAGAATTGCTTGCTAATGCCCCATGGTGGAAAAAAAAGCAAAAAAAAAAAGCTTCTTAAATAAAAACAAATTAATAAATTACTAAAAATGCCCATAAGCCCCATAAACATATAATGAGACATATAATACAAAAAAAAGCTAAATTATAAAACAAACCCTACATATATAGCATCATTGTGTCCGTAACCACCCGTAGAATTAAAAACTATCATTATTGAACCCGCTTGATGAACACCATAAGAAAAAAATTATGATTTTTACCTATGATTTTTATCCAACAAAAAATGCAATAACAAGTGATCAGAAAACATATCAACCAGCACTGTAGCCAAAAAATTAAAAATGTTGTGCCACAAACTGATAGATTTTTCCCCACATTAGGGTTTATTTAGCAAATTTTGTAAAACGTAAGAAAAAAAATCTAAGTATGCCATCTCTGCAATTGTATTGACCCATAGGATAAAGATATCATGTTTATAAGCGGCACCATAACGCTCCCATACGGCACCGTGAGGTCATTGCGATATATGGGGGACATATATTTATATACGCCGTATATACGTCAGTCTTATAAACATTCCCCATACGATCGTGTGAATGTAGCCTAACACTCGAAAAAGCATCTCATCCCGCAAAAAAAAAAAAAAAAATACTGTCACATGGCTCCAATAACTAAAGAAACTAAAATGTTATAGCATACAAAAGGGCACCAATGAGGTAACTAAAACCCAGGTAGCTGCATGGCGCTTCTTCCATTCTGTGCCTCGCATGTTAGAATACACAAAATGGGTCTGGCTACATCTTGAAGGGGTTAAAAACACAAAAGCTTTACTCACCTCCTCCGCCGCTCCAGGTGTCTAACGCTGAGTCCAGCTCCTGGCCGAGTTGGGCGGTCACGCCCACCCATCCACATTCCCAGCACTGTATAATGTGCTGAGATATGGGGATGGGCGGGCCAGAAGCTGAACCCAGTGCAGCTTCCTTGCTCCTGAAAATAAACAGGGGCATGGCACGCAAGACGGCAGCATGGGACACCGGGAGCGACAGAGGAGGAGTACAGCTTTGTTTTTTTAATAAAAAAAGGGGGGTTCCTCGCCCTTATTGTTATTGTTTTTGGTTTTGTTTTTGTCATTTCTCTGTCATTCTTGTTCTATTCTCCCTTATAGTTATAGCGCAGCCATGAATACAGGGTACTGAGGGTAACCAGAATGCCGCTCAGTTTCCTGAAGTGAGCTCCCGGAGACCGTGCACTCCTACATCTGCCACGTCACTTCCGGTGTCTAGCGTTATGTAGTGGTGCCCTCACAACATCCTGGACACCACTTCGGCTGTTTGTTGTTGCACAGAACGCCCAGTGCCAATGCCACCTCCACTATGTGTAAGTACAAATACGCTGTCGGACTACTATATTAACCCTTTATGCCATCATTGGGCGAGTATTTTACCTATAGGTTCTTGTAGCGGCACTTAATACAATTAATTACATGCAGCAACATTGAAACTATTCACTAAACAAGTATCTACTACCCCAACACTTATTATTTACTTATATATTTACTGTCAGGATCAGTGGATCCTCTGGACCACCGCGGGAGATGAAACTAGCTGACACCTGGGACCGGAATCCAAGTGGCACCTGGTTTTAACCAGAGCCTGCTGCAAAGCGGCTTGGACTTGCTGCAGCAGGATACCACCAGGTCGTTCCCAGGCGCGACTAGCCCGCGGTGGCAGCCGAGGTCGAGGTACCTTAGCAGAAGACAGTCTCGTAGTCAGGTCCAGGCTCGGGGTCAGGGCAGGCGGCAGAGATGCGAGGTCAAGTCCAAATCCGGGGTCAGCAATGGGAGGTTCAGGCAGGTGGGAACTGGAACACAGGCACACGGAACACAGCAATGCGGAGGAACTCGGGTAACACGGCTACACAGGACTCGGGAGCGTAGACACACAGGAACGCAGGAATACACAGGAATGCAGGAATAATCACCAGGAAGCTTTCTTTTAGGCTGTGAGGCACAAAGATCCGGCAGGGGACACAGGAAGAGGCAGGATTCTTAAAGGTGAGGTGTTCAGCCAGTGTACCAATTAGCGGTGCGCTGGCCCTTTAAATTGGCAGGAGCCACGCGCGCGCCCTAGGAGGCGGGGACACGTGCGCACCACAGTCCAGTGAAGAGCAGGAGCCAGGAGAGGTGAGTGAGGAGACCGGGCTGCAACGGGGGCACACAGAGGAGCACGGATGCGCCCACAATCCGAGACAGGGATCGCGGGAGCACCCGTGACATTTACTTCAAATAATATTATTTTTCATTGCATTTGTAGTGTTAACTGCTAACGATTCCTATATGGTTTTAACAGAATGGTTCTAGATTAAGATTTGAATGTATTGAATTTATTTTGATTATGGATTTATAGTATTACATATAGATTTCTATGATTTTTATGTATTATTGAAATGTATGTATATGGATGTTTGTTTGAGCCCTATTCCAATTTTACTTGAAGAAGGGTTTTTTAACCTGAAACATGTTTACATTCTTTGAAAAAAAATTAATATTTTACATTATCCTGCATCTGTCGAGTGTAAAAAGCCCCCCTCTCCTTTCCCTTTGGGGTTTTTTACCATACCTCTTATATGTTAATAACATTTTCAGACCTTTAAGGTATTACCAGAATCTGCAACGTAATACAGTAGCAGTATATTATATAGCACATTTATTAATTATGTCACAAAGTCTGTTTATCAGTTTTTTTACACTGTGTTGCAATGGCTTAATAATTTGGCGCATGGCAGAATGTGTCTGAAAAGACTCTCTATAATCATGAATGTGTTACAGAACTTGATAAACTTGCTTTTTGTGGGTCTAATTGTGCAACACAAATTTCACCAGAAAAAGATGTCAGTAAAGTAGAGGTGCAGGAAAAATTTCAGGGAGTAAAAACTGCACCTAGATTGAGTGACTAATTCCTTAAACCTCTTGGAGACTGCCCATAGTACCTGTAGATCCTCAAGAGGTCAAAGCTGTACAAAGATCTTCCGTATAATGCTGTTCTGCATTATACAGGAGATCCCTGCTGCTAACTGCCGCTATTGGTGCTGGCAACAGTCGTGGTAGTTAATCTGTTCGTTGCCATGGTCAAATCCGGTCTTTTCACATAAACAACATCACATGGGCGTGGTTATATAACTGTCAATCAGCACCCCTTCGACTTCATCAATTAACTTTTGCTATCACAGGAAGGCTGCAATAAAAGAGCTAAATAGTTACAGTATACTACAGTATACTGCAATACAGTTGTATTGCAGTATATTGCATGAGCGACCAGACCCCTTGGTGTTAAACAATCTAGGGAACCTAGAAAAGTGGAAAATAAAAAATAATAAATTTAAAAATGAACAAAAAAAATTTTAATCACCCCTTTTCCTAGAATGCATGTGAAATAAACAATTAAAAACATGTCAGGCATCAACACGATCTAAGAAATATCAAAATGGTTATTCCCGGTGGTGAACGAGCGGAAAATAGCCACACGTGTCACTTTTTAAAGCATATAAAATTTTGAATAAAAATGATCAAAAAGTCTCCAAAATGAAAATGTCACAAAAAATTACAACTTACAAAGCTCTATATACTCAAGTATGAAAATGTGTTTATTAGCGTCAGAATAGGGAAAAATTAAAATATTTTTTTGTACAAAAGTTTAAAAAAAAAAAAATACAAAATCTATTGAAACATAACAAAACCAAGACAGGCACTTAATAAATAAAATGGCTGCCCAAGCCAAAAGCAGGCGCAAGCAGCGTAACATGAAATGTCACATATAAAAAGTGTCTGTTTTTCTGATCCACCTCCAAATTGGTGCAGTTTTTAAAATGTAGCAATGGATAATGTGCAAACTAATTCACACCCTAAACCATGCCCACAAAACGGACAAGGAAAGGAAAGAGGTGCACAAGGCACAAAACAAAGAGGTTTCAAACAGATAAATAGCAACAAGGGATACAAAAAGTCACAAAGGTAAAACATGGCAAAAAGTAGAACAGGGAAAATGATACAATGATCCTCCAAAATGGAATTACCATTGATTACAATCCACCGTATTAGACTATCCATCATTTTGATTTGCTTTTGAATCTACGAGACAAGAGCAGATAGTAGCAAAAATCTTATTAGGCTTGTCATTATACATTATCTACGTGGGGCATGGGATATGCAAATGAAACTCCCTTACTAGAAAATTGTCATGTGTTTTTAACTGCCTATAATGAATAATAATGCTTTATGTCCACATTCTTTCCATATTAATTAGTTAGAATTATTAAGAAATCTAATGTACTCGTAAGTCTTGCAACAAATTTTCCAATTTAAAAATTTAGCAATGACCCAGAATATATAAATACCAAGTGGCATACAAAAATGCATGATTTATCTTTCTTTTTGCATAATTTTATATTTCCCAGCTACTTTTTGTGTTGTTTAGTCTTGCTTTTTATGTGTATGTTTTTCTTTAGTTTTCTAAATTAACTGAATGCTGGTGCACAGTGGGGTTGAAGATCGGAAATCCCATGCCATAAATAACTAATTAATACCATCAAACACCAACTAAAATACCTTGGTTATACCAGCTGAATTGCGACATACTACAAATATAATTTGTATATAATTTTGAAATTAATTAATCTTTATTAAATTGCTAAAATGTCACATAAAAAAAGTTCCACATGTGTGCTACCTCCTACAAGGATAATGACAACTCGGCTATAAAACGCTTAAGCGAACCTGGACCTGGAGCCGGAGCTTCAGAAGAGGACATTCGGAGGGCCTCCGTAAGGTGAATACAGAGTTGTTGTTTTTTTATAAGCTTAGCATATTTGGGTAAGGGGGCTGATGGCTATATACTAGGGGCCATGGGCTGGCTATTATAATAGGTGGCTTCTGGCTATATATTATGGGGATGCTGGTGATATACTAGGGGGTAGCTCGGCTTATACTTGGGTGGGCTTATACCCACATATATACACTAATTATAAATATCAACAATGAGCCTCTTACTTGAATAGGATGGTGACATAAACATGCACCTACAAAATGCATCTTTTCCACTTCTTTATAGAATCCAGCTGTTGTACTAATGGATGGTCTTTCTGCTGTAGAGATATGTCAAGCAGACTCCCAAAATGCCCTTAAAACTGAGAGGTAGGACATATCCCTCTTACTTCCTATTCCCATTGTGTATGCATTAAGTGTAGAAGTAAACATCAGCTCCAGTGATTGACTGCTGCCGATGTTGAGTGTATTTCCCCCAGGGATGTCACTGGGGACTCTGTGGGCAAATACATCGCTCAACAGGAGGGAGCAGGATCAGGGGGGTAACTAGCAGAGACTTGGCCCTATAGCAGACTTCTGAATGGGGCCCCCTTACCCTTAACAAAAATATCCATATCTGTCTGCTCACACATTTCTGCATTCACACACATTTCTACACTCATTACATGCACACAGTACATACACATCTTATACGCACATACACAGACACAGTTTTTTCTGGCATATTGGCTGAGAGTATACAAAAACATGATCTGAATATAGCCTATATGGTGCAATTAAGACAATGTGCAGTCATCAGTATTTAAATGTTATTTTTATATTATCTATTGTCTTTTAATCCTATTAATAGCAGTGATACCGATTTCAACATTTTGCTTAAAAAGTAAGTTAGGTTAAATCTCTAAAAATTAAATTAATCTTTTAGAGACAATGGCTCCAAAATTACCTTAAGCATAGTTTTATATTTGAATATAAGAAATCTATAAAGCTTGGCAGTGTGACCATATGTTATTGAAGAAACAATGGTCTGTGCACATGTAGGGCTTTGATAATGTGTGATTCATGGTGTGTTTGTCTCTACACTAAATTTCTGTTTTAATAGCTGGTATTGTATTCCTTCTAATTAATGTGCACTTCACTATGTACACCCTTTCCACAAAACATCACATTGCCAGCTTTGCTTTCCATCAACTTACTAGCATGACTGCATACTGCAATTTTCTTGCTAGCATGCCTGGTGCACTTTATAGTTTAAAATGCAGAATTCTTTACTGAATTTTGTTTGCCTGGGGTGAAGCTCTATTATTGCTAAAAATTTAACAGTTTGTGACAAAGAGGTGAGCTATATCTTAACATCTACAAAAAACAATCAAATGTATTTTAAAGGAAAACGTTCATTACTATTGAATCTCATCTAATAGATACAAGAATAGCTACACTAGCCAAAATTAGCTAAAATGAATTAGCTAAAATGTTCGTAAGGAAAGCAATAAGCGAGAAAGATAAGGCGTTTAAGGTGCTAAAACGTAAAGGTAGAGAAAAATAAATCCTGTAAAATGCAGATAAAGGCCGCAAAAATAATCCCAAATTATTTTTCAAGTATTTAAATGATAAGAAACTAAAAACAGGGAGTGTGGGTCCCCTTAGAAATAACATGGTGGAAGGAGATGAGGAAAGGACCAATCTACTGAATGTCGCCATCTCAACCGTCTTTACCCAGGAAAATCCCCTGGTGGAAGACACAATGAGGAATAATGTAAATTCTTTTTGGAATGTCAACAGTTTAACCCAGGAAGAGGTACGGCGCCGCCTCGCAACCACTAAGATAGATAAATCACCAGGGCCAGATGGCATAAACCCCCGGGTTCTGCATGAACTATGTACGGTGATAGACAGACCTTTATTTTTAATATTTGAAGATTCACTGAGTACTGGTTATGTTCCACAGGACTGGCGCATAGCAAATGTGGTACCAATATACAAAAAAGGATCAAAAAGCAATCCTGGAAACTACAGACCCGTGAGTCTAACTGCTGTGGTAGGGAAAATATTTGAGGGGTTTGTTAGAGATGCTATCCTGGAGTATCTTACTGTGCACAACCTTATAACCCAGCATCAGCATGGGTTTATGAGAGATTGGTCCTGTCAGACGAATCTGATTTGTTTCTACGAGGAGGTAAGTTCAAGACTGGATCCGGGGGACGCTGTGGATGTTGTATATCTGGACTTTTCAAAGGCATTTGACACCGTGCCACATAAAAGGCTGGTATATAAAATGAGACTGCTGGGAATAGGAGAAAATCTGTGTATTTGGTTAAGTAATTGGCTTAGTGATAGAAAACAGAGGGTGGTCATTAATGGCACATTCTCAGATTGGGTTGACGTTACCAGTGGAGTGCCACAGGGGTCAGTATTGGGGCCACTTCTTTTTAATATTTTTATTAATGACCTTGTAGTGGGTTTACACAGTCAAATTTCAATATTTGCAGATGATACTAAGCTGTGTAAAGTAATAAATACTGAGTTCAATAGTTTAGCATTACAGAGGGATTTGTGGAAGCTTGAGGAGTGGGCAGAGAAATGGTTGATGAGATTTAATGTAGATAAATGTAAAGTTATGCACTTGGGCCATGGGAACAAAAAGTATAATTATGTTCTAAACGGTTAATTACTTGGTAAAACTGGAGCTGAAAAGGACTTGGGGGTATTGGTGGATGGTAAACTTAATTTTAGTGACCAGAGCCAGGCGGCTGCTGCTAAAGCAAATAAAATTATGGGATGTATCAAGAGTGGAATAGATTCTAATGACAAAGACATAGTTTTGCCCTTATACAAATCCCTGGTCAGACCACACATGGAATATTGTGTACAGTTTTGGGCACCAGTGTATAAAAAGGATATAGTAGAGCTGGAATGGGTACAGAGGAGAGCAACCAGGATTATTAGGGGAATGGGGGGATTAGAATACACTGACAGATTAAAAAATTTGGGATTAATCAGTTTAGAAAAAAGACAACTGAGGGGAGACCTCATTACCATGTACAAATACCTGAATGGACAGTACAAGGATCTCTCCAAAGATCTTTTTATACCTAGGCCTAGATGAGAGGCGATTTTACCATCACCATAGACAAAGGTTCTTTACTGTAAGAGCAGTGAGACTATGGAACTCTCTGCCCCAGGAGGTTGTTATGGCGGACTCTATGTACATGTTCAAGAGAGGCCTGGATGCCTTTCTGGAGAGAAAAAATATCAAGGGTTATGGGGATAAAAAATTTATATAATTCTTAAAGGTTGGACTTGATGGACTTGCGTCTTTTTCCAGCCTTATATACTATGATACATGTATATACTGATCATTTTGCCTACATCTCAAGATATGCAGTGTAAGACCAAAGGCTTTGCCAGAAATTTTTGGGTTTTTTGCTGTTTTACTTTAAGCTGGTCATCTGAACCACCCACTTGTGAACTTCTATATTAAAACAAAAACTCATCCATGACATGTCATGTGGCCTAGTAAACAATTAACTTTTTAAAGGTGATGGGGCGGTTTGCCAATTCTTATCTCTCAGAGAGCAAATGTGCGTACAAAATCCAACTCCAATATGTCAGTGTTGAAGGGAACTGTCAGATGCATCAAGAGTTTTTGGCCGGTACTTACTAAGAATTTGGCAGACATTTATGTAATGTGGATGAACAACTTTGGGTAAAGATTTTTTTCTGTTTCCTATAACAACTTGATATACATTTTCTTGACACTTTAATTTAATTGGATTATTGTGCTATAAACATACAATCATATTAGCAAAGGTTTAACAATAAGCACAATGACAAAATAAAGTCAAATAAGCCAGACATAAAAGTGTAACATAAAGGTGCTTATTAACTACAAAGTAATATCTGAAACAAAAGAAGATGGCAAGTGAAAGCTCAACATGATAGATCATTTCATTAAAAGCATGAAAGTCACATAAAAGTCGAGGGCACGTCCCTTCAGACATTGAAAGTTTAAAGGAGTAATGAAATATCTTTGCAATTTTTTTGTAATTTGTCTTGGCAAACTACTACTGATAGCAAAATTCTAGTAATTTAGAGAGTAGTTTCCTCTAAAACCAATGTTCTTAAAGAAAATGTATGTGTATTATAATAATAATAATAACCTTTATTTATATAGCGCCATCAAATTCCGTAGCGCTTTACAAATCATAGGGGACATATACAACTATATTACATTACAAAGAACAAACAGTCATATGGAACAATAGGAGTGAGGGCCCTGCTCACAAGAGCTTACAAACTATGAGGATGAGGGGGTGACACAAGAGGTTGTATAATGGTCCAGCCATTCTTTATAAGGGAACAATATAAAATAATTTAATAAATAATTTACTAAACAACGATGTTGCTGCTTGATCTAGCCATCAGCCGCCATCTTATTTACAGGGTCCTAGGTGAAAAAGACTGCAGAGAAGCCTGGAGCTTGGTATATATCAGTTGTTTGCCAGATAACAGATGGGAGATAGGACATAGGATGGATTAGTAAAGGGAGAGTTGACATTTCATGCAGTTAGCGAGTGTGATAGGCTTGCCTAAAGAGATGGGTTTTAAGAGCACGTTTGAAGCTTTGGAGGGTGGGTATTAGTCTCAGAGTCTGGGGAAGGGCATTCCAGAGAATTGGTGCAACTCGGGAGAAGTCCTGGATACGTGCATGGGAGGTTCGAATTAAGGTAGAGATTAATCTATTGTCACTGGTAGATCGAAGAGCACGGGAAGGGCGATATACTGAGATGAGAGAAGAGAGATAGGGAGGTGCAGCATTATTCAGAGCTTTGTGGATGAGGGTTATTATTTTAAAGTGAATACGGAAGGAGACAGGTAGCCAGTGCAGTGATTGGCACAAACTGGAGGCATCCGTGTAGCGTTTGGCCTGAAAGACGAGCCTGGCTGCTGCATTAAGAATAGATTGAAGAGGAGAGAGTTTAGAGAGTGGAAGACCGATTAGTAGGGAGAAACAGTAGTCTGGTCGAGAGTGAATAAGTGCAACAATTAGCATTTTAGAAGTTTCAAATGTCAGAAACGGACGGATTCTGGAGATGTTTCTGAGATGCATACGGCAAGAGCGAACAAGAGATTGAATATAAGGTGAAAAGGAAAGGTCAGAGTCCAGCACAACCCCAAGACAGCGGGCCTGCTGCCTCGGTGCTATAGTGATCCCACAGACCGAGATGGAGAGGTCAGGGTTAGGTTGGTTAGTAGATGGTGGAAAGACGAGAAGTTCAGTCTTAGAAAGATTAAGTTTCAAGAAGAGAGAGGACATGATGTTAGAGATAGCAGAGAGACAATCACTAGTGTTCTGGATTAAGGCAGGGGTGATGTCACGTGCCGAAGTATATAGCTGGGTGTCATCAGCATAGAGATGATACTGGAAACCAAATCTGCTGATGGTTTGTCCAATGGGGGCAGTATAGAGAGAGAAGAGGAGAGGGCCTAGGACTGAGCCCTGAGGAACCCCGACACTGAGAGGAAGATGAGAAGAGAAAGATCCAGAAAAGGAGACACTGAAAGTGCGGTCAGAGAGATAGGAAGAAAACCAAGAGAGTGCAGTGTCCTTTAGGCCAATGGAGTGAAGCATCCTAAGGAGGAGCTGGTGGTCCACATTATCGAACGCTGCCGATAGATCCAGGAGAATGAGGAGAGAATAGTCACCTTTGAATTTTGCAGTGAGGAGATCATTGGAGACTTTAGAAAGGGCAGTTTCAGTGGAATACATAGAGCGGAAACCAGATTGCAGGGGGTCAAGGAGGGAGTTAGCTGAGAGATAGCGGGTTAGTCGAGAATAGACCAAGCGTTCCAGGAGTTTGGAGATGAAAGGGAGGTTAGAAACTGGTCGGTAGTTAGTAGCATTGGATGGGTCCAGTGAAGGTTTCTTAGTAAAGGGGTAACAATAGCATGCTTGAAAGAAGAGGGGACGACCCCAGAAGAGAGAGAGAGATTGAAAATTTTTGTTAGGTGAGAAGTGACTGCTGGGGAGAGAGACTGTACCAGATGTGAGGGGATGGGGTCACTGATGCAGGTAGTGGGGCGAGCAGAGGAAAGGAGCCTGGTCACTTCTTCCTCTGTGACTGGCTCAAAGGAAGAGAGTGAACAAGATAAGGTATGGGAGGGAAGGGAAGGGGATTGGAGGGGTGAGTGGATTGAGCAATTATTTCCTGACGGATACAATCAATTTTATCCTTAAAATAGGCGGCCAGATCTTCAGCCCCAAGGTCTGTGACAGGTGGCTGCACCTTTGGTGTTAGTAAGGAGTGAAGGGTATCAAAGAGCCTTTTGGAGTTGTTAGAGAGAGAGGATACGAGATTAGTAAAATAGACCTGTTTAGCAAGGTGAAGGGCAGAGTTATAAGTTTTTAGCATAAATTTGAAGTGTAGAAAGTCTGCAGATGTGCACGATTTTCTCCACAGAAGCTCAGCAATCCTGGAGCACTGCCGAAGGAAACGAGTTTGTTCAGTGTGCCAAGGTTGCCTGGGTGTGTGTTGAAAATTTCGGATAGTGAGTGGTGCCATCTCATCTAGGGCGCTTCTGACAGTGTGATTATAGTGGTTAGTAGCCAGGTTTGGACAGGTGAAAGAGGAGATGGGGGACAGTGCAGTCTGTAAGTTTTCTGTGAGTTGCTGAGTATCTATTGCATGTGGGTTCCGGTATGAGTGATGGGTGGAAGGCTTCTGAGAATGAGAAGGATTATTGAAAGTAATAGAAAGGAATATTGAAGATGGTCAAGAGAAGACCAAATCGAGGATATTTACCTCACTATGAGTGGGGGAATCGCAGAGTTGTGAAAGACCTAGAGAAGTAGTTAGTGCTAAGAGCTGAGAGGCAGGAGGGGAAATGGGAGTGTTAACAGGGATGTTGAAGTCTCCCATGATGATGGTTGGAATGTCACAGGATAAAAAGTGAGAGAGCCAAGAGGCAAAGTGGTCAAGAAACTGATAGGGTGAGCCAGGAGGACGGTATACTACAGCCACACGAAGAGAGAATGGGCGGAAAAGTCTGAGGGTGTGGACCTCAAAAGATGGGAAAGTAAGAGAGGGTACAGGAGGAATGACCTGGAAAGTGCATTGTGGAGAGAGGAGTATGCCTACCCCACCTCCCTGCCTATTCTCAGGTCTGGAACAGTGCGAAAAGTGTAAACCGCCATAAGACAATGCTGCAACAGAGGCGGAGTCATCCTGCTGGATCCATGTTTTCGTAATGGCAAGCATGTCAAAAGACTTAGAAAGAAAGAGATCATGAACTGATTCTAGTTTATTACACACAGAGCGGGCGTTCCATAGGGCACATTTAAAAGGGGTTACGGGTGGAGAAGGAGAAGAGGGGATACACTGAATCTTTATAAGGTTAGCAGGGTTTCTGTGTGAAGTGTTAAAATAAGCAGAAGATGGGCCTGGGTTAGGAGAGACGTCCCCTGCAGCAAGCAGAAGGAGAAAGAAAAGAGACAAAAGAAGCTGCAGAGATTTATAAGAAGTTATTTCTTGCTTCACGGCAGAAGACTGTGATAAGTTAGTCTGGTTACATAACGTATAGAGTGTGTGAGTGGTAAAGAAAGGCGAGTGAAGAAGGGAGGCATTGATATGGATAGTTGGTACTGGTGGAATAGATGGACGGTAGGCAAGTAAAACAACCATGGCAAACAGGGAGAAAATGGAAAACATTTTGAGACAAACATAATTGTTCATTTTTCTCTGCCATCTTACCTGTCTCCTGCCCTGTCTAACTGCAATGTCAAACTGCAGTTTCATACTTCTCAGAATATTATTATACTTAGCAGAATATTATGCTACGCAAACAAAGAATGCAAGCAACCTGGAATGCAAGCATCCTATACTATCACTAAAGAGACAGGCCCTCATTTAGCTCATAAAACAATTAATCTAGGAGACTTAACACATGTGGATCAAGTTCTGAACAGAGAAAAACAAACTCATTGAGGGGCATAGATGAACATTAAATCAGGTAGGACAGAAAAGGGTCAAATGTTACAGAAAGAAACAGACACATGCAATACTAGGGCAATTAACAGATATATACCATTGCAGAGAGTGAGACTGGATTTAAAGACACAGTAGATGGGTGAAAAATGATTCAGCAATCAGAGATATATACCTGTGGAAGAGATATAATACAGTGTCCAATGTCACAAACCACAATTTTCTTTTGTAACTCCAACAGCTATGTATAGATAACAGAGGATCACACCATAAATAAAAGGTGATGATCAAAGCTCCCTCCCTGGCCCTATGACCTTTACACAGGTAACCAAACATAACTAAGACACTCTCCCAGAAAACTCAATGAGCATCTCCAGTCATGTGGCTGCTGATAAAAGAGCACCATGTACAGTGGGTGTAAATGCAGGAATCAGAACAATGGGGCAGATTTATCAAGCTGTCTAAAACTACGAATGTTCTTAGTTGCCCATGGCAACCAATTACAGCTCCCATTTAAAATATTCATGAGCACTGGTAAAATGAAAAATGAGCTGTATTGCTTGCCATGGGCAACTTAGAACATTCTAAATTTAAGACTGCTTGATAAATCTACCCCAATGTGTATGCATATCTAATAGAGGTCAGATAAAGATTAGATAGTAACTAGAGATGGGCGAATCGATTCTAATGATTCTAACTTCGGTTAGAATTTCAGGAAAAATTCGAAGCGCCGCAAAGCCGAAGTTTATTCGCTGGAATGAAGTTGTTTTTTTTCCCCTCATGTTTCTGCTAAATGGGCGCAAGAACAACGTGTTACATGGGGCAGAGAACTCTGGGAAGGAAAAAGGAACACTCCCGATGACATCTGCAGACCTTCAATCCAATCAGCGACCGGCAGGCTTATGTGATGTCACACAGCCCTATAAAATCCAGCCATTTTCTATCTCAGCACTTCACACTTCATGTTGTAGCGTCCAGCTGCTGCTATTGTGCTGTGTGATTCTTGCTGCAATCCCTCGCTGTTCTCTAAGTGGGATCTGTATACCCCAAATAGCAGTTCTATTTAGTGACAAAATCAAAAAGGAAGAAATCTGTTTGACTTTCATGCATCTGCAGTAGTGAGCTGTCAGTTGTGGGTTACCTGTTAAACGCACATTGTCATACCTTTTGGGGGCTCTAGTTTACAGCCAGATTCACGTGTCAAATCCACGTAGTTTATACAGTGATTTTCGCTGAAATTACACTGTCAGTTGTGGGGTATCTGTATAACACACATTGCCATAACTTTTGGGGGCTCTAGTTTACAGCCAGATTCACGTGTCAAATCAACGTAGTTTATACAGTGATTTTCGCTGAAATTATACTGTCAGTTGTGGGGTATCTGTATAACGCACATTGCAATACCTTTTGGGGGCTCTAGTTTACAGCCAGATTCACGTGTCAAACCCACATAGTTTATGCTGTGATTTTCGCTGAAATTACACTGTCAGTTGTGGGGTATCTGTATAACGCACATTTCAATACCTTTTGGGGGCTCTAGTTTTTACAGCCAGATTTACGTGTCAAATCCATGTTGTTTATACAGTGATTTTCGCTGAAATTACACTGTAAGTTGTGGGGTATCTGTATAACGCACATTGCCATACCTTTTGGGGGCTCTAGTTTACAGCCAGATTCACATGTCAAATCCACGTAGATTATACAGGGATTTTCGCTGAAATTACACTGTCAGTTGTGTGGTATCTGTATAACCCACATTGCAATACTTTTTGGGGGCTCTAGTTTACAGCCAGATTCATGTGTCAAATCCACTTAGTTTATAAACCACTATGCCAGACAGAAAGTTGGCAGGATGAGCATGTAGAGATGGCAGTACAGTAAGGGGATGTCGCAGCAGGGGTGACTCTGTGAGGCCAGAACTGCCGTTGTCATCTAGTGGCAGTGTGTTGATCGACAACCCAAAGGTTGTTGAATGGTTGACTAGGTCATCCAATTCCTAAAATATAACATCTGACAACCCCAGCCAAGAGTCCGTAGGTTCCTCTGATACAACAATTAGTTGGCATGGCCCAGGAGCAGGTCAGCGGCCCTCACCTGTCCTCAACCAGGCTCTGTCCTGTTCCTTTCCCGCAGCCAGAGAGCTACTAGGTGGTCTGGGCTCGAAGCCACTATTCAGCGAGGACGAAGTGTTTGAGGACAGTCAGCAGCTGCTTTGCAGTGAAGAGGTGGGGCAGACTTCCGCTGCTTCCTGTAGTAGGCAGGCTGTGCATACTGACACCGGTGAGGAGAGTAGCAGTGACCGGGAAACGCAAATTGACGCTGACGTAGCTGATCGCACTTGGGAGCCGGGTGTAGCAGGGGATTCATCATCGTCTGGCGAAGAGAGTGTCAGCTTGCGGAACAGGCAGCAAGTCGCTACTGTGGCTGTGAGTCAGCAGGGTGGCAGCAGTGCGAGGACGGGAGCAAAACGTCCGCGGGGTACAAATCCCGATTCGCAGGCCCAAATAAGCAGGGGCTCAGCAAGGCAGCGGCAGTAGTAGTCGCTCAGTGCAGAGGAGCCGAGTGTGGGTAAATGTCGTATCTGCGGGCAGAAAGTGAAGCGTGGCCAGGGAGCTAACCTTGGCACCACAGCCCTGCGCCAACACATGCAGCGTCACCATCCAATGGCCTGGGAGAAACGGGTGACAGATGCGGTTCATCCTGCAGGCGCAGCAACAGTAGCAGCACCTAGTGGCACACATGTTGTTTCAGCAAGTCAAGGCTCCGGCACCTCTGCCGAAGGGAGCTGTTTGTCTCTGATATCATCTCCCGGTCCAGATGCTCCTGCTCCTCGCTACGCATGGCGCCAGCAGTCGTTGAGAGAGGCGATTCCAAAAAGACAACTCTATGCGTCCAGCCATCCTAAGGTGCAGAAGCTGACCGTGCTCTTGTCAAAGTTGTTGGTACTGCAGTCTCTCCCTTTCCAAGTCGTGGACTCTGCACCCTTCAGAGAACTAATGGCTTGTGCCCAACCGAGGTAGAGAGTTCCATCCGCAATTTTTTTTCCAAAAAGGCTGTGCCAGCCCTTCACCAACATGCACAACAGAAGGTGGCCCAGACCTTGAGCTTATCAGTTTCTTCCAAGGTGCACGGCAGCACGGACATTTGGAGCTGTAATTATGGTCAGGGCCAGTATATGTCCTTTACGGCCCACTGGGTGAATGTGCTTCCCGCCCAGCCACACCAACAACTTCCACAAGATATGGCGCTTTCTCCTCCACGTTGTCAAACTGCTGCTCCTGCACCAGTGTCCACCTCCTCCTTCTCCACCACCACCTCAGCCTTCACAAGTGCTGCTCCATCATACCACATGTGCAGGGCACAGCGGTGTCACGCAGTTCTACACCTGGTTAGCCTGGGCGAATGAAGGGGGGGGGGGGGGGGGGGGGATAGGGGGACTGCTCCACGTCATGCAAGAAGAAATTATTGTGTGGCTTTCTCCGCGACAACTAAAAATCGGAACCATGGTGACAGACAATGGGAGGAACATGGTGTCCATTCTGGACAGAGGAGGGATGGTCCGTGCGCCAATCTGGTAGTCAACAAGTTCCTGAAGTCTTACACCCATCTGCAAGACATTCTAAAAATGGCCAGGACACTCTGCACACACTTCAGCCATTCTTACAAAGCCAAGCACACCCTCCTCGAGTTGCAGCGCCAGAACGGCCTACCCCAACATAGTCTGATATGCAATGTTTCCACCCGTTGGAATTCTAGCCTTCATATGTTAGACCACCTGTATGAACAGAGAAAAGCCATTAATGATTTTTTGATGATGCAAGCGGACCGTAGTACTCCCCTGTGTAACTTTGATGTCAGCCACTGGCAGCGCATGCGTGACACTTGCCGTTTGCTCAGGCCTTTTGAAGAGGCCACGTTATTTGTCAGTCGCCAGGACTACGGGATGAATAACGTCATTCCACCGCTTCATGTCCTGGAACTCATGCTGCAAAATCTGTCTGGTCAGGGCACCGGAGAAGTGGAGACTACATCTCATGGCCACATGAGTCCGGTGGAGGCTGAAATGGAGGAGGAGGACATTGGAGCACAAGCAGAGTCTGGTGCAATTTGTGGTTTTTCTACTCAGGTGACAGGAGAGGAGGAGCAGGAGCATCCGGAGGAGGTAGAACACGAGGCAGATGACCCAGAAGCACCGTGACAGTATTCTATGGATATGGAGACTGGGAGTCCCTCAGAGTCACTTGCACAGATGGCCCGCAGCATGCTGCTTTGCCTAACTAGTGACAGCCGAATGGTCAACATCCGGCATAGGGATGACTTTTGGCTCTCCACCCTCTTGGACCCTCACTACCGGTCCAAAATGGGTGACTTTTTTCCTGCTGCTGAGAGGAAGGAACAACTGGCATACTATAGAGAAATACTGAGCACACAGTTGGCCGCTGCCTATGTGCGCCATTGTCCATCTTCTGTCAGGTCTGACCGGGGGATTCCTGGCAGTCATTGCTCACGTACTACTACCACGGCTGCTGTGGGGAGCTGGGGGGGGGGGGGGGTAGGAGCAGTAGCAGTTCCATCAACAGTCGCTTAAGTCTGGATTCCTTAATGAGCAATTTCCTTCACCCGCCTAGTGAGGAGGGTAGCCGCCACCAGCAGCAGAAGCAGGATATTAAGCAGACCCTGCACCAGCAGGTGGTGGCCAACTTGGACAGCACTTTATCACCTGAGGTAGAGGATCCCATGGACTACTGGGCAGCCAAACTTGATGCGTGGCCGCAACTAGCGGAGTTTGCAGTAGAGAAGCTGTCCTGCCCGGCCAGTAGTGTGGCATCAGAGCGGGTGTTCAGTGCGGTGGGGGCCTTCGTTACCCCCAGGAGAACCCGCTTGTCCACCCGTAATGTGGAGACACTGACCTTTGTCAAGATGAATCAGGCTTGGATCGGCCAGGATTTCAACTCACCAATGTCTAATGCATCAGATTAGATCAGCCATGACACCTCCTCCAAACGTTGAGAAATGAGTCGGGGTTCTAACTACCTGCCTCAGCTACTATTCTGATGCTGCCACCCGCCTGATGCCACACATCTGCTGCTAGTTGCACCATCTGACTCCTACTATCTTTACCAGGGACTGGAATTGTCCGCCACCTCCACACTATATCATGGTGCCACTCTGCAGGTTCCTGCTGCTTCTGATGCCACCTTCACACTATATCATTGTGCCACTCAGCGGGCTCCTGCTGCTGCTGCTGCTTCTGATGCCGCCTTCACACTATATCATTGTGCCACTCTGCGGGCTCCTGCTGCTGCTGCTTCTGATGCCGCCTTCACACTATATCATTGTGCCACTCTGCGGGCTCCTGCTGCTGGTTCTGATGCCACCTTCACACTATATGATTGTGCCACTCTGCGGGCTCCTGCTGCTGCTACTGATACCACCAACGCACTATATGATTGTGCCACTCTGCAGGCTCCTGCTGCTTTTGATGCCACCTTCACACTATATCATTGTACCACTCTGCAGGCTCCTGCTGCTTCTGATGCCACCTTCACACTATATCATTGTGCCACTCTATAGGCACCTGCTGCTTCTGATGCCACCTTCACACTATATCATTGTGCCACTCTGTGGCTTTCCCTGTTACTGCCACCATGTTGCTGCCACCTGTGGGATCCTGCTGCTGATGCCACCTCCACACTCTTATCATTGTGCCACTTTGTGGCCTATCATGTTTCCGCCACCTCCATAATTTGTCATTGTGCCACTCTGCAGCCTACTCATGCTGCTGCCAACTGACCGCTGTCTCCCTGGAACACCCTGTGATTTCCATAATGCTGTTTTCACCCTCCATCACTCTATGACGTTGCCACTATGTTTGGTTTTCCCCTTCATTTCATCTGTCAGAAGGATGAAAAGCTTCAGGATTGATAGCCAAAAGCAGGAGTGGATACAGAACACAGAGGACATGCAAGTATCCCATTTGCTGTTCATCTCTATTCTGGATAAACTCCTGTTTGTTTTTGGCTTTAGCAATACTGATGGATTATTGACCGATTGAAAGAGGACACTGACGCGTGAAACGAAGGGCAAAATGATCAGTGATGTCAATGCAAAATTACTGCCGACATCCTCTGCACTCTTTTGGGAGACTTTCCACATGTATTCGCATTTAACAGAACAGGTTCTGTCGTAATCTATGGAATCATCTGATGTCAGTGTAAAAAGAGTGCACTCTTTGATGTTATAGTGTGATCTTGGCCCTCAGCTCGGTCCTTTCGAGCTGGCACAGACGTTACCTTGTCAGGCTGCATTCCTGCTTCGCTTATTTGGGGAAGTTGGCTTATGTAAGTGCACATGGAAGTAAATAGTGAAGCGATTCTAAAAGCCGCGGCTGTCATGTGCGTGTCATTCTAAAACACAGCATTGTTTGAAGACCAAACCACGCTCCCTATGCATATTTAAGCATGGGTTAAGCAATAGTCAAAGAAGTGGGAGCAATGGGGGCACTACCGCTACTCCATATAGACCAGCAGTTGGTACATATCTTCAGAGATGGTGTGAAAAATGGTGAGTGTCCTTAAAGGTGGTGCTCAGCATAGAGGGTACAGGTATCACTAAACGGTGCAAAGAAGAGACATATGCGGCACTCACCCGTTAGAAGGTTTCTTTATTGTGGTTTCACATAAAATCAGTCCGACATAGTTCAGCCAAAGTGGGGCAGAGGTAGGAGCAGGGGGTCAGCCGTTTCGCGCTGTCCGGCGCTTTCTCTAGCCTGTGGAGTGTGGCGTCCTCACCTGATTCTAAATGCAGTCGGTGAGACGCCACTCCTCCCGTAACCCAGCAACCTAGACGCTGTAGTGCATAGCGGAAGTAAGCAAACCAAGCGATGCACTAGAGCGCTGAGCGGACAGAAAGACACATACGATATAAAAGACATGTAACAGGATAAATAGGACGGTGAGCGCAGCTCTGCTTCTCATGAATGATATATTGTTATGCATGCACAGAGAACAATGTGAAAAAGACCATTGACAGTAACTTAAAACAGAACATAAGATAGACCAGTAAGCTGTAAGTGAGCGGTGCAAGAAGGCCTGGTCACACGGACACCTGATGGAACTATAGGAAAACCCCCATGTCGTTTTTATCATTCAATCCTAGGGGGCCCATGGCGTTGGTTTTTAATATCCATCTAGCCTCTTTTCTCAGTAGTTCCCTGTGACGAACCGGAACATGTTCGATGCCACCGAAGCAGAGGACACGGGTATTTCCTCCGTGTACCTTATTGATGTGTTCTATGAGTCTAGGAGCACCTCTACCGTTTCGCACTGACTGACGATGCTCACTAAATCTAACATGCAGAGGTCGAATAGTTTTGCCAATATAAAAGTGGCCACAGGGACAGAGGATGACATACTATATATTGCGATTTAAAGGAAAAAAACTGACGTAAAGAGACGCTGACTCCTCCTATGCACAAATCACGCATTTTAATATTTGGGGGACAAAACTTACATTGGCCACAGCAGAAGTTCCTCTGCCAGCATATACCAATTCTTATGTATTACAGTTTTAATTTTTTGGGCCATTGGACTAATTCAGATGTATAGACAAAATTAACTACCGATCCAACCACAAAAATTAAAAATAAACTCTGCTCCCTTCTAAGAATAGGTGTAGAAAAAGATATATTAAGTAAATCCGTGGCTGAGAAGCTATTACCTCCTTTTCCTCGAAAACCAGCATAATATTTTCTACCAAAAATTTATAAAACCCTTCTCCCCCCCCCCCAGGACTCCGAATAGTGGCAGGCGTTGGCTCTGTCACTGAGTCTCTTTCTAGGTATGTGGATTGGATCCTGCAACTCATCTTGCAAGAGATCCCCACATACCTGAAAGACACCAATGACTTCGTACGCAATTTAAAAGACGTTCCATGGCAGGACGGATTTACACTAGCAACCATAGACGTGGAAAGTCTGTACACGCGAATTCCCCATCAGTTAGGGATAGAAGCCGTACGAAAGGTTCTGGTCAATTCTGATAGAGACACTGATTTTGTGAATTTTATCTGTGACGCGATTCATTTCATCCTTACTAATAACACTTTCAAATTTGAAGATACCTGGTACAAGCAGATAGACGGAACGGCCATGGGTACTCCCATGGCCTGCACATACGCTAATATATTTTTAGCCGTCCTTGAAGACAAGTATATTTTTTCAGAGGGCAATCGTTTTGCCAAATATTTACACTCATTTTTGAGATATGTGGATGACATTTTCGTCGTATGGTCAGGGACAGAGGCACAATTTCACGATTTTATGGTTTATATCAATGCCAACACCATGAATATGTTTTTTACATCTAAAATTTCAGACACGCAGTGCGAATTTCTTAAAGTTTTGGTCAAGGTACAGGATTCTACACTTACTACCACTGTTTTTAGAAAGAGTACAGCAACTAATAGTCTCCTACACCATGATAGTTATCATCCTCAGCACGTTAAGACAGCTGTCCCGCACGGGCAGTTTGTACGCCTTAAGAGGGTAAATAATGAGGAAACTTTTTTTCTGTTCCACGCAGAGGACCTAAAAACAAGGTTACTTAAGAGAGGCTATCCCCCCCAAACCATCAACGAGGCTTTTCAAAAAGCCGCAGCCCTGAAACGTGAGGACCTTTTACATCCCAAGCACACTAAAAAGAGGCACAGAGAACAGAGACGCTTTACCTTTACATTCAATTATAGTCCAATGGCCCAAAAAATTAAAAATGTAATACATAAGAATTGGTATATGCTGGCAGAGGATCCGATATTACAGCAGGGAACTTCTGCTGTGGCCAATGTAAGTTTTGTCCCCAGTTTTTCCTGTAAATCGCAATATATAGTATATGTCATCCTCTGTCCCTGTGGCCTCTTTTGGCAAAACTATTCGACCTCTGCATGCTAGATTTAGTGAGCATTAACAGTCAGTGCGAAATGGTAGAGGTGCTCCTAGACTCATAGAACACATCAATAAGGGACACGGAGGAAATACCCATGTCCTCCGCTTCGGTGGCATCGAACATGTTCCGGTTCCACCGAACGGGGAACTACTGAGAAAAGAGGCTAGATGGATATTAAAACCAACGCCATGGGCCCCCTAGGATTGAATGATAAAAACGACATGGAGGTTTTACTATAGTCCCATCAGGTGTCCGTGTGACCAGGCCCTCTTGCACCGCTCACTCACAGCTTACTGGTCTATCTTATGTTCTGTTTTAAGTTACTGTCAATGGTCTTTTTCACATTGTTCTCTGTGCATGCATAACAATATATCATTCATGAGAAGCAGAGCTGCGCTCACCGTCCTATTTATCCTTTTACATGTATTTTATATCGTATGTGTCTTTCTGTCCGCTCAGCGCTCTAGTGCATCGCTTGGTTTGCTTACTTCCGCTATGCACTACAGCGTCTAGGTTGCTGGGTTACGGGAGGAGTGGCATCTCACCGACTGCATTTAGAATCAGGTGAGGACGCCACACTCCACAGGCTAGAGAAAGCGCCGGACGGCGCGAAACGGCTGTCGCCTTGCTTGAGCCCCTGCTTCTACCTCTGCCCCACTTTGGCTGAACTATGTCGGACTGATTTTATGTGAAACCACAACAAAGAAACCTTCTAACGGGTGAGTGCCGCATATGTCTCTTCTTTGCATATTTAAGCATGGAACAACACAACACCCTACAGGCTCTCTGCAGCCAGGAAATGCCTGTTTTGATTAGATTCGGGTCTAATCGAATTTTTTCAAAAAATTTGGCGATTCTGCACGAAACAAATTTTAACAAATTCGCCCATCTCTAATAGTAACCTTCTGCCTGGAATAATTATTATGCTATGGTTGCTTTCACAAATTATATTTTTAATACTTTCCATTATTTTTATATTTTGTGAAGTGTACCTTATATACTTGAGTATAAGCCTAGTTTTTCAGCACAAAAAATGTGCTGAAAAACCCAAACTTGGCTTATGCTCGAGTCAAATAAATAAATCAAAACTCACTTTTCCACCGGAAAGGTGAGTTTTTAATTTTTTAATCAACTGGCTGCACGATGTGGGGGGGAGGCCGGCTAATTACACTGGGGCAGGGGCTGGCCGGCTATATACACTGGGGCAGGGGCTGGCCGGCTATATACACTGGGGCAGGGGCTGGCAGGCTATGGCAGGGGCTGGCAGGCTATATACACTGGAGCAGGGATTGGCAGGCTGAATACACTGGGGCAGGGGCTAGCAGGCTATATGCACTGGGGCTGGGTCTGGCAGGCTATATACACTGGGACAGGGGCTGGCTGGCTATTTACTGGGGATGCTGCGACCAATGCATTTCCCACCCTCGGTTTATACACGAGTCGACAGGTTTTCCCAGTTTTTTGTGGTAAAATTAGGGGCCTCGGCTTATATTCGGGTCGGCTTATACTCGAGTATGTACGTTATCTTAAACTGTCATTTTTTTTTGTTGTTTCAGGTTTTTTTTTAATGTAGACAACTTGAAGTTGTGTATCTTCCTCTATACCCATATAGTTAGCTGTCTACCTAAAGATACTAACTCTTACACTCTAGTGCTATGCACAATGTTGCTTCTAATTTGACCTATGTTTTCTTGCTAGAAACTTTTTCATCAAACCTCTGGATTTCTTGGCTGTCAATAAATAATTATTTGTTAGGGTCCATTAGCTCCAGTGCCAGCCTGAACTGTCTTAGCACAGCCAAAAAAGAAAGTATATGCATCATTGCCTGAGTAGTCTAACTATTCTCAACATGCTCAATGTTTTATCTATTTCTTTTAATAAACAGGTAGAGCAGACTCAACAGGAGCTAAACAGGAGCTAAAATACTAAAGATTTATACATTCATAAAATGCAAAAGTTGATAAATGAAGCGAAGATAAAAGTGTTAGAAACCATTATAAAAAGTTAAAATATCATTTGTGAAGCCACTTCAACCTACTAATTACACCAGGCCAAATATCTATTTTTTACAATTTTTATACATTTGGAATTTTTATACAGCTTCCCATTACACGGCATGGAATAATAAATAATGCCACGGAGAAGTAAGATTTGTTATGTACAAAATAAGCCCTCACACAGCTCTGTACATGGAAAAATGAAAAAGTTGTGGATTTTTGAAGGTGGAGAGCAAGAAATGAGCAAAAAAACCCTGCGTCCTTAAGGAGTTAAGGATCAAGGGCATAAGAAGCTAAAAGAAGAACATATCCTGATAGAGGGGGCGTTCCCCAACATGTAAGTATGCTTGGTTTACAATCCATGATCCTGATAGATCCATGATCCTGGTAGATTTCCTTTAACCTCACATCTAGGACACAGACCATTGTTGGTTATTCCTGTGAAAACCGATTTAAATACAGATCGAAATTTCACGTTCCCTGAAAGCTAACCAGACCAACCGGATGGTGACCTATTTTCCCTGAGAACTAAAAGATAAGGCATGTAAAGTTCAACACACTGGGGCACATTTACTTAGCTTCTTGTGCCAGTTTTCTGGGGGACTTGGCACATTCTTTCATGTGTAAACTGCTGGAACATGTATTTAAGAAGTGTTCATGCCACATATGTATCATAAACAATCCTTTTGTGTCGTGTCAGACTGTGTGCCACGTTTAAGAAGCTAATTTCGAAAGAAGTGTGTCACACGCCCCATATTAAAGGTGCACCAAAAATAGTTGGTGCACTCTGTTGGAGCAGTGCAGAGGGCCCCAGATTCAAAAGAATGTGCGCCACAAATCCTGAATCTGGTACCGTCTGCAAACAGCGAATTCTGCACTGTTTTTAGTAAATGTGCCCCTTTTTGATTCTTCCTTTTCTGGGAACACCCAAATACAAATCAGAAAGTGATCCGGGCCCACATATTGTCAGGTCAGGCTGTTGTCAATGTAATGTGTATGGACATGTTAAGCTCACTACAGACAAATGGGAGAAACAGGCAATCTTAATTTGCTATAATGAAATATGTAAAGTCATCCAAGTGAGATCACGTTCATTTCAAGGAATTGTATTTCAATGAATTACAGCAGATGGTACTTCAACAAATGCTCAGTACAGTTAAGCTTTTTGTTCTTTTTGATACTCTGGAGGGAAGTCACAAAGTGAAGACCAAAGAGAATTGGAATCTTAATGTTATCAGCATTTATTATTCTTCAAGTAAATATAGTGCTAAATAATTGAAGATAGATTTGCTAGGTAGATTATAGAATCTAGAAAAAGCTACAAGCCCACCCAGAATGAATAATTGAATTAACAGAAACCTTTTGTAATCCCGGAAGGGCTAATGTCCCTTTCCCTGTAATCACATATATGATGCACCAGAGCTATAGAACTAATAGCCTTGGTAGATCAGGAATACAAAGATTTATACAGTAGTTGAATGTAAAATTACTGCAAAAAGTAAGACTTCAGGAGGGCTTTACTTGCAAATAGTTAACTGGCATAATTATAAACAGCCTTACAAAGGTCATCTGGCGTGATACTTACAATGTATCTAGAGGTAGCTGGTTAGGTTTTAGAGGCTACCAAAGGCATCTGGCTTGGTATGTAAAGAATAGTTTCTTGAATATTATAAACAGAATTGAGACAGTTGCATGAATCACAATAATTGAGAGCAGAAACATTTGTCATGGATACAGTCACAGCACAGATTCTCAATGTTTGGCTTTGCAGTCAGTCAACATTAGGGTTACAACTGGAATTACAATACAGTGTAGCACCACTATTGGCTTATTCGGTGTCTTTTATACTGTCATTCTCACAGTCAATCACTCACATATTTATAATCATGCATTGCTTCACTATTGTTTGCCTGAAAGTTGGTATGTCTTGTCATTCACAGGGGCGTAACTACAGCGGTAGCAGCTGCTATGGGGCCTGCAGTGTTAGGGGGCCCACAGATACAGATCTGTGTAAGTGTATACATGTACAGTTCATAAATGTGTATGGAGTGCATAAATGTTTGTATATAAAATATGTATCTTTTCTGAGGGGCCCCCATTAAGAAGTGTGCTATGGGGCCCTGCCTCTCCTAGCCCACATCCCTGGCCATTAATTCATACATTATGTAAGTTTCTAATATATGTTGCACACCTACCTCTCTAAGCACCAGGACTGCCGAGGTAAGACAGGGCATCCCATAGATGTTTAGTCTAGATGGCCAGCTGCAAACCTGTTCCTTTTTACATAAAATTATTAAGCCTATAATAGCAGTAACTTCCTTTAATTTAGAGAAATAAGAATCACTTACAGTGTGTAGTTAAAACAACTATCTTTTGTATAAATGGCAAAGACTCTCAATGCTTCATGTTTTTAAAGTGATTACAATGTTAACACATTCAGGAGCTTTACACTTTTAAACAGACTTCATACAAGCCTCACTCAATTCTTTTACACTTGACTACTGGAGCACAGTAATGCTAGTTCTGATAATCCCAAGGTAATTCTATTCAGACTTAGAAAGGCAATACAGCAACACATTTTCCATTCCTACACCTTTCATTCATTTTTTTTTTAATGTATACTGCATTTCGTTCTATGTAAGCATCTGTATTCTCTGACCAGACACCATTTTGATTTTATTATCAGTCTCATAATGCCACAGAAAACATCACAAGGGAATTAGAGATTGTACTATCTTTGCCTGCTGGGAGGACAGGGCGATTATTTTATTTTCATATTCCGCCAAACAATTACACAAATATATAGAATCTAGGTCTTCACTCTTATCAGTATAATTGTATAATTATCAGCAAAAACCAGTTATATATAGCATATACAGTCATGGCCATACGTTTTAAAAATGATACAAATGTTAATCTTTATAAAGTCTACTGCATCAGGTTTTATAATGGCAATTTGCATATACTCCAGAATGTTATAAAGAATGATCAGCTTAACAGCAATTAATTGCAAAGTCAATATTTGCCTAGAAAATTAACTTTTTCCCCCAAAACACATTTCAACTTCATTGCAGGCCTGCCTTAAAAGGAGCAGCTAACATCGTTTCAGTGATTGCTCCATACAGTTGTGGGTGTTGATGACGACAAGGCTGGAAATCAATCTGTCATGATTAGGTAAGAAACACACCACAGGACACTTTAAAAGGAGGCTGGTGCTTGGCATCATTGTTTCTCTTCTGTTAACCATGGTTATCTCTAAAGAAACACGTACAGTCATCATTGCACTCCACGAAACTGGCCTAATAGGTAAGAGTATTGCAGCTAGAAAAATTGTACCTCACTCAACAATCTATCGCATCATCAAGGAATTCAAGCAGAGAGGTTCCATTGTTGGCAAAAAGGCTCCAGGGCGCCCAAGAAGGACCAGCAAGCGCCAGGACCATCTCTTTAAAATGTTTTTTTTAGCTTTGGAATCGGGCTACCAGCAGAGCAGCGCTTGCACAGGAATGGCAGCAGGAAGGTGTGAGTGCATCTGCACACACTTTGAGGCGGAGACTCTTGGAGCAAGGCCTGGTGTCAAGGAGGGCAGCAAAAAATCCACTTCTCTCCAGAAAAAAACATCAGAGACAGACTGATATTCTGCAAAAGGTACAGGGACTGGACTGTTGAGGAGTGGGGTAAAGTCATTTTCTCTGATGAATCCCCTTTCCGATTGTTTGGAACATCTGGAAAACAGCTTGTTGGGAGAAGACAAGGTGAGCTTGTCTTGTCTAAAAACACATCCATGTATAAAGAATGGTACCAGAATGTCCTCCAAGAGCAACTTCTCCCAACCGTCCAAGAGCATTTTGGTGATCAACAATGCCTTTTCCAGCATGATGGAGCACCTTGCCATAAAGCAAAGGTGATAACTAAATGGCTCAGGGAACAAAACATAGATATTTTGGGTCCATGGCCTGGAAGCTCCCCAGATCTTAATCCCAGTGAGAACTTGTGGTCAATCCTCAAAAGACAGGTGGACAGACAAAATACAGGCATTGATTGTGCAAGAATGGACTGCTATCAGTCAGGATTTGGCCCAGAAGTTGATTGAGAGCATGCCAGGGAGAATTGCAGAGGTCCTGAAGAAGAAGGGTCAACACTGCAAATATTGACTTGCTGCATTAACTCATTCTAATAAATAAAAGCTTTTGTTACTCATAATATGATTGCACTTGCATTTCTGTATGTGATAAAAACATCTGACAAACACACATAAAAACCAGAGGACAGATCATGAGAAAATATAATATTTGTTTCATTCTCAAAACTTATGGCCATGACTGTATACTTGAGTATAAACCGATCCGAGTATAAGCCGAGGTACGTAATTTTACCGCAAAAAACTGGGAAAACTTACTGACTCGAGTATAAGCCTAGGGAAATGCAGCCACTGCTCTATAACAAAATGTCCAGTAGTTTCCCCTCATCAATAAAATGTCCACAGCAGAGTGCCCCCTCTATGTCCACAGCAGATTGTCCCCTTTATGTCCACAGCAGATTGTCCCCCTTATGTCCACAGCAGAGTGACCCCTTAAAGTTACGTCCACAGCAAAGTGCCCGATAAAATAATAAAGTTAGTACTCAACCTCCCCTGGTGTCCTCTTCTCCTCGTAGCAGGTCCTCAGGTTTCCAGGCCGGGCTCGGAGATGGAATTTTGTGTGATCTGCCGGCTGAGAAACTAAACTAATAAGCAGTGTGGCCGCCTGCTGATGTTATAGTTTTGTGCTGGCAGATCACACGTGCATAAAGATAACTTTATTTTTTATATACCCGAGTATAAGCCGAGTGAGGCTTTTTCAGCACAAAGAAGAAAACATGCGGTCAAAGGAGTGAAAAATACCAGAGAAATATTAGGTGTGGCAAAATTAACAGTTTGCTACAATGCAGCTACGACATGTGCAAGCATTGCAGACTTTTCAGTGCAAAGTCAGACAGAAAACTGGCCATTGCATCTTTTATGGCAGCAGGAGGAAGGACCAAGTGTTTCCCATTGTGACTGTGACTTTTATGGCAGTGAGAGAAAGTGCCCAGTGTTTCCAGTGGCCACCCTGTTGAATCTACGCTATAAAGAGAGAATGCACTAGTGGGAAAGTTCCCATGTGACATAGATGGCACAGTGGCGGTTACAGATAACTATGCTCCCTTCCTGGAGTTTACAGATGCCACATGCATCATTCATTACAGTTTCCCTGCAAATGTTGGTGTGTTAAGTCTTGACCTGTTTTCTTTGATAGATTATATTCAGTATAGATTTAATAAGATCTAAAGGGAGGATGATCCCTATTTAAAGGCCAAATCTGTTACTATACTATTGATAGAGAATCATGCAAGCTGTGTCATTGATTTACTGAAAAGCTGTAGTGAATGGGTTGTTGCTGGCCTTGGAAAACAAGAAGCAAGTTGAGGAGCTTTGCCAGTATCTTCAAAACGTTGAATACAGAAACCAAGACATTTATGCTTGTCCTCATCTGCATTATATTAACCCTTCATGAGACCTTCATAGTGTAGTACTCACTACACCAGAGAGTAATAAATATATAATGCTTCTCCTTCTCTGTAAGCAGTTTCATTGTTTGGTTGTGTAGCAACCAAAAATGTAACCAAATGATATCATTACTGCAGAAATTTATCAGTCACTAATTAATAAAATTCCACCCAGAAAATGGCATGCAAACATTTGATCTAGTTACTACTGCATGTTATTCACTGACAGCATCACTTTTATGATCCACGTATTATTGTGCACTATTCTCACTGACCACACCTTTCTGATATTAACATGCAATAATCTCAACACTTTTGTGAACCACAAAGAACAATATTGTTTGAGAAGACTTTATTGAAGCTAAATATTTTATGACAACACTTCTGAACAATTAATTAAATCACAATATTCTCTGACAACACTTCTGAACTATGTATTAAAGCACAATATTCTATAACACTTTTCTGAACTACATATTAAAGTGCAATATTCTCTGACAACCCCCTACACTATGTCCAGCGTCAGCGGGTACAAGGGGGACCTCCTACAATGATGCTTAAACAGGCACAAGGATTCTTATCAATATTTGTATCCATTTGATGAATCGTTCTCCGAATGTTTTCTGCAAGAACCTTTCAACTCTTTGTTTGCATCCAATTTAAGGACCCTCACCCCTCCTTGCCCCAACCAGACATAGGGATCTCCATACATGTCTGTAATTTCATCAAATTACAGGTCACAGTTTTAGCAGCCACATATCCGCATTGATCCTCACTAGAGATGAGCGAACATACTCGTCCGAGCTTGATGCTCGTTCGAGCATTAGCGTACTCGAAACTGCTCGTTGCTCGGACGAATACTTCGCCCGCTCGAGAAAATGGCATCTGGCATAGTAGTGTGCTTTCATACTTGGCTAGAAAATAGCCATAGCAATAGGATAGCATCGTTTGGTTTTAAAAACTAAAAAACACAAAAAAAAACAAAAAAACACAAAAAAAAGTTAAAAAAAAATTAAAGTTATAACTCTCATTTTCAAAATGTTTAACCCGAGGGCTAGGGGTAGAGGACGAGGGCGGGGACGTGGGCGTCCAACTACTGCAGGGGTCAGAGGCCGTGGTCCTGGGCGGGGTGAGACACCACCTGCTGATGAGGGAGCAGGGGAACGCCGCAGAGCTACACTCCCTAGGTTCATGTCTGAAGTTACTGGGACTCGTGGTAGAGCACTGTTGAGGCCAGAACAGTGCGAACAGGTGATGTCGTGGATTGCTGACAATGCTTCGAGCAATTTGTCCACCACCAGTCAGTCTTCCACGCAGTCCACCCATGTCACCGAAATCCCCACTCCTCCAGCTCCTGCACCTCAGCCTCCTCCCCCCCAGTCTGCCCCCTCCCAGGAAAATTTGCCATTTGAACCGGCATACTCTGAGGAACTGTTTTCTGGACCCTTCCCACACTCACAAACCACTTGTCCGGTTGCTGCTGAGCAATTTTCCGATGCCCAGGTTTTCCACCAGTCACAGTCTGTGGGTGATGATGACCTTCTTGACGTAGTGGAAGTGTGTAAAGAGGTGTCCGACGATGAGGAGACACGGTTGTCAGACAGTGGGGAAGTTGTTGTCAGGGCAGGAAGTCCGAGGGGGGAGCAGACTGAGGGATCGGAGGATGATGAGGTGACAGACCCAAGCTGGGTTGAGAGGCCGGGTGAACACAGTGCTTCTGAGACGGAGGAGAGTCCTCGACCAGAACAGGTTGGAAGAGGCAGTGGTGGGGCCAGACGGAGAGGCAGGGCCAGAGCTGGTGCATCAGCGCCAAATGTGTCAACTAGTGAAGCTCCCGTGGCGAGGGCTCCTGCGGCGAGGGCTAGATTTTCAGAAGTCTGGAGGTTCTTTAAGGAAACACCGGATGACCGACGGACTGTGGTGTGCCACATTTGCCAAACCAGGATCAGCAGGGGTTCCACCACTAATAGCTTAACTACCACCAGTATGCGCAGGCATATGAATGCTAAACACCCCACTCAGTGGCAACAAGCGCGTTCACCTCCGGCCGTGCACACCACTGCTCCTTCCCCTGTGTCAGCTGATAGTCAGCCCCCTGCCCAGGACCCTGCCACAAAAACCCCATCGTCGCCTCCACGATCCTCCACAGCATCCACCAGCGTTCAGCTCTCCATACCCCAGACGCTGGAGCGGAAACGCAAATATAGTGCAACCCACCCGCACGCCCAAGCCCTTAATGTGCACATCTCCAGATTGCTTAGCCTGGAGATGCTGCCCTATAGGCTAGTAGAGACCGAGGCCTTTCGCAACCTCATGGCGGCGGCCGCCCCTCGGTATTCGGTCCCCAGCCGCCACTACTTTTCCCGATGTGCCGTCCCAGCCCTGCACCAGCACGTGTCAGACAACATCATCCGTGCCCTGACCAACGCCGTTTCTGACAAGGTCCACCTGACCACGGACACGTGGACGAGTGCTGCCGGGCAGGGCCACTATATATCGCTGACGGCACATTGGGTTAACTTGGTGGAGGCTGGGACCGAGTCTGACCCTGGGGCTGCTCATATACTGCCGACGCCGAGGATTGCGGGGCCTACCTCGGTCCAGGTGTTTCAGGCCTACTATGCCTCCTCCTCCTCCCACCCCTCCTCCACCTCCTCCTCCGAACTACCATCCGTGGGCACGGCGCCATCAGTCGGTAGCTCTAGGCACAGCAGCAGTGCCGTCGCTAAGCGACAGCAGGCGGTGCTCAAACTGCTGAGCCTAGGCGACAAAAGGCACACCGCCCAAGAGCTATTACAGGGCATCACGGCGCAGACTGATCTGTGGCTGGCACCGCTGAACCTCAAGCCGGGAATGGTTGTGTGTGACAACGGCCGTAACCTGGTGGCGGCTCTGCAACTCGGCAGACTGACACATGTGCCATGCCTGGCCCATGTGTTAAATCTGATAGTGCAGCGTTTCCTCAAGACATACCCCAATCTGTCTGATTTGCTCACGAAGGTGCGCCGCATCTGTGCGCATTTCAGGAAGTCCAGCCCAGATGCTGCCACTCTCAGGGCAGCGCAGCGCCGCCTCCAACTGCCCGCTCACCGACTGTTGTGCGACGTGCCCACGAGGTGGAATTCAACACTGACCATGTTATCCAGAGTTTACCAGCAGCGCAGAGCGATTGTAGACTGCCAGATGTCAACTTCCACCAGAACTGGTAGTCAGGTCAGTCAGCTTCCTCAAGTCTACAATGAGGAGTGGACGTGGATGTCTGATATCTGTCAGGTGCTGAGTAACTTTGAGGAGTCAACACAGATGGTCAGTGGCGATGCCGCCATCATCAGCCTCACCATCCCGCTGCTTGGCCTGTTGAAAAACTCTCTGATCAGCATGAAGTCGGAAGCTTTGCGCTCGTCACAAGAGACGGGGGAAGAAGATTCCCTTGTTGATAGCCAAAGCACCCTTAGGTCTGTTTCTCAGCGCATATCGGAGGAGGTGGAGGTGGAGGAGGATGAGGAGGAAGAGGAGGAGAATGTTGGCGAGACACAAGAGGGGACCATTGTTGAGTCCTTCACTGTTCAGCGTGTATGGGCAGAAGAAGAGGAGTTGGAGGAGTTGGAGGAGGAGGAAATGGACAGTCAGGCCAGTGAGGGGAGTGAATTCTTACGCGTTGGTACTCTGGCGCATATGGCAGATTTCATGCTAGGCTGTCTATCCCGTGACCCTCGCGTTCAAAGAATTTATTCCAGCACCGATTACTGGGTGTTCACTCTCCTGGACCCACGGTACAAGCAAAATCTTTCCACTCTCATCCCTGCAGAGGAAAGGAGTGTGAGAATGCATGAATACCAGCAGGCCCTGGTGCACAAGCTGAAACAGTATTTCCCTTCTGACAGCGCTAGCGGCAGAGTGCGTAGTTCTGCGGGACAAGTAGCGAGGGAGAGTAGGCGAGCAGGCAGCTTGTCCAGCACTGGCAAGGGTACGCTTTACAAGGCTTTTGCCAGCTTTATGTCACCCCAGCAAGACACTGTCACCTGTCCCCAGTCTCGGCAGAGTAGGGCTGATCTTTACAGAAAGATGGTGAGGGAGTACGTAGCTGACCATACCATCGTCCTAAATGATCACACAGCTCCCTACAACTACTGGGTTTCAAAGCTGGACATGTGGCACGAACTGGCGCTGTACGCCTTGGAGGTTCTTGCCTGCCCTGCCGCTAGCGTCTTGTCCGAGCGGGTTTTCAGTGCAGCTGGTGGCATCATCACCGATAAGCGTACACGCCTGTCGACTGACAGCGCTGACAGGCTGACGCTTATTAAGATGAATAAAGCCTGGATTTCTCATAATTTCCAATCTCCACCAGGTGAAGGAAGCTCAACCTGAATAATTTATGCACTCCTCCTCCTCCTCATTTTCCTCCTTCTCCTCCTCTTTGTACACTAAAGCAGAGGAAACTGGCTATTTTTTGACAGGGCCCACTGGCTCTAGCTATAGTACTTTATGCATTTAATTTTTCTGGAGGGCCACCTACCCGGTCCTCTGTTTTAAACAATTTTTGGGAGTGCCACATACAGGCACTCAATCTATTCAATTTTTCTGGAGGGCCACCTACCTGCTCCTCTGGTTTGAAAACTTTTTTGGACTGCCACATACAGGCACTCAATCTATTCCATTTTTCTGGAGGGCCACCTACCTGCTCCTCTGGTTTGAAAACTTTTTTGGACTGCCACATACAGGCACTCAATCTATTCCATTTTTCTGGAGGGCCACCTACCTGCTCCTCTGGTTTGAAAACTTTTTTGGACTGCCACATACAGGCACTCAATCTATTTCATTTTTCTGGAGGGCCACCTACCTGCTCCTCTGGTTTGAAAACTTTTTTGGACTGCCACATACAGGCACTATCCAAATTAAATTGTCTCCATAGCAGCCTCCACACGTTGTCTGCATTGCTACCTCCAAAAGTCGTCCATATAGCTGCCTCCATACATCGTCCCCTTATCAAACGAGGTGTGTCAGGCACAAATTTGGGTTGTTTTCATGGATTCCACATCAAAGTTGTTAACTTTGTCGCCACCCTGCTGTGTAATCCACAAAATATACTGGCAAACTTTTATCATGTACCGATATTATTTGAGCGCTTCTTGCTCACCTCCTTTGGTTCCTCTCTGCCACCCATTGGTTTGAAGCCTGAGTCCATTTAGGGTATGTCGCCATGCCACTCTCTAGCCTGCTGCCGCTGCCTCTGCATGCCGTCCCCTATAGTGTCAGGGTCAATTATTGCATGTTTTAGATGCTATCTAGCTTCATTCTGTCACTCTGTCATGGCCATGCTGTTGCCCATAATTTTGGCATAATGGTGCGATTAAGCAGCCTCAGAGGCATCCATGCATGCTGCCCCTGCTGTTTCCTGTCCATTTCCGTGGTGTTTCCATCCTTTTCTGAGGTTCCCAGGTGTTTGGCCAAGCTTCCCTGTGCAGAGCCTTGGTCCCCTTGAAAAATGCTCGAGTCTCCCATTGACTTCAATGGGGCTCGTTATTCGAGACGAGCACTCGAGCATCGGGAAAAGTTCGTCTCGAATACCGAGTACCCGAGCATTTTAGTGCTCGCTCATCTCTACTTATTATACATAAATCTTCCTTTAATATATTCATTTTTTTCATTTAGTTTATGTTATCATTTTTTTAGACCCAGATAAGAGTTTATATATCAAACAGTCTAGAGTTTTAAGTGAAACTGTGTTTTTTATCTATTTCATTTTTTTGGACTCTTTCCTAAAATGTCAATGGTGTTACATTTGAAAGGTTAATTCTACCAACATATTCTGAAAACTATAAAAAATAAAATTGAAGACATGGGCATGCTCATACATATTCAGATCGGTCAATTAGGCACATCCTATGCTAAGGAGTGAAAACATAGTCATGATTTTGAATTATATGGACTCATAAAGAGATGATTTATTTGTATCTGATAAAGCTTAGCACTAATATAAGTGAACATCACATCCATCATGTTCAATTGTGATACAAATAAAAAATATAAAAACTATAAAAATATAAAAATGTTCTGGCACTATATCCACTGGTATTATGTTTTACTTGAATTACTATCAATAGGTCAAAATGAACAAATATAAAAAATAATGGGTTGTAGAGTACATGTTAAACATATACTGTAAGCAAGCATAGTTATATGAATCACACCAATAGATCTATAAAAGGACATCAAATATGTGCAAACGAAAGTTCAGATAAAATAATTTAAGAATAAAATGTAACACATTTAGCACATGTAAAGTTGGGTCAGAGAGCAACAACATGTTGCAAGAACACAAGGGGTTAACACAAAGGGCGTGGTTTAACTCTTTAGTTTCATATAAAATATGATACTGTACTATTTAAATCCGCCATGTACATGTCTATTTACTGTAAGTGATAAAGCAAATGAAAATAAAGCTTCAAGCTAATAATTTTACAAACCTGATATCTTGTTGTTTTAAATAGTATTACTAAAATGTAAAATACCAAGTCAATTATCATTTTAACAAGATGAGATAATGTTTATTTTTGGATATTACATTATACAATGCATTTAGTACAATAAAACATAAAAATGATCAATTAAAAATTAATATCCCATGGAGGACAGCATTTGGAATGATACTCGAAGTGAAAAATCAGTTTTTCGGTGGAAATGATGAAATGAGGCTCAGTAGTAGTAGCAATACTAGTATATTGCACAAATACACCAAAAGAAGAGAACCATGTGAACGAAAGGCCAAAAACCGATGACCTAATGGTAGTCAGCATACTTCTGGCTAGCACATTTAGGGGTGTCTCCCCACACCATTACTGAGCAACTGCCAAATCGGTTATGGTGGAGGATGCTGAGGTAGCAGAACATTCTCCATGGCATCTCCATCTGCCAAATGTCAATTGCCCTGCACATTGTTGCACTTGAAGCACCAACTTGTAGACCTCATACCACCTTTATGGAGTGTGGATTCTTAGTTTGAGAAGACACATGGATATTAGTACACTGTTCATGATAGTTTTGAACTGTTCTTCCTTGCACAATGTAGGAGGTAATTTTCTTGCTGAGGGTTGTTACCCTCCCACGGATGGCTCCATGTCTCTTGGTGTACTGGCCTGTCTCCTGGTATCTGCTTCATGTTCTAGACACCAAGCTGACAGACAAAGGAACCTTCTTTTTCAAATTTATGTGTCATCCTGGATGACCTGCAGCAACTTCTGTGGGTTGCAGAGACTGCCTCATGCTACCTCAAGTGGTGGAAGCAATGACAAAATGCAAAAGTAACCAATACAACAGCCAAAATGGATGAGAACATGATCTGTGGTCACCGCCTCAGGAACCACCACTTTATAGTGTGTGTGTTGCTAATTGCTAACTGTTGTCTGTTTTTTCATTTGCATATGAGAAGAAAATGATTCATAGTTAATATTTTGCATAAGTGTAATTGACTTGGAGTGCTATTGTGTAGTTTAAGTATTTGTTTAAGAAATTGTAAACACAGTCACTGTTCCCCTCTAACATGGTATGTTGGCTGACATTCTATAATTGCTTGGAATGCAGCAAAATCAAACATTAATACTGTAGGGCTTCTGTATTGTTAGTGCCCTTAATGTGTCAGTTGAGGAGTTGGGGACAATATGTGTGTGGTTTTAATGGCTACTACAACGTACAAAAGTCACCAGAAAAATATGTAGCCCAATAGTTTTTGAATTTAAATAGAATATACTTGATATACTCATGTATGGGCCAAATTTTTCAGCACGAAAATGTGTGAAAAACTCCAACTTGGGTTATACACGAGTGAATAAAAAGACAAACTTACATATTTAACTTCCGATGCTCCTCGATGCTTCTGATGGCTCCTTTTCCTTCTTCTCTTCTTCACTGATAATAAAGCAGGTAGAGACACGTTCAAGGTGCTCTGTCCGCTAGCACACAATATGACACGGTATGGTATGGGCCAGTGGTCAGAGCGCATGTACACGCCTCTGTCTGCTCTGTTACACGTGAAGAAAAGGAAGAGGAGTAGCATGGAACATCCGTAGGTGAGTACAGGCGGTCCCCTACTTAAGGACACCCGACTTACAGACAACCCATAGTTACAGACAGACCCCTCTGCCCACTGTGACCTCTGGTGAAGCTCTCTGGATGCTTTAAAATAGTCCCAGACTGCAATAATCAGCTTAAAATTGTCTGCAATGAAGCTTTATTGATAATTCTTGGTCCTATTACAGCAAAAAAATTTGAAACTCCAATTGTCACTGGGGCAAAAAAAAAAATTGTCGGGAACTACAATGATAAAATATACAGTTTCGACTTACATACAAATTCAACTTAAGAACAAACCTACAGTCCCTATCTTGTATGTAACCCGGGGACTGCCTGTATATAAGTTTATTTTTTTATACAATGAGGGCATTATATTAATTGCAGGGTTTCAGGGCATTTCATTACCAAGGGGTCTGCTGCTGGGCATTTTATTTACCAGGGGGTCTATTGCTGGGCATTTCATTACCAGGGGGTTTACTGCAGGGCATTTTAATACCAGGGAGTCTGCTGCAGGGCATTTCATTACCAGGGAGTCTGCTGCAGAGAATTTAATTACTAGGGGATGCTGCATGGGACATTTCAATACTATGGAGGCTGCTAGGCATTTCATAACAAGGGGAGGCTGTGACCAATGCATTTCCCATTTTCCAATGAATTTCTCAGGCTTATACTCTAGTCAGTAAGTTTTCCCAGATATTTTCAGTTAAATCTATGATGATAGCGTGGTAAATTGATCTCAAGCAGAAAAATAAAATGTATCATGTCATTCATTTCACATTCTACATTCTGCATTTTGTTTTATTTCTATGAAACACTTAGAGGGTTCACAAACTACCAAAATCTCAAAAACACTTGGGTAAGTAAAGAGTTTGAGAGTTATTACTATATCAGGTGAGACATATTAAATTTGAAAAATGGGACTGTCTGGATCTCCAACCTTGGCTAGTGGCAAAGGGATCACTCAGCACTTTTATAAATGTAGATTTTTATTATGTACATATCACTACTTTAAAAATATGCATTATATCCTTTTATTTAGTTATACATTACATATCCTAAGACTTTCTACAGTTTTCATTTATCTGCTCTGAAGCGATAGTATTTTGTAACAACACAAGGTACTTCTAAGCACATGGAAATTTCTAGCAAAGTCATCTTAGCCTTTCAAGCTGTGGTAAGAACAGTGCTCAATTGTGTACATTAAAGGAAATGCATTTTAAGTACATTGTTTGTACTTTTATTTTATTTCAAGTTCATCAATTGTTAAATATTTCAAAGATTTTGCAAACCTCTCTATTCTGCTTTGAATATCTAATATTTGAAATTGGTGTAGGCGTAACTATACCAAATTCTTTGAAAAAAGAACAAACTATAGTTGGGTTAGAAAGTACTAAATATGCATAAAAGGGAAAGGTCGGGAGACATGATAAAAGAATTTCAAGCATAAAGGCTTTAAATTGTAGTCAAAATCATGTATATTATGTTTTATGCATTTATTACAACCATGCCTTATGTTTTCATAGACCTCAAAAATAGTTTTAGACACATTATGCATTAAACATGGATTATAAAGCCAGAAACATGGGTTTGACAGCTGTTTGTGATCAAAGCTTATATATGTGAAATACTATCATTATTTTATTTAAAAAAAAAATAAATACATTTATATAATTCTTTATCTATTGTTTCTTCACCTATTTTTTATAGTGTTCAAGATCTTTGTTTGATTTCATATTATTGATTTACATAGGGGAATAAATGGGAAACACAGTATTGGAATACAATACCTAGGGCCAACCAATACAATCCATTCTTGGGCCTATCTGTCTACAGCTACAGATCTATAACTTACCCATATTTATTTCAGTAGTTCCTTGCTTACTAGTATTTACCTTGGACTGTTATGATCCTTGGAGCCCTGTCAGTAATCTGCCTACTTAGTTTTGTCATTAACATAGGCCCTTTTAGAATTTTGAACCAAATATACATAACCACACAACAGCAAGCCTCATGGAGCAGCAAGTTGTGCAGACCCACAGCTGGATTAAAAACATTGATCGTGGGGATGAATGATATGGATTGGCTGCAAACACTTTAATGTAAAGTATCTGTATGGAGAAGATGTTAAAGGTAATGATAACTTGAATGTATCATTGAAGTTAAAAGCCAGAATGATGGTTCATTAGTATCAGGCATTCTATAATAAACTCTTGAGGCCTATGATAAACACATTAAAAATTTTTTACAGAACTCTTAACTAAAAATACTACCAAAACTTCACATTATCTGTGATTAATTCGACATGAATCTAGATTCATATTGAAATATCTCCAATTAGTAAAAATGGTTGATGAATCTGGTGTGGGGGAGGTGCAGTGAAATGTGTGCTAGGGTGTTCGGTTTACAGGAAGTGCAGGGGAAGGGTAAGACTTAGATGTGCTGCTGCAGTCTAACAACAGTTTGTGAAGCCAGAGCCTAGGCTTCTATAACATGCCCATAGCCCTTCAGGCTCATTAGCATCATTTTAATGGTTTATTTTAGAAGGAAGAAGTTCATGGATAACAAATATACAAAAGATTTCCACAGTCATGGTGCCTGAAACTATAAGTAAGTGTCACTGGTTTACCATGCTTTATTTTATTTGTAAATAAATGGTGACTATTACACCTGCCATAATCTGGACTGCACTAATTTGGACCCGCCACCAGAGGGCATATCCCGACTTGAGTATCTGGTATCATCTATTTAAGTTTTATATTTAGGAGAACTTCACAGTTTTTTTTATTCAGTTTGGAAATGTACATGTGGAGTTGGTCTGTTTATATGGGAGGCACCACCTAGTCCCGTGATAAAATGTTAGAAGACGTTGTTGGTTTATACCATTGTAGTGGAGATTTCATTGTCTGTATCCTAAAATATGTTCATTTTTTTCTTGTCAGTTATAGCCCCTTCCTCTCATATTTTGCTGCTCTCAGTAGTTTTCAAGGTGATCAACAAATTAATTCAGATGGAAGCTTCTGAGTATACCCAGGGCACTGTGCGCCTGCAGGGGTATATCAAAATTCACCTAGGCTTCATCAATTCCCCCCAAGTGAATTTCTCTTTTTTTAAATTACATTTTGTATATTGATAGAATATGAATATAAATTCAATATATAGCTAGAGCATATAGAATATTGTAGCTATTTACACTATCTGTATACTGTATCTATATAGTTATTTAATATGCAAATATATGAATTGGACCAATTCACTAATGAAAATGTTAATCTGCTTGTGTCACAAATCTGCCAATGATGCATATAGAGTATACGTAAATGCTTTTTTTTTCACCCTTTACATTTCCAGAGCCCCTCCGTGCTGTAGACTCATAGGATGTTAAACTGTGCAGGAGCACATCTCACCTTTTTCCCTGCTCCCGCAGCACTTCCACCTCCCTCTGCCTGCTGTAATATCATACAAAACCAAATTGTTACAGACAACACAATCAATACAGTATAACAGCCTGTAAAGTTACAGCACGAAGGGGCTCTGGTTAAGCCCTGGGAGCACTGCTGGCTCATAAGCTTTATTAAAAAGTTAATTTTAGAAGAAAGGAAGCAACATTTAACAAATATAAGTGAATTACCATAGTCACAGTGCCTGTATCTATGAGTAAGTATCCTTGGTTTATCATAATTAATTTTAATTGTAAATTTCCTTTAATAATTTCGAAATGTACTAGAAATCTGTGTCATTTTCTGAAGGTATTTGCTGAAGGGATTTTGCAGTGTCCAAATAATAGACTTCTGTAAATCTTTGGGTCAGTGTGATCATTCAATGTTCAATCTATATCGCTTTTAATTAGGTTTAAATACTTAAAAAATATTTTTGTAACCAAACAATTTCACTGCTTCACCATATTTTCACCATAATTTTTTTATGAATGGTTGTGTGGAGATTTTAAGGTGTAATATTTTGTGGGATCTGTATGAGCTATTGTTCACTTTTTATAAACATTTTTATGGGTGGCAAAATGGCATAAAAGTTTCTATTTAGACATTTTCTTTTATAGTTTTCACCAAATGCAGGGATATCTAACATGTTTAAGATTATGTTTCTTTAGTGAAAGGAGAATGGTTTGTTTGACTTTCTTTATATGTCTTCAGGCCCTATAGTTTACTTGAAACCTTGGGTGTCAGATTATTCATACAGGGTACATTTGTACCTGTTGTAGCACTGGACTTCTGCCTCCTGGTGAGGTCATGGAGGGCAAGATTTACAGCCAAGATGGAGTTGTATATGTGCTTCCTCCATTTAAGTGCAATGGATGGCATCTTCCTTGTCCGTGGCACATGAAAGTTTGGCAACACTTATTGCTATTGTTAGCAATGGTTGACCCAAGGGCTCTCTCCATATTGCACCGATACTGCACCATAATATTACGCTGCTTGTCATTTAATAATGAAAACCTATATATCACAGGGCCCAGCATCTCACTCTATCATAACTTGTTCTCAGGAAGGGCAGCAGAAAGCACATGACAGATTTATTTCAAGTACTTTTTTTATGTGTTTTAACTGTGTCAAACTAATTATTCTTTATTGCTCAACCAATTCTTTTTTTTTTGAGAATTAAGGAGATTAAGGGGTAAAAGTCCTATGTATACTTATTCTTAATCCGTATGTCTGTAGTCTTTAGTTGCTCAGCAACAGTCAGGAAGAGGATTTTAGAACTCATTTGTATGCTGAGCAGGTTACAGTAGCACTGATGCTTCTAATCAAATTTATGATGCATTTTTAATACTTTTTGTGTATAGGATCAATTAGATCATTTTTAAAGCCTCAACATGGTAGCTTTTAGGCATCATTATTATGCTAGTGTTTATAGTGTCAACTAAACTATTTTAATTAATTTGAAAAATCAACTAGATTTGTCCCATGATATAGCATTTCTTCTCTGTTGTGCCTCAAATTAATGGGACCTAACCACCGCCCCTCTGGCCAAGTACTGTAGTGCATCTCACTAGCCTTATGGAGATGAATAGAGCAGCAGAGCACATGTGCGGCCAGATGGACTGTTCATTTGGGATACATCCGTTATTTTTTTTTTTTTTTTCAAGCAATTATTGTCTGTGAAGCTATTTGGATATTCTTGATATTTAGCTTCTTAGCAAATTATTATTAGCAATTATTAGCATGTTGCCCATATTCTTGTGCTATCAAAGATGCCAACTATCCTAAAGGATTTATAACCACATACCCTATTAATTTACATTTATACATTTAGAAAGTTCATCTTTGAGGAAAACAAATATCCGAGAAATAGCATAAATACGACCTTCTTGTTCAAAAGAGCTTGAATTAGTTAAAATGATTCCATGCGGAAAGTTAGTTTTCGAGTTGCTGTTATTTTCAAGCATCTCAAATGATAAATATTTATTACCATAATATTTAGCTATGTTGAATTAGTACCATAAAAGTCAGACCAATATTTGGTACCTAACAGTCAAAATATTTACTGCATTTTTTCAGAAAAGAAAATTATTAACTGTTCTGCAGTATATGTACAATGTATGCAATATTATTCTATTTTCAGCTTCACTATTCATTTTTAATTTTGTACTTACATACATAAAACAAAAGATACATCACAGTTTCTAATGTTATGGTGCTTGTATATATTTCATCTTTTATTAAGGTCTTTAAAGGGCATCTACCACCAGGATGAAGAATTGCATGCAAATGAGCCTGAAGGGCTCCGGGCTCCATAGCTGTTAATGGAGCCTGGAGCCCTTCAGGCTTATTTGCATACAATCTTTCATCCTGGTAGGAGACGTCCTTTAAGCTAAAACTATAAATGATTTTGATGAACAGCAGAACAGTGGATTACACCTGCATACAGTTATTTCTATAAACCAGGAAGAGATATTTTGCACTTGTGGTATCACTGTATGAATTCAGTTTTTTATTTCACAATTTAGCTGAAAACAACATCAGATTAAGAAGTAATTTATTTAGCCTATGGGCACAAAAATTTAAATTTACTGTATTTTGAGTAATGCATGTGGACAGAAGCAATAATAATGTTATGTTTAATTAAATAACTGAAATGTCTCTTTCTGACTTGTCATTCATCTTCATTATTCTGATACTTCTTACCAAACAAACCTTTAGTTTAGAAACAGCTGAACATTTGAAAGGTTGTCAAGTATGTACAAGTTGATGTCAAGTTGGAAGCAGACAACTAATTGCATTGAGGGAAAAAAGAACGGTTGTAAACAGCATAGAAGGGTGCAAGTAATAAATTACAATTTGGTGAAACTATCTGACACCTATCTCAAGAAAACGTATCATTTTAGGTTGATACAATCTGAGGATTTTAAAATTTTGAATCAATATGTTAAAACTGATCTATTTTAGCCCATCCCATCCATAGATCTGTAAATTTAACTGTGATTGCTATGAAATCTGCTGCAAAATAAGAGAGGTTATCCATATAATTAATATAGTATTGACTCAGTTGATACAGTTGTGACTAAAACATAAATCTGGGTGCTGACAGAGCTACAAACTGAGCCTAATAGTCAAAGCAGGAGAAAATACTTGAGGGTGGTTAGCACTTCCTTTATGCTGCTGACCTGATGTCTCATCCTATCTTATTGGTGCTGTAGTGACAAAGTATGTTTGTCTTCTTATGATCAGAGAAGAGATGTTACCTTTGCACTGAAAAAATGATGTGCCCATCACCTTGTGGGCTTTAAACTACAGTGTGTGTAGGTTACACTGTTCTCCCCTCTTTGGCTGCTGCTTCTGACACTGGAGATGTCATGGCCTTGATTCACTAGTTGTCTGCTGGTGCTAATATCAGGCCCTTCTACTTACCAGACAATGTTTTGCTGCTAACTAACATCTGGTCATTTTGTGCTTGATGGCCCATTTCCCCCTGCCCCCATAGACAACTGCTATGGCTGCTATGCTGGTACACTGTACACCCCTACCCTGTGGGTCAATATGTGTTTAACTTACAAGAAGCTTTTATAGAAAATTTTTTACTAACATCCTCTTCATTTTTCTGTCATACCATTCGTTTTTTACATAAATAAATATTATTGTAACATACCTTTTACAATCTATGATGATCTGTCATAGATTGATCAGTCAAACGAATGTATAATATTTTTAACCCTATCCCAATAGGCTTAAAACTATCATCCAGGTTTCAGTTGTTTACTAGCCATTCTTATTTATTTAATAACCTATTTTATTTTGTAATTAAGTACCCTTTCATTGGTCCTGGTGCACAAATTGAATTTTTATGTGATTTGTTTATATTCTTCCTATACATTTATATATCTTCATTTATTAGATTGTTAAACAGAATTTAACTAGAGAAATAAGTCATACTTTCACGCACTACAGCTACAATTGTGAGCTACTAGAAGATGTAACTAAATAGCACATCAAAGCCTATAAAATTCATTTGTATTTCTAAATAAATGATGGCTTGGGTGCTGAGGATGGTATTGGAAATCTCTTTTATTACTTCTTTCCTTATTCTTGCTAATTGATAGTTTAACGATTTTCTGAAAGAAAGTATTTTAAAACCCATTAGTGTGTTTCTTAAATGTCACTTACCATTAAAACCATCATTGGTGGTTCATATCGTCATGATCACACTGAGCTATTTTTTACAGAATGGAAATCTACTAAGCAATTCAATTTAATTAATGACTAGCTATGTCTTGATTGTGTTTATTATCATGTATTTTCCTTCAGCACAGAAATAAAAATAGTTTTAAGTTCTATTTTTACATGTTGTTGGTTACAGTATATACAGCCATATTGCAAGGAAATATTGTTTTTAGATTAAAGTATAATATTGTTTGTAGGATTTTTAAACATTTTATGTAAGCTCTAAATAAGCTAAAGGGGTATTTCTAGGAAGACAAGATTCTTTAATATGCTCAGGATAACAAAATAACACATTCTCTAAATCACAATTATTAACTAAAATATAGAATTTCACAGATTTAATTTCAACTTGTCTCTATCAGTCATGGTCTGCACACTTTTGGTTGCCCCGGGATCCGACCATTAATCTTCTGGCTTAGGGTCGGGCAGGACAGATGTTTCTCATGAATAGATTCTCCTGTCTCACACTGCATCGTCCCTCCCCCTTGACAAGCTCACACACATAGACTTTCTGCCAGCAAACAGCAGCATAAGGAGACTAAATCTACAAGCTTCAGGCAAAATAAGATCTTTGTATCATATACTAGTGAATGTTCAGAAGTTAAATAAAAGTGTAGATAAACTTGGACCCTAATAATGTAACCAGATTGTCAACACACAGGGATCATAATATGTCTGCTTAGAGCATCCCCATCCACACTGGGTAAAATTGTAAAGTAAAACTAGGGGGTTAAAATTTGAGAACTTTCTTTCATGGGCAAAGCCGTTTACCTATTTAAGTTATCTAATTTAGTCTATAAATATAGAAATAAAATAAAATTAGTTTAGCCAATGTTAAAACATGTATCAAGTACAGAAATACTAACTTAAACTGCTTGCTGACCAGACACCCAACAAAGAGACATAAGTGATTTATTTAATTCTCTGCCTTCCTTTATATGCATTGGTTAATGAGTACTATGTATGCAAAGCACCAATTTGCCATAGTGTTTCCTACTCCAAGCAAGACATTCTTTTAAAAATCAAAAATTGGGAACATGCATGAAAATTCTAAAGTGAAAAGGGTATATAGTCTTACACATGCTATCCTCTTGTGTTGAATAGAAATAAAGTTTGAGTTTGAAGGAAACCTGTCTGCAAAAATTGACATAAAACACCACTACCAGATTGTTGTGAAGCACTTAAACAACTTCCAGATCATGTTTCCTTTTTGTCCCATTGTGGTGACTTCATCCAGAAATTCAATTTTGAAGTGAGGTGTAAATTACTTTTAAAAAGTCAGGGGGGGGGGGGGGCGAGAATTTAGCACTGAATATAGATACCTTCTTTGTCCAATATAAATTAACTGTGCACAGCCAAACTACTAAAGTTTTCGAGTGATTGAAACCAGCTTGTAGGGCAATTCCTGCTCATTTCTTTAAAGGGGTCCTCCAGCTATTAAGACAATTTTTTTAACTTTGTCTGGCTAAATATAACAAATTGTACATTTAAACTAATTTGTTATATTTAGACATTTTAGAGATCCAGCTAACCTTGTATATACTCACCCTTGGAGATCTCCTAGAAAATAACCTGTACTTCTTCCCAAGAGGGGCAGCTTGTTGAGTTGTTGTCAGCACCTGTCCAGCAAACCACTCAACCACAACCAGGCTTGGCGCAAGCTGTCAGACTTGGTAAGTGGTGGCAAACTCACCCTGCGACATCCCTGCGGGCTAAAGCCCTGCCTAAAGCAGATAAACCACCCTGATAAGGGCGAACCCACTATCAGGAACCTAACTGACAGTCCCTGAGTGACCCTATAAGATGACAGGGAAAACTTACTTCATCTGGCAGCTGCTGGATGGTGGAGTGGACAGGTAACGGTAATACAGGAATAGACCAGTGTTCACACTGGTGCACAGAATACTAACACAGGTCTGAGACAGGTAAAGCAGGACAACACTATGAGGTAAACGATACAGAGGGACAAACAACTGATACAAGAAGACAGGCGGGATATACACCGGCCAGGTCAAGATCAAACGGGTTATATACAGGTAAGGTCAAGATACAGGTCAGGTTCAGATACGGACAGACAAGTGGAGACAGGTCAAGATCAAGATGGCTGCAAAGGAACAGAATCAGATACAAAACACAGAATACCATACAAGATAGCAAGAGCACTAGATACACAGGTAGGACTTGAAGAATAACCAGCAAGGTATGATGGGAAGGGGCAGGTATATAAGGCCATTCACGGACACGCCTCCAGCAGAACACTGGGGGAACTGTCCATCAGGCTAGTAACCCTTGCTGGGCTGGGCTGAAATGCAAGGAGCAGGGTGTGGCTCAGTTAATCCAAACACAAGCAGTAAGCCACAGTTCACACACAAATAAACGCCATCTATTCTGCCGACTATGGATAGAGCGAAGTTTAGGCACGGACGTTACAGTTGTATTGCAGGAACACAGGAACTCATGGGAGTAATGGTATGCTTGATTGGATTTGGAGCCTGAGAAGACTCCACAGCCATCTTTAAGAGTGGCTGAATACATAATATTATATATTATTTTATTATATTTTATTATAATTTATTATATTTTAAACAAAGCAAAGGGGATAGATTTTATGTAATCAAATAGATTTTGGCCTGGACTGCTGATTTTCTTTTAAAAAGACACAGCGGCTGGAGAACCCCTCTGAAAAGTGATAGGCCCATACAGGTTTGGCTGTGGACATGTATTCTCATCAACACTTTCTCATTTTTTCTTCTTTACTATTTATTTCCATTTGCCATTTTGAAGTTGCTGCATTTGCTTAAAGTATACTGTAATTTCATTTCTGCTGTCAATTTCTAGAGATAAAGACATGTTTGTATACACTATACATATGTATTTCTGAAATTGCTTGCATTACTGTGACAAATTTTAATTAAGTTTACTTGCAGTTTTCGTTTTCACAGATTGATAATTTATTGTGTAAACTCTGCATGAACTTAAGATGCAGTGCATTTAAATGAATCTAATTATGTTAATATCTCAATTGTATTAAACATATGACTTATTAAGTACTGTCCCAGTAGTAGACTGGAAGAATAAGTTTTTAATATGGCACTTGTCTTAAGTTTTTCATTACAGGGTTGTCTGATTTTAGAAAACAGCATCTTTGTTGGTATCACAACTATGTCAATTTATAGAATATCTAACACAACCAATGGACAACTAAAAAAGAGGATTTTTCACTAGGTAAAAAAGAAGACCATTTTCTAATTTCAGACTATATCTTCAAAAAAATCTAGGATGTGAGGGAGTCTAAATGAATATAAATATATACAATATTTATTTGATAGAATAGGTAAAGGGATTCCACCAAATCTATCTAGTAGATAGTACTAATAACCTTTGCTGTTACCTTTGCTTATGAGACTTTTGGAAACTAAAGCATCTATAGTGGCTTGACAATACAGTACCTACATAAAATGTATGTCAGCCACGCACATCAATTTTGGTGGTCACATCTGACCTTCTAATATGTTTATAGCTTTACAACGCTCCCTAAAGGCAAATGTTTACAAGGAAAGGTTAAAGTATGTAAAATTTTCATGCCAAGATATCAGAAAAAGTTGGCAGGTGCTTTCTCCTCTCTCCCTATTCAAGACAGATATGCTATACCGAAGGGGAGAGACTGGGAAAAAGAGCTGTTGGCTATCTTCAGCCAGATAAGTCATACATTTTTCTTGCCTTACACTATTTGCACTACAAATTGTGAGCTCACAAAATTTTGTCCCTTATAAAAATGGTTCTTGGACTTTTGTTTTCTTTTAAACATTTCACAGGTAAATCATAATAATAATGTATACATATAGAATTAGTAATTGGTAGGATCTGAATTTCTGTTATCGAACTGTATGGAACCTTCTTTTTATCTAGGTACAATAACTGAAATTCTATGTAATCTGCAGGCAGCATGTTACAGAGCAGGTGGAGCAGAGGAGGTTTATTCATAGTTTTGGGACGACAGGTTGTAGCAAAAGATTCAGTATAACTTATCCACTATTAATTTATCCTGCATATATTTGATTTTATAACTGCATATCTTTTTGTTCTTACTATTTTTTGAATTAATGATCCAATCATGGAAATCACCCTTACTTAAAACAATATACTCTATAACAAAAATCGGTCTATACCAGCAACAACATTACAACAACATACAGTATTTGCACACATTCCCAGCCAACCTAAGGTTTGAAAAAATTCAATATTTTTACTTTTATTATCACTTTTGTTAAGTTACAATTGTCTTATCTTATAAAGGTCAATACAATGTCTCTGAAAACGCTGGCATTTTTCTCAAACTATACCAGTGCTGCACATCCTACTCTGCAACAATAAATGAAATAATTTATCCCGGTAATGTAAATGACCTTTTCAGAATTTGTTCCCATTTCTATTGAGCATTACAACATTGAATTATTGACTGTGGTAGAAATGTAGAATGGACTTAATAATATATTTGTTATTCTTGGTGTTAATGGTATTCTGTGCCATTTATATTCATAAAGAATAATTTGTAAAATCAGTTTACATATGGTACATGTAGGAAGCTCAGTGTCGATTTATCAAATGCTGGAAATAATATATATATATATGAGTGATGGACTAGATGCTTATGTTCATGAACAGAAAAAATGCACATGATAACTCTGTGTGAGATTATGGAATTTCAAATTGGTTATGGGAAAAAAATCTGAGCCCTGATATAACCTTTTAAATCACAATCTTCAAACTCTATACTGTAATATATATGCAAATTAGTCGCTTTAAGGTCTTATAACCAGAAAAACTAGCCATGCTGTTTATTATTTTTCTTACTTTGTACAAAATAATCATTTAAAGCAGAAAAGTAGGGACAGAAGAAAAATATGTAATATGGCATATTTGCATTATAACATTATTACATTATATATTGTTAGCATATAGTTGTTATAGCTCCTACTTCTTTCCTTTAAAGGGTTTTTTCCACCAAACAAGTGATGAGACCCTTACAGATCACGAGAATGGGGAGTCCAGTGGATAGGGCCTAACTTGTTTGGTGGGTAAACCCCTTTCAATAGCCATGAGGTTCAAGTTGATCAGGTCAACCTCCTTAAACTTTCCGACTACCGGAAGGCATTACACTTCATATAAATTTGACCAGTTTCCACCGTGCCACGGCCGTTTTACTTGGTAATTTGTGATGTCATACTGCAAAAAAGTGATGGAAAGTCAGTAATGCATACACTTTTGTCACCAGGGTATATCACCTTCTTGGTTGCATAACACTAGAAGGTTACTCAGTTAAGTGCAAGCAACTGTTGACCAATAAGATATCCAATAAATTGTTTCCCATACCTCTGTCATACTGCATTGCAATTACAAGGTTGTATCTTCAATGAGGGGACCCAATACACAGCCTCAGGTCTGTAGCCAGGGGTAAAATAGACTACTTGTCAGTTTTTTAGTAGTGCAGTATATTATACAATAAATCAAATGATTACATGTTCAAGTCTATTTGTGGTACTAATAAAAAGTATAAATAAAATATAGAATATTTAGAAAAGACCCAAAATGGTACAAATGCCTAATCATGAACACTATAGATTTAAACATAGACACCTACTACTCACCAACATCCACCATCAGCACATCAATTTATTTCACCTTGTTTGGGGATCTTAGGGTCAGACCCGAGCTACCATAAAAGTGGATTCAGTAGTCACAAAGGACTGTATTTCCCTTACTGTTGTGTATAGTTTTCAAACTGGTCACCTGCAACTTTAGGACTATTATGTTGCTTGATCGCTTTTTAATGCATATTAATAAAATATATTTCTTACTGTATACAAAAAAAACTTTAGAAAGCAAAATGAAGTGACAAAACTGCCATTTTCTCCATTTAAAAGTCTGTAAGTAACGTATTATGAACCCTAAATGATGCCATTTAGAGATATACTCATAACTTCATATCTATTTAAACATGTTCATACAAATGCAGTTTACTTCAGTAACACATAATAAATACTCAATATTTCATTGTTAATATTTTAATACCAAATATTTCTTCCAACCACTAGGAAAAATAAATCTGGGACAAATTTTATTTCCACTTTGAATTAGCTGTCACATTGCTAAAAAGACCATCTAAAGAAAAGTATTCCTCCTCCTTGTAATAAAAATGGTAATTATACTATCTCAATGCTAGCTAATATAAGAAGCTATCCGTAGCGGCAATTCATGCATTAGCTTGCAAATATAACAAATAGTAGGAAAGATTAATCAGGCTGGAAAGAGGAAGCAGGCCCTGTAATTGTATCAGGCAGCAGTATTTACCTGAAGAAAATTATTCTCTAGCCTAGGCCTCATCTGTTTGACTGAACAAGAATGTCATAACCCCAATTGACTGGATCTGTCAAGGTGTCCTATTGAACGAAGCAGATAGAGTTAGTATCCGCCTGGGAAAAGAAAGACATTGTTCAGCATGAGAAATGGAATTGAGCCTCTGATCTGTTAGTAAATGAACAGCTTCAATAAAATGGCTAATTATAAAGAATTGGGTGCTTATGGTATAGTATTAGGTGTTTATGCATCTTTATAACATTGTATTGTTACAAATATCTTTCTGTGTGCAGAATTTATGTTATTGAAATTATTTAAATCTCTCAATCCAAATTAACCCTTACAGAACAACTTTTCTATTTTTGAGTTTCTATTTTTACTCTCCGTCTTCAAAAGGCATAACTTTTTTATTTTTCTTTTCATAGAGCTCTATAAGGACTTGTTTTCTGTGTAACAAATTTCACTCTCTAGTGTCCATATTTAATTTTCCATGCAAAGCATTGGTGAAGTGTGACATTGTCTTGTGGGATTTGTTTTTAAAGCATTCACAGTGAGCTCCCAATGACACCTCCCCTTTTATTCTTTGGATTGGTATTGTCATGAAAATACCAATTTTTTTATAGCTTTTATTATGGTTTATTATCTAAATGATTCATTTATCCATATTTTGACCTCGATATTTTTTTAATTATAGTTTGCTTTATGGACATGCGAAAGGAGTATTTTTTTGAGGGATGAGCTGATGTTTTCATTGATATCAATTTCATACCTATAAGACCTTTTGGTCACTTTATCAAAATTTTCATGGATGGCAAAATCACAAAAAAGCAACAATTCAGTGCTATTTTCCATTCAATGCGTTCATAGAATGGGATAATCATTTGAAACCTACCAATAGTTTATAAAGTCTGGTGATAAAATACAAATACACATTTCCTATCCCATAATACCAGCATTAGAGCAACTTATGATGTTACAGTGTACCACAAAGGCTTCCACAAGGTTCCATCAAATGGCTTGTCAATGTTGTCCACAACTGTTATCCATTGAGCACAAGACACTTCCCTCAAGCTATGGAGAGGCAGAAGTTATTGGAGAGGAATTTTCACCTGTCTTTTAAGTTGGACCTAGTACTTCTAGCTAGAGGCAGTCTCCCTACATTTAAAACACCAGCCAGGTTTGCAGCACGGTGTGGAGGAAGGAAACTGCACTTGTAGAGAACACTATTTGCTGTAATGTTATTATATCAAACAGTGTGAGGGGGTAACCTACACAGATTTTCTGTAATTCCCTTTCTCTAAAGCATGATAGCAGTGCTTTGGAAAAAAAACTTTTCACTTTATGATAATGAAATACTGCTTGCTTAAAAATAAACCTTTTTATTGGAATTTCATGTGTATCTGTTGTTTTGCGTCTTTTTAAAGTTGCACAGAAGTCTGTCAGCCATTCTAAATGTTTTGTCAACGGCTACTTGGACGTGGAGTTTATTTGCTATTTACCGTGGCGAAATTAAGACTATTTTATACATCTTGTGTGGCTAACTTTGCTAAGTGAATGGAAAAGTCCCACATTGTGCCACAAATGTGCAAAATCCCAAATATAAGAGAAAAAGAAAAGAAAGGCTTAAGATATATGACCTCCCCAAGTATTTTATTCAAAATTTAAACTAACTCTATCCTGGAATTTATCTTATCAGTGTTTGCTCAAACTATATACTTGTACAACAGAACTGCAAATATTTGTCATGATGTTTTTAAATACCGTATATACTCCAGTATAAGCCGACCCAAGTATAAGCCGAGTCCCTTAATTTTATCACAAAAACCTGGTAAAACCTATATTTTTTTTACTTGAGTATAAGCCAAGTTTGGGCTTTCAGCACAATTTTTTGTGCTGAAAAGCTAGGCTTATACTCGAGTATATATGGTAATTAATTTGAAATGATACATATTTTTTATTAAATGGCATAATATAACGAATGGCTGTTTTGAATTTTTTTCATCTTACTTAGCACAATCATTTATAAAAGTCACATTTCTTAAAAGAAAATCACAAAATATGTCCTACTTAAGGTGTTGAGTCATTTACCATGAAGAGATTTTAATTAAATCAGTAGGGTTTCCCAAAATTAGCATGGAATTACTTAAAATATATTGTAGATTAACATAATTACTTTTTCCCATAGATTAATTAACATTACCTACATGCGATTTTTGGAGAGTGAAATATTCTTTCTGAAAGTTTTTTCTCCTTTTTATTATGCTAAAGAGTTTTACATTTGTGTTAATTGGGTAATTATTATTCAACTAGATCTGACATTACCAATAATTAGGTTGATGTATACATCTATTTTTGTTAATTAGTGTTATTGACTTTTCCCAGAGGTACCTTTAAGGTCATGAAATGCTGTACAGTACATTTAACTGGCAATATATTTTAGAGAATTAGGTTTTATATAACGATGTTATTAGTGACATAACTGAAATTTTCTTCTCTGTACATCTATTATAAAAATCATTTTGATATCCACTTTTTTCTTGTAAAATGAGACTATAACAAATGAATCAAGAATTCTGTGTGAGGTGTTGGGATGGTATGTAGCGCCTTCTGGCTTTCAAAGTTGGCACTGGTCCAGAAACAGTTAATGTTGTGGTCGATATACTTTTTGTCCAATCGTTCTGGAGCTGAGGTTCTGGTCTCCTTTAAGTGTTTTGTTCTCATTCAGTCCAGTGATAGTTTTAATTTTGCTTCACCTGCTTTCTACCCTGTTAAAGTTACTCAGTTTTCCCTCTGTCTATTCTAATGTACTTCTGGTTTTTAGATTTTTGGCTATTGTTCTGTGGCTGTCACTATACATCTGTGATTTTGTGCCTTATCTGTGCCTTTCTGCTGTGAATTGTACTGCTGACCTAGCGTTTGTGTTATATGTGTGTCCTGTTTAATGTTTCCACTTTGGTGTCATCAAGGATACTCAGTGTCAAACAGGCAGGTCACCATTTGGGCTCAGTTTAAGCTCACTTTAGGGCTTACTGTCTTGTCTCTCCTGCCTGAATTCAAAGCCCTCATTACAATATCTTTGGATGTTTTGGAATGGGTAGAACTTTATCAGAGATTGATTGTTTAGAGTAGTTTGTAAGGGAGGGATGGACCACAACAGGATGGAGATTCAAAGTACCAGAGAATTAAAGCCATAAGGCAGTATCCACTGGTGTAGGGATGAGGTGTCTGATATAATGGTGTAGTACATCTGCCAGTTTGGTTTCATCCTTTCAGTCTGTCATATGAAGATTATTGCAAAAAAACAATGTTACTTATTTTTTTATAACAATTTAAAAATCCTTTCAACTGGCAATATAGATATTATTTGCTATTTAGATGGATGATTTATATTATTTTATAGAAAGGCGGACAAGGGGAAACCAGATAGCGCTCATAGAGTAGTAGGGTTGTGAACTGCGGTGATGGTTAGAACGGTTAAAGAGAGGCTCACCGGGTTTGGTTGTGCTCCGTTAGGCACAACTCCAATGTAGGTATGATAAGTTGGAAGTGTAGTGTTTCCTGGTGCTGCCTGTGGACAAGGGTCGTCAAGACGCGGTTGCTAAACTGGTCTGGAATCGAATTTGGTATAGCAGAAATTGTACTTGTCTTGGTCAGCGCACACGGAATTCTCACATGCACAGAATGTTAGGTGAATTATTTTTTATTCAGTATCTTGGGTACGCAACGCGTTTCGGAGCCTAATATGACTCCTTTTTCAAGTGGGTAGATACTGCAGCGTGGCTAACCAGCTGTTCAACTGCGCTGCAGTATCTACCCACTTGATAAAGGAGTCAAATTAGGCTCTGAAACGCATTGTGTACCCAAGATACCGAATAAAAAATCCTTCACCTAGCATTCTGTTCATGTGAGAATTCTGTGTGCGCCGACCAAGACAAGTACCATTCCTGCTATTATTTTATAGAGACTTTTTTTTTATAGAATCAAAAGTAATAATGGTTCTCAATAAAAGTAGTAGTAGAAAATTTGAGTATCAATCAGGTTTTTAATCATGTAATCAATATGTGAAATTTAACATGCACATAACATTAGATAATGCTGGAGCATCTTAGTAGAGCTCGCACACTATGTCATTCTTAATAATAATTCCATATTCCACCAGAAGGTGAAGACTATTTGAAGTAAGGACCTTTCTCTTGTAATAACCAATTATACAAAGACATAGACATTATAACTATCTATAATCATGTGATCCAGAAAATGCATATATTTTATGTACCATGGATGCAGAATGAAAGGTCAATTTAACCTGTAATGTGCTATTAGTAATCTGGAAACTAAAAGGACCTATAACTTTCTTGTTCATATTAATTTACAGTACATAGAAATACCATGAATATATAACAATATTTTGGCTTGGACAAGTAATCAGTCAAACATAATTTGAATGTCAACTGTTATTTTTTATTATGCATTTGTACAGTGACCTCAATTGGATGCATTCATTCAAAAGGTGAATTGAGTTTATTTCTGTTGGATAACCAATTGAGATTAAATGCTCAATTTGCAAGATGAGTCTTTCACTGGGAATCAACTACAAATCAAAATAGAAGATATTTTTAAAACAGTGATTTAATGTCAAGACAAGGAAGAAGTGCGAGCCCTTCATTTCCCACAACCTCTGCATACTTTCCTGCACTAAATTGCAGGATTCCGTTGGGCAAATAGTAAGACAAACAAGCAAGAAAGACATACAGTCAAATCAGGTCAGGACCAAGATGGTGATGGTGATGTACAAAATCGTAAAGGAATAGAATAGTCAAAGGTACACATAGAGGGTGCAGAAAATATCAACACATAACACTTCAAACAGATAAAAAGAAACAAAAGACTTGTCTAGCAAGCAAAAAATGAAGTCACAACAGAATTGAAATGGACTGACTGGACGCAGCACCAGCAGCCAATTGCTTTGACTAGCCATTACTCCAAATGGCACCTGTAAAACATTCTGAGCTCTGGAATGGAGCATGATGAAAATTCAGCCCTGTAAAGAGCATTTACCTAGGAACCAGTCATTAGCTGCCTCTTATATGCAAAGTCCAAGGTCAATGGGACTGCAGCTTGGTATCTATTGTATGCCGGATAGCAGATGGGAGGAGTACACAGAATGGGTTACTCTAGTAACTGCTACATACAGGATCTCTGTAACATTTTATATGCAATAGTTTCTTCATCATATTTTGATAGCAAAGTTTGAAAATAATGTCCTTTGTATAAAAATGAAAGACATCAAGGGATAGTAGGAGCTTACATATTTTATCGCCTCTAAAATGTCTACCTGAATGAAGTCTGAGACATACAATTTATCACATTTCTCATGAAAGGAGGTTATCTTTTTTCTTATTTTTTTGATAAAACACATATGTGGAAGCAATTACTTATCTCACAAATCTTGCATAATATTAAATATTTCATTGCACACCGATAAGAACCTCCAAATGATATTCAACCACTAGATGACAGATAAGAAAAATCTTTATTCTGCCACCTTCCATTAATAATGATTTTCATCTTTTTCAAAAATAAGGAAAAAATTAAAGCAAATTTCTGTATCACGGCAATATAAGAATCTTTGTCTTTTTATTTGGTTAAACATTGATTTCATAATGCTCAATAATTAAATGTTTTTTTTTTTATAATAACCCCTTTCTGCACCTTGACGTGATACTACGTCATAGGATGCACACCTTGATGTAGCATCACGTCATGGCGATCTCCCGGGCTCAGAAGCTGAGCCCGGGTGATCGCCGCGGGATCCCAGTGGTACGCGGTAACCGGGATCCCGCAGTAACAGCCAGGATCGCGACTATCGCAATCCCGGCTGTTTAACCCAATAGACGCCGCGGTCATTGTGACCGTGCATGGCACGGAGGTGCTGATTGTTACTATGGCAACCCTGAAGCCCGATAAAGGGTTGCCTTCACTTGAAGCCTGTTAGTGAAAATCACCAAAAAAAACACAACATATTGGGCATCACAACGTCCATTACAACCCGTACAATAAAATAAAATTGTCAGTGAACCCGTACGGTGAACGGCGTAAAAAAAAAAAAAAAAACACACAAAAAAACACACAAAAATTATGAAATTTTCACATCTGACCTCATAAAAAGCGCATAAAAAGTAATCAAAAAGTAACACTTACCCCAACATGACACCAAGAAAAAGTACAGCTTGTCCCGCAAAAAATAAGCTATAAACCAGCTCTGTAAACAAAAAAATATAAATGTTCTGCCCATTGTTACACAGCGATACAAAAAAAAGCAAATTTCTCACAAAGTGAGTTCTATATTCTGCAAAACAAGTTAACCGTAAAAAAGCCATATAAATGGGGTATCACCATAATCGTGATGACCCATAGAATAAAGATAACACATTATTTTTTATCCCCTACCTTTGTCTTTGTCTCCCATGTTTTTTAAATTGACATGTATCACTTGATTAGCTGATAACTTTGCAATGCATCAACACAGGTGATTTTACATAGTTTTTCAGTGACACATTGTAGTTGATGTTTTATTATCAGATTTTAAACTCCCTTGCAACCCTGTTATTTTGTCCAAAATATGATGCTCAGATGCTAAATAAAACTATCCATATTTGAGCTCCAACTAAATCACTAACATACACAGAGGATCTGAGATGGAATTGAAAATTTAAAGCCGTTCATTCACAGAATTGTAGACCTCCTTTGTGTGGGGTCCTGGAAAGCAGATCATCCACAGTCAGACATTGAATTGTTCAGTACACACACTTTGAATTCTATTGCTTTACATATCTCATTCATTGTTTTTGCAGTTTGACCTAGCTTTTATTAAATAATGAGAATAAATAATAATTTTTCATGTGTTGTAGTTACATCTTCATAACAAACAGGGTGCATTTTTTTGCTCATGATTGTGGGTAATTAGTGTCCGATTGATAGGGGTTTAATGAATAGAAGTTGAATAAAATCCAAGCTGCAGTATTCCTGCATGGCAGCTATACAGAGGACAGTGTCTTCTGCTGAAAGCCCTGTCACCTGTTTTGTTTTCAGGTCAGAAGGGGAGAGAAGAACAGTGAGCCCTGCTATAAAACCCCCACACTGTTACCATCTCATTGATGGTCACCCTAGATGATAACCCCCAGCTGGGGCAATGTTGCCTACATTGATAAATGTGAGATATAGAAAGAATACACATCCAAAATCAGAGTGAACATGTGAGTCAAACAAAAGTTGCAATCAATACAAAGTCAGAGGTACAAATGAAAGTCTCAATTAGTAAGCAATGCTGTACAACATCAGGAGATGGTCAGAAAACTCAGCAGTAGGTAGGAAGCTGTGATTAAAGTCAGAGAGAACAAACATGCAGGTAAGTAACCCCTTAAATGTCAGGGAACCCCAGTTAAAAGAAAGCTGACTGAGAGGCAGCTCACAAAACCACAAAAGGTTTTAATACTTTCTTTTCTAAGCCCAACATTGCCATGATAAGACAATAGAATAGTTTTCATTAATTATACTTACATTTTTGATTCAAGGGATTATAAAACATAGTTAACTATAAATTCACTAGAGAGTCTTATTTATACTTATATACTGTAACTACTTAAAATCGGATTTAGAAAGTGTTTATTAACTCAATGCCAAGCACCCACTGACTATAGGCATAGGCTGTTGTAGGGCTCGGGTCTGCAGCAATGTCTTTTGGTTGCTGCAGTTTCTTCTGTGCTAATTGCAGGATCTGGACCTGGTCTCCAGCTGTGAGAGTCAGCCAGGGACCATAAGGAGAAGTTTTTCCTTATCCTTTGTTCGGTTTGAAAACTTTTTTGGACTGCCACATACAGGCACTCAATCTATTTCATTTTTCTGGAGGGCCACCTACCTGCTCCTCTGGTTTGAAAACTTTTTTGGACTGCCACATACAGGCACTATCCAAATTAAATTGTCTCCATAGCAGCCTCCACACGTTGTCTCCATTGCTACCTCCAAAAGTCGTCCATATAGCTGCCTCCATACATCGTCCCTTTATCAAACGAGGTGTGTCAGGCAGAAATTTGGGTTGTTTTCATGGATTCCACATCAAAGTTGTTAACTTTGTCGCCACCCAGCTGTGTTATCCACAAAATATACTGGCAAACTTTTATCATTTACCAATATTATTTCAGCGCTTCTTGCGCTTCTGTTTACATTCCCCTCACCCGCCATATCCTAAACTTATAAGAACGCTACTACACTTGATCTTATACAAAAGGTTCTTAGAAGTGCTGTTTGGGGAGTAGCCTAGAGACAGGGGCTTGGATTGGCGAAAGCTCGCCTGGCAGCGGAGCGCCAGCTCCATCCCAAGATCCAACTAACATAGTTTTAACTGCAGCACCTTTAATCTACTACTAGTTCACTGCCTCCATAATAATAATAATAATAATCTTTATTTATATAGCGCCATCATATTCTGTAGCGCTTTACAAATCATAGGAAACAAATACAAATGTAATGTAACAGAGCACAACATTTGTATGGAACAACAGGAGTGAGGTCCCTGCTCGCCAGAGCTTACGGTTTATGAAGATGATGGGGTAACACGAGGTAAAAGAATATTTAATGGTCAAGCCATTCTTCTTAGGGAATAGAACAAAATATAATAAATGGAATTGCTGTCGCTTGAACCACTCAGCCGTCATCTTATATACCAGGTCCAGGGTGAATGGGACTGGTGGTTGTGCGCCCCCTGGGCTGTGCGTGTGTAGTGTCTGGGATCCGAATGCGTTTGGTTTCCCTGACATGAGAATTAAGCTGAGTGGGTTTGCCGTGTGCTAGGAGAGTAGGAATTAGCGTAAGGACGCCATTTTGTGTGAGTGGGCGGAGCTTAGGGCTAAATTGCGTGGTCCCCTGGCGTACGCGAACCCCGTGTTTAGAACCCGGCGACTCGGGTTCCTGACAAATTGGTGGCAGCGGTGGGATACATTTTTTTTGTAATAGAGCGTTAAGTGCTTGGTTTAAGTAATTAACCCTTGCACTTAAGGACTGGTGGAATCCTTGCGAGGAGCACCCCAGTCTACAAGGAAAAACTCAGTGCTTATTGTAGTAAGACATACTGGTAAAACAGTCCCCTCCCCTCTTGTTTTTCTTTTCTATCTTTTATTTGGCAAGTAACTGCTAAGATGGCAGCTACTTATAAGAAGATGGATGAAAGTGACCCTACCTGGGCACTGTTTCTCCAACTGCTTGGAGAGTGTAACCCACAAACGCAGCTGGAAGCGTGTGAAGCTCAGCAAAGGTTGCAGGAGCGTCAAATCCAGAGAAAGCGAAGGTGGGATGAGTTTCAAATCCAAAGAGAGTTAAATCTGGCAAAGATTCAAGGCCAGAGTCAGCAACAGATGGCAAAGCGTCAAGCCCAGATGGAGCAAGAGTTTGGAGAGCGTCAAGCCCAGAGGGAGAAAGAGTTTGCGGATCGTAAAGCCGAGTTGGAGTTTCGAATGGAGTTAGCACGTCTCCGGTTGTGCAATTCTTCAGCCCAGAGCAATGGGCAGCAAGTTGTAATGGCCCGAGAGCCTAAGGATGACAACAAGGCCGCATGGATAGCGGATACTAATTTTTCCAAGCCAGTAGCAGCCCTGCAGAGGCCTACTAAGGATGACTGGACGGAGGGTAAGCCTACTACCTGTGCCCCCTCTACTCCCACCCAGTCTGTGTTTAATATTGGTAGGTGTGGTGTATGCGACCAAATGGGACACCACAGCCCTAAATGTTTTGGGGGATTGAGGGACACCCCCACAACTAAGCTCCCTGTTTCTTCTGTCTTTGGGAGAGTCAACCCTGATGGAAATATGGCATCTGGATGTCGATTGAAGAAAGTCCAGGAGTCTGAGATGATTCCTACTAATGTTTTACTGGGGACTAATCCAGGGCAGTTAGTCTCCCAGTCTGTGGTGGATGTTTTTCCCACCACAGTTGAAATGCCTAATAATGTGAATGTCACATGTACTACACAGGGTGGTACGGAGCCTAGCCTGTGTGATGATGAGGACATTGTGCTATGTCCAAAGAGTCTTGATGTGGAACCGGATCTGGGGCGAATAGTATCCAAGGATGTTGCAGATATTCCCCCAAGTGCAGCAGAAATGTTTTATCACGTCCAAGTCTTGGGTTCTATGGATTATACTGTTTCTAACACAGGACTGGACAGTGATTATGCGATAGGTTCAAACGAGCTTGAGGTGAAGCCTGACCTGGGGCAATTAGCATCCAAGGGTTCTGCAGATATTTCCCCAAGTGCAGAGGAGATATCAAACCCTGCCCCATGTACTCTGAATTATAATGTTTCTTCCACCCATTCAGGAATGGACAGTGATAATGTGATAGGTTCAAATGAGCCTGAGGTGATGCCTGACCTGGGGCCAATTGCGTCCAAGGATTCTGCAAATGTTTCCCCAAGTACAGTTGAACTGTCCTATAATGTCAACGTGATATGTGCTCATATTGATTGTACTGTACCTTGCATTGACCAAACAATGTGTGATGACAATAATGTGTTATGTCCTAACAAGGATGAGGTAGTGTGCAGTGAGGGTGAGCCAGGACTCTTTGCTGACCTGCTGACACCTGTTGTATCTGAGGTCACTAACAGTCGGAGTGTCCATGATTCAGACATCAGTCTGAGTTCTGAACATTTAATAACCCCTGCAGAGGGGATGGGGCTATCTTACAGCCCAGAGATTGTTACAGGAAAGTCCAGTGAGACGGTCTCTGTAACATGTGTATGGGCCACAAAGGACCAGAGGTGTGAGGCTGCTTCACATGTGGATAGCAGGTTGGCAGAGCCACGGAAACCGTTACTGCAGGTCTCACAGGATATTCCACTAGCTGGATTTTTGGGTATTCCTGAGACTAAAGTCCAACTAACTTTGAACCTCTATTTGTTTAAAATGGGAATAGGTGTCGTGGAAACGGCTGTATATTTGTATTGTCTCACCAGTGGGGAGCCATGGAGATGGGCTTGTGAGATGATCTGTGGATCGATCTCCCATGCCATCTCTAAAAAGGGGAGGTGTCATAAATTATGGGTTATGAGTTCCCTTCTTATGATAGGAGAGTCATTTCTTTTAATAAAAAACAGGTAGTAGAGCCAGACTCAACAGGAGCTAAAACAGGAGCTAAAAATACTAAGATTTAACATTCATCAAATCAAAAGTTGATAAATTGAAGACGAAGATAAAAGTGTTAGAAACCATTATAAAGTTAAATATAATTGTGAAGCCACTCAACCTTACTAATTAACACAGGGCAAATATCTTTTTTACAATTTTATACATTTGGAATTTTTTACAGCTTCCCATTACATGGCAGGAATTAATAAATAATGCCAGGAGAGTAAGATTTGTTATGTTACAACATAAGGCCCTCACACAGCTCTGTACATGGAAAAATGAAAACGTTGGGATTTTTGAAGGTGGACGGAGAGCAAAGAAATGAGCAAAAAAAACCCTGCGTCCTTAAGGATGTTAAGGATCAAGTGCATTAAGGAAGCTAAAAGAAGAACATATTCTGATAGATGGGGGCGTTCCCCAACATGTAAGTATGCTTGGTTTACAATCCATGCATCCTGATAGATCCATGAATCCTGGTAGATTTCCTTTAACCTCACATCTAGGACACAGACCATTGTTAGTTATTCCTGTGGAAACACCGATTTAAATACAGATCGAAATTTCACGTTCCCTGAAAGCTAACCAGACCAACCGGATGGTGACCCTATTTTCCATGAGAACTAAAAGATAAGGCATGTAAAGTTCAACACACTGGGGCACATTTAATGAGGCTGCTGTGCCAGTTTCTGGGGGACTTGCACATCTTTAATGTTGTAAACTGCTGGAAAAGTATTAAGAACGTGTTCATGCCACATAGGTATCATAAACAATCCTGTTTGTGTCGTGTCCAGACTGTGTGGCCACGTTTAAGAAGCTTAATTTCGAAAGAAGGGTGTCACACGCCCATATTAAAGGTTGCACCAAAAAAGTTGGTGCACTATTTGGAGCAGTGGGCAAGAGGGCCCCAGATTCAAAGAATGGGCGCCACAAATTCTGAATCTGGTTACCGTATGCAAAAGCGAAATACTGCACTGGTTTTAGTAAATGTGCCCCTTTTTGATTCTCCTTTTCTGGGACACACCCAAATACAATCAGAAAGTTGATCCAGGGCCCACATATGTCAGGTCAGGCTGTTGTACAATGTAATGTGTATGGACATGTTAAGCTCACTACAGACCAATGGAGAAACAGGACAATTCTTAATTTGCAGAATGAATATGTAAAGTCATCCAAGTGAGATCACGTTCATTTTCAAGGAATTGTATTTCAAGAATTACAGCAGATGGTACCTTCAACAAATGCTCATTACAGTTAAGCCTTTTTGTTTCTTTTTGATACTCTGGAGGGAAGTAACAAAGTGAAGACCAAAGAGAATTGGAATCCTTAATGTTATCAGCAATTTATATCTCAAGTAAATATAGTGCTAAATAATTGAAGATAGATAGATTTGCTAGGTCAGATTATAGATCTAGGAAAAAGCTACAAGCCCACCCAGAAAGAATGAATAATTGAAATAAACAGCAAACATTTTATCCCGGAAGGGCTAATGTCCCTTTCCCTGGAATCACATATATGATGCAACCAGAGCTATAGAACTAATAGCCTTGGTAAGCCAGGACTACAAGATTTTACAGTAGTTGAATGTAAAAAATTACTGCAAAAAGAAGACTTCAGGAGGGCTTTACTTGCAAATACGTTAACTGGCCATAAATTATACAACAGCCTTACAAAGGTCATCTGGCGTGGATACTTACAATGTAGCTAGAGGGGAGCTGGAGGTTTTAGAGGCTACCAAAGGCATCTGGTTGGTTATGTAAAGAATAGTTTTTCTTAATATGATTAAACCGAATTGAGACGTTGCAGAATCACAAATAATTGAGAGCAGAAACATTTGCATGGATACAGTCAAAGCCGATTCTCAATGTTTGGCTTTGCAGTCAGTCAACATTAGGGTTACAACTGGAATTACATACAGTGTGCACCAACTATGGCTTATGCGGTGTCTTTTTATACTGTCATTCTCACGTCAATCACTCACATATTTATAACATGCATGCTTCACTATTGTTTGCCTGAAAGTTGTGAAAGTTGGTGTATTATTGTCATTCACAGGGAAGTAACTACAGCGGTTAGCAGTGCTATGGGGCCTGCAGGTTAGGGGCCCACAGATACAGCATGTGTAAGTGATACATGTACGTTCATAAATGTGTATGGAGGGCATAAATGTTGTATATTAAAATATGTATCTTTTCTCGCGGGGCCCCATTCGAAGTTGTGCTCTGGGCCCTGCTCTCCTAGCCCCACATCCCTGGCCATTAATTCATACATTATGTAAGTTTACTAATATATGTTGCAACCACCTCTCGAAGCCACCAGGACTGCCGAGGTAAGACAGGGGCATCCCTAGATGTTTTAGTCAGATGGCCAGCTGCAAACCTGTTCCTTTTACATAAAAATATTAAGCCTATAATAGCATAACTTCACTTTAATTAGAGAAATAAGAATCACTTACGTGTGTAGTTTTTAAAACAACTATATTTTGTATAAATGGCAACGGACTCTCATGATTCAGGTGTTTTAAAGTGGATTACAATGTCTAACACATTCAGGAGATTACACTTTTTTAAACAGACTCATACAAGCGACTCACTCAATTCTTTTACACTTGACTACTGAGAGCACAGTAATGCTAGTTCTGATAATCCCAAGGTTAATTCTATTCAGACTTAGAAAGAAGGCAATACAGAAACAAAGTTGCCATTCCTACACCTTTCATTCATTTTTTTTTAAGGTATATGCATTTCGTCTAGGAGATCTGTATTCTCTGACCCGGGACACCATTTTGATTTTATTATCATCTCTCATAATGCCACAGAAAAACATCACAAGGGAATTAGAGATGTACTATCTTTGGCCTGCTGGGGAGGACAGGGCGATTATTTTAGTTTCATATTCCGGCCCCCAAAACAATTACACAAAAATATATAGAATATAGGTCTCATCTTCATCAGTATAAGTGTATAATTACAGCAAAACAGTTATATATAGCATAGTTACAGTTCAGGCCATACGTTTTTTAAAATGATACAAAGGTTAATCTATAAAAGTCTACTGACATCAGTTTATAATGGCAATTGCATATACTCCAGAATGTTATAAAGAATGATCAGCTTAACAGCCATAATTGCAAAGTAAATATTTGCCCTAGAAACTTAACTTTTTCCCCAAAACACATTTTCAAATTCATTGCAGGCCTGCCTTAAAAGGGAAGCAGCTAACATCGTTTTCAGTGAATTGTCCATACAGTTGTGGGCTGTTGATGACGACAAGGCTGGGATCAATCGTCATGATTTTAGGTAAGAACACACCAAAGGACAACTTTAAAAGGGGAGGCTGGTGCTTGGCATCATTGTTTCTTTTGTTAACCATGGTATCTCTAAAGAAAAACACGTACATGTCATCATTGACACTCCACGAAACTGGCCTAATAGGTTAAGAGATTGCAGCTAGAAAAATTGTACCTCACTCAAACAATCATCGCATCATCAAGAAATTCAAGCAGAGAGGTTCCATTGTGGCAAAAAAGGCTCCAGGGCGCCCAAAAGACCAGAAAGCGACCACAGGACATTCTTTAAAATGTTTTTTAGCTTGGGGAATCGGGCTACCAGCCAGAGCAGCGCGGCAAGGAATGGCAGCAGGAAGGTGTGAGTGCATCTGCACACAATTTGAGCCGGAAGACTCTTGGAGCAAGGGCCTGGTGTCAATGAGGGCAGCAAAAAAATCCACTTTCTCCAGAAAAAAACATCAGAGACAGACTGCTATTCTGCCCAAAAGTACAGGGAATGGACTGTGAGGGAGTGGGGTGGGTTGGTTAAGTCATTTTCTCTGATGAATCCCTTTCCGATTGTTTGGAAACATCTGCGGCGAAAACAGCTTGTTGGGAGAAGACAAGTGAGCGTGTCTTGTCTAAAAACACATTCCATGTAAAAGAATGGGTACCGAATGTCATACAAACGAGCAACTTCTCCCAACCGTCCAAGAGCATTTGGTGCTCAAAACAATGCCTTTTCCAGCAGGATGGAGCACCTTGCATAAAGCAAAGGTGATAACTAAATGCTCAGGGAACAAAAACATTAGAATTTTGGGTCCATGGCCTGGGGAAAGCTCCCAGATCGAATCCCAGTGAGAACTTGTGGTTTCAATCCTCCAAAAGACAGGGGACAAACAAAAAACAACAGTGACAAAATACAGGCATGATTGTGCAAGAATGGACTGCTATCAGTCAGATTTGGACCAGAAGTTGATTGGAGCATGCCAGGGAGGCAGTGCCAGAGGTCTCATGAAGAAGAAACGGTCAAACACTGCAAAATATTGACTTGCTCATTACCTAATTCTAAATAAATAAAAGCTTTGTGACCTAATATATTGATTTGAACTGCATTTCTGTTATGTGATAAAAAATTGACAAACACACATAAAAAAACCAGAGGACAGATATGAGAAAATATAATATTGTTCATTCTCAAAATTTAGTGGCCATGACTGTATACTTGAGTATAAAAACCGATCCGAAGTATAAGCCGAGGTACGTAATTTTACCGCAAAAAAATGGGAAAAAACTTATGCCTCGAGTAAAGCCTAGGGGAAATGGCAGGCCATGCTCTATAACCAAATGGTCCAGTGTTTCCCCTCATCAGAAAATGTCCACAGCAGAGTGCCACCTCTATGTCCACAGCAGATTGTCCCCTTTATGTCCCAGCCAGATGGTACCCCTTATTCCACAGGCAGGAGGACCCCTTAAAGTTACGGCACAGCAACGTCCCGATAAATAATAAAACAAAAAAAAGTTAGTACTCAACCTCCCCTGGTGTACTTTCTCATCGTAGAGGTCCTCAGGTTTCCAGGCCGGGTCGGAGATGGAATTTTGTGTGATTTCTGCCGATGAGAAACTAAACTAATACGCAGTGTGGCCACCTGCTGATGTTATAGTTTTGTGCGGGCAGATCACACGTTGCATAAGATAACTTATTTTTTATATACCCGGTATAAGCCGAGTGAGGCTTTTTCAGCCCAACGAAGAAAACATGCGGTCAAGGAGTGAAAATACCAGAGAAAATTAGGGTGTGGCAAAAATTAACAGTGTGCTACAATGCAGCTACGACATGTGCAAGCATTGCAGGACTTTTCAGGGCAAAGGCAGACAGAAAACTGGCCATTGCATCGGTTGCGCAGGAGGAAAGGACCAAGTGTTTCCCATTTGGACTGTGACTTTTATGGCGGAGAGAAAGTGCCCCAGTGGTTTCAGTGGCCACCCTGTTGATCTACGCTATAAATAGAGAATGCCAACTAGTGGAAAGTGTCCCATGTACACTAGATGGCACAGTGGCGGTTACAGATAAACTATGCTTGCCCTTCCTGGATTTTACAGATGCCACATGCCATCATTCATTGAAGTTTCCCTGCAAATGTTGGTGTGTTATCTTGACCGGTTTTCTTTGATTGATTTATATCATAGTTTAATAAGATCTAGGGAGGGATGATCCTATTTTAAAGGCCAAATCTGTTACATACTATTGAAGAGAATCATGCAGCGTGTTCATTGATTTACTGAAAACTTCTGTAGTGAAGGGTTGTTTGCTGGCCTTGGAAAACAAAGAAGCAGTTTGAGGGCTTTGCCGTATCTTCAAAACGTGTTAATACAGGAAGAAACCAGACATTTTGCTTGTCCTCTCTGCATTATATTAAACCCTTCTGAGACCTTCATAGTGTAGTAATCACTACACCACGAGAGTACTAAATATGATAATGCTTCTCCCTCTCTGTAAGCATTTCACTTTTTGTGGTTGTTGTACAACCACAAAATGTAACAATGATAATCAATTATGCAGAAATTTATCATCACTAAGTAATAAAATTCCACCCAGAAAATGGCATGACAAACATTTGACATACTACTGAATGATATTCACTGACAGCATCACTTTTTATGATCCAAACGTATTATGTGCACTTATTCTCCTGACCACACCTTTCTGAATTACTTAACATGCAATAATCTCAACACCCTTTGTGAACCACAAATAAAACAATATGTTTGAGAAGACTTTATTGAGCTAAATATTTTATGACAACACTTTCTGACAGATTAATTAAATCCCAAGATTTCTCTAACAACACTTCTGAACGATATGTATTAAAGCACAATATTCTATAACAAAAACACTTTTGAACTGACATATTAAAGTGCAATATTCCTGACAACCCCCTACACAGTCCAGCGTCAGCGGGTACAAGGGGGACCTACATACAATGATTGCTTAAACAGACAAGGATTGCTTATACAATATTGGTATCCATTTGATGAATCGTTCTCCGAATGTTTCTGCAAGAACCCTTTTCAAACCTTGTTTGCATCCATTTCATGACCCTCCACCCCTTCCTTGCCCACCAACATAGGGATCCCATACATTGTCTGTCAATTTATCAAATTACAGGTCACCCAGTTTAGGCAGCCACATATCCGCATTGATCCTCAGCTAGAATTATCGAAACATACTCGTCCGAGCTTGAGCTCGTTCGAGGCATTTATAGCGTACTCGAAACTGCTCGTTGTCGGAACGAATACTCGCCATCGCTCTTTACCCCATCACTCTCCCGTTCCGCTCGGACGGCGCCCCGCCGTTTTGCTTTTTGCGGCCATAAAACAGACCAATCACAAGCCAGTCAGAACTCTGCAACTCCACCCAGCATGACGTGGTACCCTTACACGTCGATAGAGTGGTTGGCTGGCCAGATCAGGACCTGGGTATAGACTAGCCCTGCCCAGCTGCTCGGATCCATTCTGTGGTCTGGACTGCCGCTAGGGGGTTAGAAGTTGCTCTGTCAGGAAATCGTTAGGGGTGTTCTATTGCTTACTGTTAGGTCAGAGTGATGTCTCCAAGAACCCAACAGCCTTCTAGGGCTACAATACGTTAATACTTTTTTTTTTTATTTCGCATCTAGTACCATATGTGAGAATTTGCAGGGGGACTTGCTACCCGTTTGTTTTAGCTCTTATGCACACCTATCACCCTCCAAACAACCAAAATGTGAAAATTTATTAGAGGTTTGATTTCATTAGCCACAGTCTGCCATTCCTTTTTAATTTTACGTTTTTTTTTAATAACTCAGTGTCATCTCATCTTGACATAGGTATGTGCTTCCTACTTGGCTAGAAAATAGCCATAGGAGAATCCAAACGGCTTACTTTACCTACGAGTAGCGTTATATATATGTTGATTTATGGGATCTGATCCTGGTGGCTTGTAACTTGCTGCAGTGCGATCTACTAGCAAATTGTGACAATGTGTAGTGGACTTGCGACCGCTGTGTTTTGGCCGCCTTAGTGACGCCATTCCAGTGCAAAACCAGTGGGAAATTGTATTAGGGGTTGGATTTCCATAGCACGTCCTGCCAGTTCCTTTTATATTATCGTTATTTTTGTTTAAAATCACGCGTATCTCACTATGGCATAGGTATGTGCTTTCATACGTGGCTAGAAATAGCCATAGGCAGAAATCCAAACGGCTACTACTTACGCCTACCATAGCGTCTATATATATTGCTTTCTGGTTGATTTGCCTGGTGGCTGTACTTGCTGCAAGTGCACTACTAGAAAATTGTGAGCAATTTGTAGTGAGAGACTTGCACCCGTGTGTTTTGCGCTTATTAACCGCACATATCCATTTGCAAAGACCGCAAGTGGAAAAATTTATTAGGGGTTGGATTTCAATTGGACAGTGGGCATCCTTTTTAATTACGTATGTTATAACTAGCGTCTCCACCAAGTCCGGGCTTTCAACTGTTAATCCATAGGGAATCATTGTATCGTCTACTGTATTTTTATGGTTATCTGCGTGCTGTATTCCTTAGTGATTACTGCAACGGGACAGGAGATTGCGACCGCGCTGTTGCTAGTAGCCTATCCATGCAGACAATGAAATTATTAGTTTGCTTAATTGCCGTGCATGTCTTTTTACGTTTTTATTAGCTCATCTATTCTGGCATAGTAGGGTCATATATGAGAAAATAGCCATAGCAATAGGAATAGCATCGTTTGGTTTTTTAAACTCAAACACACTAAAAAACACAAAAAAAAACAAAAAAAAGTTATAAAAAAATTTAAGTTATAACTCTCCATTTTTCTAAAATGTTTAACCCGAGGGCTAGGTAGAGGACGGAGGTCGGGGACGTGGGTGTCCACTACGCAGGGGTCAAGAGGCCGTGGTCTTGGGGGGGTTGGAGACACCACCACCTGCGTATGAGGGAGCAGGGAAGCTCGGCAGAGCTTAGCACTCCCTAGGTTCCATGTCTGAAGTTACGGGACTCTTAGTAAGAGCCTGTTGAGCCAGAACAGAAAAGGGAACAGGTGATGTCGTGGTGGATTGCCCGACAATGCTTCGAGCAATTGTCCACCAGTCAGTCTTCCACGCAGTCCACCCATGTAAACGAAATCGCCACTCCTCCAGCTCTCTGCACCTCAGGCCTCCTCCCCCCCAGTCTGCCCCTCCCAGACAAATTTGGCCTTTGAACCGGCATACTCTAGGACAACTGTTTTCTGGACCTCCTTCCCACACTCACAACCACTTGTCGGTTATGTGAGCAATTTTTCCCGATTGCCCAGGTTTACCACCAGTCACAGTCTGGTGGGTGATGAGACCTTCTTGACGTAGTGGAAGAAAGTGTGTAAGAGGTGTCGACATGAGGAACACGGTTTGTCAGACAGGGGGAAGTTGTGTGTCATGGCACGAAGTCCAGGGGGGAGCAGACTGAGGATCGAGGATGATGAGGTGGACAACCCAAGCTGGGTGATAGGCCGGGGTGAACACATGCTTCTGAGACGGAAGGAGAGTCCTATAGCAGAACAGGTTGGAAGAGTGCATGGGTGGGGGCCAGTACGGAAGGCAGGGCCAGATCTGGGGCATCACAGAGCCAAATGTGTCAACTAGTGAAGCTCCCGTGGACGAGGCTCTTGCGCGAGGCTAGATTTTCGGAGAAGTCTGGGGTTCTTTAAGGAACACCGGAATGACCGACGACTGGGTGTGCACATTTGCCACACACAGCTCAGCAGGGGTTCCATCCCTTACTAGCTTAACTACCACACAGTATGCGCAGGATATGATGCAAACACCCCACTCAGTGGGACACAAGCCCGCTTCACCTCCGCAGTGCACAACCAACTGCTCACTGTCCTACCCTGTGGTCAGCGCTGATATCAGCCACTCCCAGACCCGCCACAAAAACCCCACGTCGACCTCCACGATCCCTCCACAGCATCAACCCACATGTTCAGTCTCTCCATACCCCCAGACGCTGGAGCGGAATTACGCAAATATAGTGCAACCCACCCGCCGCCCAAGCCCTTAATGTCCACACTCCAGATTGTTAGTCCTGAGATGCGCCCTATAGGCTAGTGAGACCGAGGGGCCTTCGCAACCTCATGGCGCGGCCGGCCCCTCGGTATTCGGTCCCCGGCCCCACTACTTTTCCCATGGGCCGGCCCAGCCCTGCACCAGCACGTTGTGTCACTGACAAAACATCATCCGTGCCCTGCCAACGCCGTTCTGGACAAGGTCCACCTGCCACGGGACACTGGACGAGGCCTGCCTGGCCGGCCACTATACTATCGCTGACGGCATGTGGGTTTAACTTGGTGGAGGCTGGACCAGTTCGGACCCTGCGGCTGGTCAATACTGTGGCCGACGCCGGGATGGCGGGGGCCTACCCGTCCAGGTGTTCGTTCAGGCCTACTATGCTCCTCCTCTGCCCCACCCCTCACTCCACCTCCTCCCTCCGAAACTACCATCGCGTGGGCCATTGCGCCATCCGTCGGTGTACTCTAGGCCACGCAGCAGTGCCGTCGCTAAAGCGACAGCAAGGCGGTCTCAAACTGCTGGCCTAGCGATAAAAGGCACACTCCCCAAGGCTCTACAGGGCCATTCACGGCGCAAGAACTGATCTGTGGCTGCACAACCGCTGAACCTGAAGCCAGGCATGGTGTGTTGTGAGACCGGACCGTAACCTGGTGGCGGTCTGGCAAACCGGCAGACTGACACATTGCCTGCCCTGCCCGTGGCCCATGTGTTTAAAATCTGATATCAGCGTTCCTCAAGACGTACCCCAATGCTGTCCTGATTGCTCACGCAAGGTTTGCGCCGCATCTAGTGCGCATTGTCAGAAAGTCCAGCACAGATGCGCCCACTCTCAGGCAGCGCAAGCGCCGCCATCCACTTGGCACGCTCACCGACTGTTTGTGCGACGTCCCACGAGTGGAATTCAACACTGACCCATTTATCCAGTTTACCAGCAGCGCAGGCGATCTGTAGTACTGCCAATGTCAACTTCCCACCCAGAACTGGTTGGCAGTCAGTCAGCTTCCCAAGTCTACAAAGAGGAGTGGACGGGATGTGCTGATATCTGTCAGGGTGAGTAACTTTGAGGAGTCAACCACAATGGTCAGTGGCGATGCCGCCATAATCACCTCACCAAATCCCGAGGCTCTGGCCTGTTGAAAAACTCTCTGATGAGCATGAAGTCGGAAGCTTTGCGCTCGCACAATAGACGGAAGAGATTCCCTTGTTGATAGCCAAGCACCCTTAGGTTGTTTCTCAGGCATATCTGAGAGTGGAGGTGAGAGGATGAGGGGGATAAGAGGAGAGAATTTGGCGAGAAACAACCGGGGGACCATGTGAGTCCTTCACGTTCACGTGTATGGCAGAAGAAGAGGAGTTGGAGGCGTTGGAGGAAGGAGGTAAATGGACAGTCGGCCAGTGAGGGGAGTGAGTGAATTCTACGCGTCGGTACTGTAATCTGCCAATATGCAGATTTCATGCTAGCTGCCTATCCCGTGACCCTCGCTTTCAAAGATCTTAATTCCAGCACGATTACTGCGGTGTTCACCTCTCACTGGACCACACCCGGTACAAGCAAAATCTTTCCACTTCATCCCTGGAGAGGAAGGAGTGGTGAGAGAATGCAGAATACAGCAGGCCCTGTTGCACAGCTTGAAACAGTATTCCCTTCTGACAGTGACTAGTCGGCAGAGTGAGTATTCGCTGCGGACAAAGTGTAGCGAGTGAGTAGGCGGCAGGCGCTTGTCCAGCACTGGCAAGGGGTACGCTTTACAAGCTCTTTTGCCAGCTTTATGTCACCCCAGCAAGACACTTCCACCTGTCCCACAGTCTCGCAAGAGCTAGGGTGATCTTAGCAGAAAGATGGGAGGGAGTACGTAGCTGACCATACCATCGTCTTTAAATGATCAACAGCCCCTACAAACTATGGGTTAAAGCTGGACATGTGGGCACGGAACTGGCGCTGACGTCTTGGAGGTTCTGCTGCCATGTCCGCTAGCGTCTTGTCACGGCTGAGCGGTTTTCAGTGCAGCGTGGGGATCATCCACGTAAGCCACGCCTGTCGACTGACAGGCTGACACGGCTGCGCTATAAGATACTGAATAAAGCCTGGATTTCTCATAATTCTCCATCATCCCACCAGGTGAAGGAAGCTCAACCTGAAAATTATCCACTCCTCCTCCTCCTACATTTTTTGTTTTCCTCCTCCTTCTCCTCCTCTTGGTACAGTAAAAGCAAGGAAATGGCTTTTTTGACAGGCCACCGGATCTAGCTATGCTCTTTATTGCATTTAATTTTTCTGGAGGGCCACCACAGTGCTCCTCTGTTTTAAACAATTTTTGTGGGTGCACTAATACAGGCACTCATCCTATTCATTTTTCTGGAGGGGCCACCTACCTGCTCTCTGGTTTGAAAACTTTTTGGACTGCACACACACAAATTTCATTTGAGTGCACCAGCCTTAACTTTTACTCCACTAGTACTCACTATTCCCATTTTTCTGGAGGGCCACTACCTGCTCCTCTGGTTTGAAAACTTTTTGACTGCACATACAGGGCACTGCAATCATGTCATTTTCTGGAGGGCCACCTACCCTGCCTCCTATGGTTTGAAAACTTTTTGGAACTGAAACATACCAGGCACTCAATCTATTTATTCATTTTTTTGCGGGGCCACCACTGCTCCTCTGGTTTAAAACTTTTTTGGACTGCACATACAGGCACTCATTATTTCATTTTTTCTGAGGGCCACCTACCTGCCCCTCTGGTTTGAAACTTTTTTGACTGCCAACATACAGGCACTATGCCAATTAAATTGTCTCCATAGAGGCCTCACACCGTGTCTCCATTGCTACCAACCAAGAGCTCCAAAGTGCCATATAAGCTGGCCTCCAGACATGCGTCCCTTTATCACACGAGGTGTGTCAGGCAGAATTGGGTTGTTTTATGGATTCCAGCATCAAGATTGGTTTAACTTTGTCGCCACCCAGCTGTGATATCCACAAAATATACTGGCAAACTTTTATCATTTACCAATTTATTTCACGCTTCTTGCGCTTGTTTACATTCCCCTCACCCGCCAGATCTAAACTTATAATGAACGCTACTACACTTGATCTTATACAAAAGGTTCTTAGAAGTGCTGTTTGGGGAGAGCCTAGAGAAGAGACAGGGGCTTGGATTGGCGAAAGCCGCCTGGCAGCGGAGCGCCACAGCTCCATGCCAAGATCCATAACATAGTTTTAAACTGCAGGCACCTTTAATCTACTACTAGTCATGCCTCATACATGTCCCTTATCAAACGAGCTGTGTGAGGCAGAATTTGGGTTGTTTTCATGGCTTCCATGTTAACTTTGTCGCCACCCTTGCTGTGTAATCCACAAAATATACTGGCAAACTTTTATCATGTACCGATATTATTTGAGCGCTTCTTGCTCACCTCCTTTGTTTCCTCTCTGCCACCATTGGTTTGAAGCCTGACTCCATTTAGGTATATCGCCATGCCACTCTCTAGCTCGCCGTGCTGCCGCGCCTCTGCATGCCGTCCCCTATAGTGTCAGGGTCATTATTGGATGTTTAGATCTATCTAGCTTCATCTGTCACTCTGTCATGGCCATGTCTGTTGCCATAATTTTGGCATAATGGTGCAATTACGCAGCCTCAGGCATCAGCATGCTGCCCCTGCGGTGTTCCTGTTCCATTTCTGTGGGTTTTCCATCCTTTTCTGAGGTTCCCAGGTGTTTGGCCAAGCTTCCCTGTGCAGAGCCTTGGTCCCCTTGAAAAAATGCTCGAGTCTCCATTGACTTCAATGGGCTCGTTATTCGAGACGAGCACTCGAGCATCGGGAAAAGTTCGTCTCGAATAAACAGTACCCGAGCATTTAGTGCTCGCTCATCTCTAATCCTCATCACAACATCTGTTATTACTTTTTCCTAATCTTTGGCTAATCTTTGGCTTGAACTTGTGCTAATAAATCTCATGTCAAAGCTTAAGAGAGATATTGGTCTGCAGGTATCTGGATCTAAGGTCTATGTACTATGCTTGCATCCTCCATAGACATTTGCTCCTACAAATTAGAGGGAGTTATATACCTTCTGTAGATATGTTTTCCATACTCGTCTTTTGCTTTCATCCACAGTTTTACTCTCCATGGTAGAGGCTAAATATTTCAATTTCCCCTCTCTTCCTCCCTTTTCAATTCTGCTTCCTTTAAAAAGATAAGATTTTTATCATTCTTTATCATATATGTCCCATAGAAGTGTTTTGCTACATCTCAGAGCACTTCACCACCAGATATTCTTATCACTTCTATCACCATTTGAAAACTTTCTATTATTTTATTGTGGTGGTTTATTTTATTTACCAAGTAGCTGGTTATGTTCTACACTCACCGGCCACTTTATTAGGTACACCATGCTAGTAACGGTTGGACCCCCTTTTGCCTTCAAACTCCCTCCATTCTTCGTGGCATAGATTCAACAAGGTGCTGGAAAGCATTCCTCAGAGATTTTGGTCCATAGACATGATGGCATCACACAGTTGCCGCAGATTTGTCGGCTGCACATCCATGACGCGAATCTCCCGTTTCCACCAACATCCCAAAGATGCTCTATTGGATTGAGATTTGTGACTGTGGAGGCCATTTGAGTACAGTGAACTCATTGTCATGTTTCAAGAAACCAGTCTGAGATTATTCCAGCTTTATGACATGGCGCATTATCCTGCTGAAAGTAGCCATCAGATTTGGGTACATTGTGGTCATAAGGGAGGGACATGGTCAGCAACAATACTCAGGTATGCTGTGGCGTTGCAACGTGATCAATGGTACCAAGGGGCCCAAAGAGTGCCAGAAAATATTCCCCACACCATGACACCACAACACCACACCGCCTGAACCGTTGATACAAGGCAGGATGGATCCATGCTTTCATGTTGTTGACGCCAAATTCTGACCCTAACCATCCGATGTCGCAGCAGAAATCGAGATCATCAGACCAGGCAACGTTTTTCCAAGTCTTCTACTGTCCAATTTCGATGAGCTTGTGCAAATTGTAGCCCCAGTTTCCTGTCTTTAGCTGAAAGGAGGGTCACCCCGGTGGTCTTCTGCTGCTGTAGCCCATCTGCTCAAAGTTCGACTTATGTGCGTTCAGAGATGCTCTTCTGCCTACCTTGGTTGTAAGGGTGGCAATTTGATCAATGTTGCCTTTCTATCAGCTCAACCAGTCTGCCCATTCTCCTCTGACCCTGGCATCAACAAGGCATTTCCGCCCACAGAACTGCCGCTCACTGGATGTTTTTTCTTTTACGACCATTCTCTGTAAACCTAGAGATGGCTGTGTGTGAAAATCCCAGTAGATCAGCAGTTTTCTGAAATACTGAAGACCAGCCCCTTCTGGTACCAAACAACCATGCCACGTTCAAGGCACTCAAATCACCTTGCTTCCCCATACTGATGCTCGGTTTTGAACTGCAGGAGTTGTCTTGACCATGTCTACATGCCTGAAATGCACTGAGTTGCCGCATGTGATTGGCGATTAGAAATTAAGTGTTAACGAGCAGTTGGATAGTGTACCTAATAAGTGGCCGTGAGTGTATATATCTTTTCTTCTCCTCCCATCTCTGAACGTATAACCACTGGGGAGAGGTCTGAGAACGTGTACCATATTCCTGTAGTTCTTGGACCAGGTTTACAATAACACTTGCAGGAATTTTGCTGAAACCTTTGCAGAAAAATATCCCCAAATTATGATGTTTCTGACCCACATTTATGATATTCTTGGCAAATAACTAATCATTCTTCTTTCTCTAGACATTGGAGCAGAATTGATACATAAAAAGTTCTATTTTACAGATAATAATACAGGTAATGAGTGCAGAGTAGGAGGAGGAAAAATAAATGAAAAAAGAATTCTTGCTTTTGGTGTGGTGATCAACTACTTATTTTATGTAATAAAATGAATTACCGTATACTCGAGTATAAGCCGACCCAAGTATAGCCGAGACCCCTAATTTCAACACATAAACTGGAAAAACTATTGACTCGAGTATAAGCCGAGGGTGGGAAATACATTGGTCACAGCCTCCCAGTATATAGCCAGCCAAGACCCTGGTAGTGTATAGCCTTCTAGCCCCCGTGTATACAGCCTGCCCCCCCTTGGTAGTATAGTAGCCGTGCCCAGTCTGATCCGCTCCCGGTGCTGCCTCGGGTCCTTCGGTCCTCTTCGGATTCTTCAAAGATGGGCGGAAAAACCTGAGAGGATCAAAGGACCGAGGCAGCACCAGAGCGTCGAATCAAGCATAGGACCTACAGGTGACGTCGGAAAGGTGAGTTTTGACATATTTTTTTTCTTGACTTGGTGTAACCGAGTTGGGTTTGTGAAACAAATTTTGTGCTGAAAACTAGGCTTATAATCGAGTATATATGGTATTTTTAATTTCTCGCCGCAGTTAAAATAATTACAGACCTTTCCTTTGTAGATAGAAAAATTTGCAAAATAGCCAGTGATAATCATCTAATCTAAATAGACGTTGACAGAGCGGCATAAGCTAAGGTCTAGGGTTGTTAGAGCTAGACTTACATAATAGCAGCATCACTTGATCACCACAACAATATATTGCCGTTGCCTTTCCCCCAGTCATGCCAAGCCCTAGTGATACTCATCAGGTTCAGTGTTACCAGCCAGATTGATACAACAATACTGTATAGAATAGTGATGTATCAAAACAGATCTGTGTTGCTCCGGTAGAATCAAAGTTCTCCATGACACATTAGTAAAAGTCAGAATGGAGCAGTTTGGTCTTTAGCATTAGAATCTGTCTTTGGCACAAGGCTTGTTACAGTTTATTGGTCATATTCTGAATAAAAGTAAGACTGTGTATACACAGAACATAGTGAAGCTTTCCATCTAAAGTACGTTTTGGAAATACTAATGATGTATACTCTGAGAAAAGTAAAAGAAATGTGAGTGACACATGATAATACAAAAACATCATTTCCCCGTTCCTGATGAGAGGTTTAACTCAATCTCCCAAACGGCTGCATTTCCACAAACCTGAGGGCTAAATAAGCGTAATTCTGAAGCCAGATAAGGACCCTTTATTACCAGCGAGCTATAGGCCCATTTCGTATTAAATATTGATTTGAAGCATACTCAAAATCCTAGCTGATCGCTTGGCCCCACACCTCCGAAAGAATACACCAGATCAAGTGGGTTTTATTAGAGGCAGGGAAGCTAGGGACACTTAACCAAAACCTTCCTCCTGAGGACCATGCTAGAAAAAGCTCTACTCCCTAGTCCATTGATGTCAAAAGGCCATTTGACAGGGTCCACTGGGGCTTTTGTCGGCTCGCCCTATCCCAACTTGGTATAGGACCTAAATTCCTCGGAGAGTTATGGCCTTTATGACCACCCGACGCCAGATTTAGGGCTAATGATTTTTCTCCAGCCCTATTCAAATAAAAAGGGTACACACGCCCAAGGGTGCCCGCTTTCCCCCCGCTTCTTCTCGTAAGTGATGGAAACCATGGCAATTGCTATCAGGAACAATGCCAGCATCCACGGCGTCCGGATAGGCACAGACACTACAAGACGGCCCTCTTCGCGATGATTTACTGCTATACATTCCCAGCCCAGAATCTCTCCCCTCCCCCTAGGAATTCGAGACCTATAGTCACCTGAGCAACCTTTAAAATAATTTCAACAAATCTGAGGCCCTGAACATCTCTCCCTGCTGACGAGGTCCAATTCATTAGGAAAACTTCCCTTTCCGATGGCGCCCATCATCCATCAAGTATTTAGGGATCCAGGTTCCCTCAGACCTAACCAAATTGTATAGCCTCAAACTATTTACCTCTGCTGGAGCGTATCATAAAAGACCTAGCGGCGTATGACAGGAAGAGCCTTTCCTGGTTTCGGCCGGATCAACGCCATTAAGTGGACATTGCCCCCACTTTCTCTACTTATTTCAAAGAGTCCAACTAGTCCCCCCTGCCACATTCTTCAAGTCAATCAGAACTTGCGCACTACGCCTTCATATGGGGCGCTTCCCGGCCTCGGATTGTGGAAATCTTGATACGCCCCAAGTTGCCCGGTGGCACGGGGCTTCCGGACTTTAAGCTATACCACCAGGCATCCATCCTAACCCGTCTGTAGACTGGCACTATCATATAGCCTCCAAACAGTGGGTCTACCTGAAGCATACAGCTCATGAGACATCAAACTGCTACCCTGGGTTTCCGCCCAGAATGTGAAAGAACCCCTGACTCTATTCTTGGCCCAACCTTAAAACTCTGGCGATCTCTCACTCAAGCTTGATATTATCCAGGGCTTTTAGCCCACTCATACCCTTATTCGAAACCCGGAAACCCCCTGGCCCTCTACAGACTAACTTCCTAGGACACTCAGCACATGAAGACCTACGTATGTACAATATAGTGAATGAGGACCCAATCCCGACATATATAAACTAGCAGACCTATCTGCTTCGGCGAACTTCCCAGGCTCGAGAGGCGCTCAACTAGGCTCTTTCCTCAAACAACCAGGCCATGCAGCATCTTTCAATGCCCCTCTCAAGCCCTTTGAGAACCTATTCCATTCAGCATCCCTCTGGACATTACATATCCCAAATCTACGCTCTCCTGATAAAAGAGACCGATATGTCAACCCTACCCTATGTGACAATCTGGGAAAGGGATCTGGGAGTCTCTCCCAAGAAGTTGGGAAAAGTCATTTTTGTATACCCACACAATGCCAGACATGCTCACTCAAGAAAGAAATTCACTAAATTCGTCCAGGTGGTACAGAGTTCCTGCCTTCCGCATCAATATACCCTCACCCCAGAACGTGCTGGAGATGTGGACTGGACAGGGGTGACTTCAACTATATGGTGGTCAGGCCGTGGAATTTCTCCTTTTGGGAACAAAACCTAAAGCTACAAGCGACCTCACAGCTACTGCAGTCACTTCTCCTTTCCATCCTACCGGGTCCGTAAAGATACAAAAAAAAACTTGTTGAGATCTCCGCTCATAGCAGCCCGATCAGTCATCTCTAGGGGGTGGCGTTCACCACCGTGTCTCCTCATCTCAGAATGGGACCAAGAAACTACTACCACCTCTTCAGAATGGAGGAGATTGTGGCAGACACCTCGGTACTTCAGAAAATTCCTAAAGTTTGGCAACCTGGCTGACCTTTGGAAATCCCAGGGATTCAGGGATATATTGGCCCAACCCAAGGCTAGAGTGACTGAACGTATCCTCCAAGTACCCTCTATTGCTTGCCACCCTCAGCTCAATCTTAACATGTGCACCTTAAGTGTTACACCTCACCTCTCTTTTCCCTCGGGTCTTCCCGCTTCCCTTCCCTTTGCCTCAACCCTGTTCTCTATCTGAATGAATGTATGAATGTATTCCTTCCACTTACTTCCTTCTGTCTGTAAAAATGAGCTGTCGTGGGCTCCTACGCCTAAACTGCTCATACCCAATCAACAACACAAGCCCTGACTTTCCTTCGGCGGCATAATACAACCCCAGCAAAGCCCAAAGAGCCTTCAAGGGGCAAGAATTGTGTCAACTCTTAGTTCATACAGACTTGGACATTGCCTGTTTCCACCATGCTCTGCCCCAAGCAGACAACCCAAGGCATGGGTCTCTCCACCATGTGAACTGTATTGGACACAAGCACATTCCTACCAGCCAAATAGAAACCACAAGTCTTATTCCTTATGTCTAGTTTTTGTCTTCCTTGTGCTTTTATTTCGAATACTTGTTAGGTTTGTATACCGTACGATAAATAAAATTGATTAAACATAGTACAAAAACATTTTTAATGTAGTTTCAACAGCATTTAGAAAACAACTTTACCGGGGCTTGTGGAGCTTTTACAGATTTAATTCGAGCCATTTCAATATTTAGGGCTAGCCCTCTTTAAAGGCAGTCCCCAACTTAAAAACACCCAACTTACAGACTGACTCCTTCTCGGCCCACTGTGACCTCTGGTCAAACTCTGGATACCGTAATACTACTAAACTTTAGGCTGTAGTGATATACTGTAAGGTGTATGTAATGAAGCTTTATTGTTCATCCTTGTTCCCTTGTCCAAATTTTTCACAAGAACTAAAACATTTTTGTCTGACGCTACATTTAAAAAATTTACCTGTTCCAACTAACATACAATTTTCATTTAAGACAAACCTAAAGAACCTATCTTGTATGTAACCCAATGACTGCCTGTACATTTCTGTATTTCTTTAATTCCCTTATAAATCCAGTGGTTTTCACCAACAATAATGAACATTATTATCCTTCCGTAAATTGGTTTCAACGCAGATTATGTCAGAGCATTGTCTACAGCTGTAGATGTTGAAAGACCACAAGTGATAAAATGTACTTTACTTCAGTACTGGCTTAACATTAGCTATGGAATTGCTAATATATGCACGAGGTTTTTGTCGGTGCCTTCAACAAAATTATTGAAGCTAGAGATGAGCAGACCTGACTTTTGCATTTGGCCGCACGTCTGGACATATTATGGATTGGTGGGCGAAAGTTGAGTCTCAATTGCAGCAGTATAAACATTATAAAGAGGAAAAGGGAAAACCCCTTTCAGTTACTACATTTCCAACTTCTATATTTATAACTTCTCATAACATATTATCTCAATAAATTCATACCACCCGATCTTTACAGTGGCGAAAGTGGTATGAACGATGCGTGCCTGGTCAAATCTTTTTGCTTTAGTTACAACACCTTTTTCCGCCCCTTACTGCATTCCCACACAGTATAAAACCCCCTTAGCACCCCCCCCATATCGTCCTCCCATTGTGTCTGCCCCAGTTCCCTCCATTGTGGCCCTCCTCCCAGTCCCAAATTTAAGTGTAAATCCAATTCAGTCCCCTCCTGGTTTATTAAAAAAGTCACTTAATAAACTTGAGGTGCAAAAGACATGCTAAATAGCTGGAATAAAAACTGGAATAAAATGTTGCCTAGATAAGTGTACCCCAATAAATCAAATTCTTATTATCACTATTCTATGCATCACTTTCTTTGCACAGGCCCACAAACATCCACTTCAATTCACATCATAAACACCACATCAGAATCATTTAATGACCAATCTAATTTTTGGTTATTGCTGTGTATTACTCAAGCTCACAAGCATTTTTCCATACCTTAAAGTGCAACTGTAAAGTTACTGACAAAAAATTGCTGTAGATACATCTGATGTATCTATCATCACTTCTTATAGAATCGTATTTATTTATTCCTGATGTGGCTGGCACTTCCTGGCATTCATATGAATTAGGATTTGTAATTGGCCAACCTGAAGCATATGATAAGTACATTCTTGTGACATCACTCTAGGTCCTGTTTTCTTGCATTCGTCCTGTACTACCCCTCCCAACAAGCCTCCTCTCATCTCCAGCTGTTCTATACAGTTTCCCATTTTTATCAGGAAGCATGGCAAATGGCGATTAACCTGGGAGACAAGGTAAAACCTCTTCTAGCAGCTAAACATCTGCAGATAGCTAGTTGAGAGATTAATAGAGAATTGTTTATTTAGCTTATTACAGATTTAGGCAAAAGTTTATATACTTACAGTTATACTATAACCTCACCTCACCAATATAAAAAACATAATTTCAAAGTATGATTATTATTATTGCTATGCACATATTCGAACAAAACACATATTACACACAAACACTCATCAAACGCACTTCAGAGCAATATGATTATATTGTATTTACTTCTTTATTTTAAGACATTGAACAGTAGATGCGATATATTATAGTATTTTTATATTGGGAGCATTGTTGCTATGCAAAACTGTTTAGCTCTTAAGATGTTGATTTCTATTCTAATGCTTCTTATAAACAAGGTATAAATTTATGCAGTGTCTCTTCATTCTGCAAGGTGAGAATCCTGAAGGAGTCACCTACTGAAGCAATAAGTGGTGTTAAGTTTCATCTCTTCTCACCAACAATGTGTTAGTGGATCAGATGCTCAGCATTTATTGGCCACTTACACATATGCTGCATATTATTTTAGATGGTCTTAGATTGTGTACTGAATATGTTGCTGCTCCACTGGAAGATAGAAAACCTGCACACTTTATCCTCAAAAAGATCTTCTTAAACTACTGGAATGTCATTATAAGTAATATATTTGCTGGGTTAGTATGAATAATCTTCATTCAATCTTTGAAATATATAAGTTAAATGAACACCACAGTGTTTAACTGTGAATTGTTTTTGCATCATTCTGTGCTGTTAACTGTAGGTAACCCACGGGTGAACTTAATGGATCCTTCTCTCTACCGTGGGAGGTGGTACTAGGCGGATAATAATATACAGAGCCCCCTATGAATATACAGTAGCCTCCCAGAATATACAGCCCCCCAGTTGTCTATACGCCCCCCGTTTATACATCCAGCCCCCCAATATAAACAGCAGCCCCCCATGATATTACAGCCCCCCAGCTATACATATAAGCCCCTGGAATATACAGATAGCCCTCTTATGAATGTATAGCAGCCCCCCATGAATATACAGCCCCCCCAGTTGTGTATACAGCCCCCAATAATTCATAACAAGTCCCCAGTAAAATAATAAATCTGTACTACACCTCCCATTCCCACAATGGGCGGCGACCTCATGCTCCTATTTTGGGATGCCGTCAGTTCATTTGTGTCTATGGCAGAGCCATAACACAGCGCACAGGATATTGGTATCCTCCTGCAGTGCTGCGTGGAGTGTGACGTCACATTCCGCACCACCTGCACAACAAAGCCACATCTTGTGAGCTGTGTTTTATGGCTCTGCCATAGACACAAATCTACTGGCATCCTAATACCGGTAGACGGCACTTCGCGTTAGTTGTGGTGCACGAGGACAGGCGAGGATTCGCCAGGTAACGTAGAAAGAGGTATTCCCAGCCCTCACGGCAAATTTCTATGCAATCACTTTATAAGCATAAGTCATATACAGAACGCGTTTCGGCTTACAAAGCCTTTATCAACTGCTAAATGTACATGCTACAGACTTTATTTATAAATTGTGAATAGGTCCCTTGTTGTGACGTCACATCCTCAGGAAATCCAGATCGAGTGTGACACTGTCAAGAGGCGGTACAATCGTTCATTTCACAAACGTTTCTATAGGTGGGAAACAAAGTAACAAAGGAAAAAATAATAATAGGAAACAGCTCATCTATAAGTCTATACAGAGTCATAACCTCTACATTGAAATCTCGGTTAACCCCTGGGTTCCAAAGTGTTCAGCGTATAAATCCAAACGCTTCTCTGCGTAACAGAAGTTGTTTTACAATACTCCTCGTCTCGGCTGCTCAATTTTTTCAATTACCATAAATTTAAGTTGTGCAATGGTATGCCCACATTTTGAAGTGTGAAGGAATAGGTTGAAATATACCTTGCATCGGATAGTGACTCATGCTTACTGATGCGTTCAGAGATACGCTGCAACGTCTCTCCGATGTAGAAATAACCACAGGGGCATCTGATTAGGTAAACCACATTGGTGGAATTACATGTGAAAAAACCTTTTACTTTAAATGGATGACCTGACCGGGGATGGTAAAATGTGTCACCTCTCATTATATTGGAACATTGTGCACAATTTAAACAGGGAAATGTCCCATTCTTTCTGGAAGCCAGAAAGGTTTGTCGTGGAACCCTTGATGTGCTACCAATGTCTGCTTTAACTAGTTTCATGCGCAAATTGAACTACATGCTGTGACCCTGGCTGAATATTATAAGGTTGGCCGTATTCCAAGGGGATTACGTGTGAGGCTACAACCCTCTATGTTTGCAGAGGATAAAGAATTCCGTGACAATTTTGAAAAAATTATCAATAAATGTTCTATGGACATAAACATTTTGACTATTGCTAGAATTAAACAAGAAATGGATATACTAAAAGAGAAAACGGAGTCTATTGAACAACAACTAAAAGATTGCTTAAATACTAGCGAGTTTACAAGCCTCAAGGAATCAGTTGATACCTATATCAATAAATACCGCACAGATACCAAAGAGATTAAAAGGAAGAAATTTTTTCGTGATTCCGAAGATTATAGGCTCAATAAAGTCTACAGATGGCGGGATACCTCCGGTTCCTTCGGTTTTGTGGGAAGGCCTGGTACACGAGGCGGTCGACGTTACTCCAGTTCAAGCAGCGACAGAAGTGGCAAGCATCGTACACATCGCTCTCCTTTTCCAAAGGAGCAGACCGGAGAACCTCCAGGAAGACAAGGCGAGGAGGTCGTCACCACCGAAGTTGTTCCAGATCCGATGCTGACGAGGGCCCAGGTAGTGAACAATCGCTAGTAATTAATATTTCATCTAAAGTGTTGGACCATGTGCAGATGAACTTGTTACAAAAGGGACTTTCATATAGTCCAACTGGACATTTTGACTGTTTTGAGATGGAGTTAGATTTACAGAGATTTTTTAGAAATGTTAGACTCAAGACATTTTTTCATGATTCTCTCCTACCAAAAAATCTCACCCTACTGAAACATATATTAGTCTTGTTAAAAGAGACGTTGATGCTCTATTTAATCACATTAAATTTGGTGAATTTACAGTCAATTGTAATCTTAATCGTGATGAGTTTAAAGCACTTGAGTCATGGATGTCTGACAAAGAGTTAATTATAAAACCGGCTGACAAAGGCGGATCGATCGTTGTTTTAGACCGATCCGCCTATGTCAAAGAAATTGAACGGCAACTCGCCGACACTAAGACATATTTACCACTACCTGGTAACCCGACTTCTCAGATTAAATCTAAAATCATTCTATTGGTTGATAGCCACAAACAGAAAGGTACCATTAATGAGAAACTTGCGAAATACTTGATTAATCATGACCCTGTGATACCATTGTTGTATATATTACCTAAGGTGCATAAGACCCTTGTAGATCCCCCGGGAAGGCCCATAGTGGCATCCACTAACTCAGTCTTTTCCCCCCTGGCTAAAGTTTTAGAGAAAGTACTGACACCATTGGTTATGAAAACACCTGCATTCCTGTTGGACACTGCAGCTTTTTTGTCCTTAATCAAAGACATCAAACAGGTGGGGAAGGATGACATTTTAGTGACTATAGATGTGGTTAGTCTTTATACGTCGATAGAGCATGACAAGGGCATTGACAGGAGGTTACTTTCGAGGGATCCTAGGCTTTCACCTGAACAAAGAGAGTTTTTGATTGACATCCTTACAGTAGTACTAAGGGATAACTATTTCTTATTTCAGGAAAATTTCTTCTTGCAGCAATGCGGAACGGCCATGGGGTTGAACGTGGCCCCGCCCTATGCAAACTGCTATATGGCGATGTTTGAGGAAGACTATGTCTATTCCCATTATTTGTTTCAGAAATATGTTAAATTATGGCGTCGTTTTATTGACGATATTGTTTGCATATGGGCGGGGCCACGTGAGGCCCTTGATGACTTTATCTCTTTTCTTAATTCTATAAGAAACAAACTACAGTTCACCACTACCTCCGACCTGACCCAAGTGAGCTTTCTCGACACACTACTGATGAAAGATGCTGAAGGTTTTTTGACAACTGACTTATACCGCAAAGTGACAGATAGAAATAGCATACTCCATTTCAGAAGTAGCCACCCCTATTCCACTAAAAAATCCATACCTAAATCTCAGTTCCAGAGGATAAATAGAATTGTGGTTGATCCTGAAGTGAAGAAAATTAGATTTAAAGAGATGGAACAAAGGTTTAAACAACGGGGCTATCCTGACAGGGTTTTGGAACAAGCTAAATTATCTATGGATGCACCTCGCAGAAGTAGAACCGATGCAGAGAGAAGGATTGTTTTCTCACATCGTTTCCATCCTCTCAATTGGAGAGTTGACATGATTGTCAGGAAACATTGTAAACTCTTTGGAACTTCATTTCCAGAGATAGAAGAATTTAGAAACCCTCCATTGATCTGTAATAAGAAAGCGCCCAATTTGCGCATGAAACTAGTTAAAGCAGACATTGATAGCGCATCAAGGGTTCCACGACAAACCTTTCTGGCTTCCAGAAAGAATGGGACATTTCCCTGTTTAAATTGTGCACAATGTTCCAATATAATGAGAGGTGACACATTTTACCATCCCCAGTCAGGTCATCCATTTAAAGTAAAAGGTTTTTTCACATGTAATTCCACCAATGTGGTTTACCTAATCAGATGCCCCTGTGGTTATTTCTACATTGGAGAGACGATGCAGTGCATCTCTGAACGCATCAGTAAGCATAAGTCCACTATCCGATGCAAAGATATATTTCAACCTATTCCTTCACACTTTCAGAAATGTGGGCATACCATTGCACAACTTAAATTTATGGTAATTGAAAAAATTGAGCAGCCGAGACGAGGAGGTAGTGTAAAACAACTTCTGTTACGCAGAGAAGCGTTTTGGATTTATACACTGAACACTTTGGAACCCCAGGGGTTAAACCGAGATTTCAATGTTACGAGGTGTATAGACTTATAGATGAGCTGTTTCCTATTATTATTTTTTCCTTTGTTACTTTGTTTCCCACTGTCATAAATTATGGGTTATGAGTTCCCTTCTTATGATAGGAGAGTCGTGGTTGTGCGCCCCCTGGGCTGTGCGTGTGTAGTGTCTGGGATCCGAATGCGTTTGGTTTCCCTGACATGAGAATTAAGCTGAGTGGGTTTGCCGTGTGCTAGGAGAGTAGGAATTAGCGTAAGGACGCCATTTTGTGTGAGTGGGCGGAGCTTAGGGCTAAATTGCGTGGTCCCCTGGCGTACGCGAACCCCGTGTTTAGAACCCGGCGACTCGGGTTCCTGACAAATTGGTGGCAGCGGTGGGATACATTTTTTTTGTAATAGAGCGTTAAGTGCTTGGTTTAAGTAATTAACCCTTGCACTTAAGGACTGGTGGAATCCTTGCGAGGAGCACCCCAGTCTACAAGGAAAAACTCAGTGCTTATTGTAGTAAGACATACTGGTAAAACAGTCCCCTCCCCTCTTGTTTTTCTTTTCTATCTTTTATTTGGCAAGTAACTGCTAAGATGGCAGCTACTTATAAGAAGATGGATGAAAGTGACCCTACCTGGGCACTGTTTCTCCAACTGCTTGGAGAGTGTAACCCACAAACGCAGCTGGAAGCGTGTGAAGCTCAGCAAAGGTTGCAGGAGCGTCAAATCCAGAGAAAGCGAAGGTGGGATGAGTTTCAAATCCAAAGAGAGTTAAATCTGGCAAAGATTCAAGGCCAGAGTCAGCAACAGATGGCAAAGCGTCAAGCCCAGATGGAGCAAGAGTTTGGAGAGCGTCAAGCCCAGAGGGAGAAAGAGTTTGCGGATCGTAAAGCCGAGTTGGAGTTTCGAATGGAGTTAGCACGTCTCCGGTTGTGCAATTCTTCAGCCCAGAGCAATGGGCAGCAAGTTGTAATGGCCCGAGAGCCTAAGGATGACAACAAGGCCGCATGGATAGCGGATACTAATTTTTCCAAGCCAGTAGCAGCCCTGCAGAGGCCTACTAAGGATGACTGGACGGAGGGTAAGCCTACTACCTGTGCCCCCTCTACTCCCACCCAGTCTGTGTTTAATATTGGTAGGTGTGGTGTATGCGACCAAATGGGACACCACAGCCCTAAATGTTTTGGGGGATTGAGGGACACCCCCACAACTAAGCTCCCTGTTTCTTCTGTCTTTGGGAGAGTCAACCCTGATGGAAATATGGCATCTGGATGTCGATTGAAGAAAGTCCAGGAGTCTGAGATGATTCCTACTAATGTTTTACTGGGGACTAATCCAGGGCAGTTAGTCTCCCAGTCTGTGGTGGATGTTTTTCCCACCACAGTTGAAATGCCTAATAATGTGAATGTCACATGTACTACACAGGGTGGTACGGAGCCTAGCCTGTGTGATGATGAGGACATTGTGCTATGTCCAAAGAGTCTTGATGTGGAACCGGATCTGGGGCGAATAGTATCCAAGGATGTTGCAGATATTCCCCCAAGTGCAGCAGAAATGTTTTATCACGTCCAAGTCTTGGGTTCTATGGATTATACTGTTTCTAACACAGGACTGGACAGTGATTATGCGATAGGTTCAAACGAGCTTGAGGTGAAGCCTGACCTGGGGCAATTAGCATCCAAGGGTTCTGCAGATATTTCCCCAAGTGCAGAGGAGATATCAAACCCTGCCCCATGTACTCTGAATTATAATGTTTCTTCCACCCATTCAGGAATGGACAGTGATAATGTGATAGGTTCAAATGAGCCTGAGGTGATGCCTGACCTGGGGCCAATTGCGTCCAAGGATTCTGCAAATGTTTCCCCAAGTACAGTTGAACTGTCCTATAATGTCAACGTGATATGTGCTCATATTGATTGTACTGTACCTTGCATTGACCAAACAATGTGTGATGACAATAATGTGTTATGTCCTAACAAGGATGAGGTAGTGTGCAGTGAGGGTGAGCCAGGACTCTTTGCTGACCTGCTGACACCTGTTGTATCTGAGGTCACTAACAGTCGGAGTGTCCATGATTCAGACATCAGTCTGAGTTCTGAACATTTAATAACCCCTGCAGAGGGGATGGGGCTATCTTACAGCCCAGAGATTGTTACAGGAAAGTCCAGTGAGACGGTCTCTGTAACATGTGTATGGGCCACAAAGGACCAGAGGTGTGAGGCTGCTTCACATGTGGATAGCAGGTTGGCAGAGCCACGGAAACCGTTACTGCAGGTCTCACAGGATATTCCACTAGCTGGATTTTTGGGTATTCCTGAGACTAAAGTCCAACTAACTTTGAACCTCTATTTGTTTAAAATGGGAATAGGTGTCGTGGAAACGGCTGTATATTTGTATTGTCTCACCAGTGGGGAGCCATGGAGATGGGCTTGTGAGATGATCTGTGGATCGATCTCCCATGCCATCTCTAAAAAGGGGAGGTGTCATAAATTATGGGTTATGAGTTCCCTTCTTATGATAGGAGAGTCTACATTTAGCAGTTGATAAAGGCTTTGTAAGCCGAAACGCGTTCTGTCTATGACTTATGCTAATAAAGTGATTGCATAGAAATTTGCCGTGAGTGCTGGGATACCTCTTTCTACAAATCTACTGGCAACCGCCACCGCTAGGGTGGTGCGGCAAGCTGGATTAATAACGGAGCACATAGTGAGCGATTGCGGGCAATGTGACCACCCGAATCACCACACTTGGTGGGGGCTCATTTAAGGGGTGAAGTGGTGGGCGCCCCGGGGCATCTGTCCGGTGCGCCGCCCTTTTAATCCAGCATATACAGTCATGTGATTGTTCATTATTAGTTTATTTGGCATACAATCAGTGTAAAGTTCCAAAGCATGGTGGCTGATAGTAACCCTATTGCGGTTTGTGGCTTTTCCTTTCAGGAAGTTTACCCACCATTCTATACTACTGCAACACCAGCTACACAGACATATACGCTTTATATGCATTACACACCTGCATTTGATATACTCTATACTCTACACACATATCATATAGATGATACACACATGTTTACATATACTATAGATACACCATATATACAAAACACTGAGGTGTATACAATAAACTGAGGTGCACATAAATATTTACCTTTACACCCTATATATACCACCTGCGATGTATATGCCATACATAAATATTTACCAACATTGAATGGGGACCCGGATTTTAACATCCAAAAATGGCTGTAAAATGGACTAGAGGGCTTGAAAATGGTGTCGCTATATTTTCAGTGGACTAAATAGAGAGAAGAGATTTTATTGTATGGAGTACTGAATTGTAGCAGTTTGTTAGTTAAGCTTCAATTAGCCATTACTTCCAGGATCCTCATGCAATATCAAGTGAGTTACCTATATTATTCCATTTTTTCCCTGTATCTAGAAGTATCTATATCAGGATTCAAAAATTAAATGTATTTTGGATGATCCAATACTAACTCTATTTATTAACCCCTACGCGCACCAGGTCGTTGTAGTACGTCCCTGTAAGAAGATTCTTCCTGCATGCTATAATGTCCCGCTTCTGACACAGGCTCACCGGCTCTAACATTCGCCATCGAAACCGGCTTTCGATTGTGAGTGTTAACCCCTTACATGCTGTGGTCAAGCATGACCGCGGCATGTAAGGATGTTACCCGTATGGATCGGAACCCACGTGCCGCTTACCGATCCACTTCTGGGCAGCCCCGAGGTCTGCCCAATCTCTTCTGCAGTCAGACCCCTTCTTAGTCTGATTGTAAACTGTCTGTGCATGCGACTATCTGCATCAAAAGTAGAGAATTTAGAATTTTTCTAAATTTTTGCCGAATTTTGCTTTTTTCATAATTAAACACAAAAAATATCATCCAAATTTTTAAACTAATTCTTAGTACAATGTGTCACGAGAAAACATTCTCAAAATCCCCTGGATATATTATAGCGTTCCGAAGCTATAAGAACTTATAGGGACACAGGGCAGATTTGAAATATGGGGCCGCGTCCTAAAGGCCAAAATAGGGGTTAAGTAAGCAAAAAAGATGCTAAACACATATCTCTACTTCCTATTAGAGATTTTAGTTAAAGCAGCAATGTTATTGCATGTAGTTATCCCTATAATGAACATATAAGAATAGAATTATAATACGTTCAGATTTAAAAACGTTTTAAAAATTCATGCTGTTGTTGTTTGTAAAACAATATATGTACAATAATGCATAGTTGAGACCCGGTAGGTATATACCTGTAAACAGACAAAATATAACAAATTTCTATATGAAAGATACTACGATAAAATAAGGCAAGAAAGAGATTAAAAAAAAACTACAAATGATAAAATATAAAATACAATAACCTAAATTCAACCTATTAAAATACCTGTGTGAACAAGACCTAACTGTTAGGACTTGTTCACACAGGTTTTTTAATAAATTGAATGCTTATTTGCATTTCACAACATTCAATGTATCATTTGTTCAGTTCATGTGTTCAACTATGCTTTAGTCACACAGTGAATATAGTGTTGGTATATGCTTATGCAACGTATATATCATTTGTTTTTATAATCCAGGTCTGGTTTTATTTTATCTCTTGATCCATTTCTGGTTTTCAAACTGACAATTATCCTTAAATAGAGGCATTTGTGCATTAAATCAGTGTGCTACTGAGGAAAGAGACGGGTACGGCTCAGAAAAGCGTCTAGAACACTCATTTTGGAGATCAATTTTCATAACAAGATATACTATTTCCAATACTTGAAGCTTCTTTCTACAACTCCTGTTTTTGGATTAAAGACATCAGAAAAACTCTGTTGGTGTGCTAGTCACTTTCTAATCCAAGGTTTATGGGAGTGTTACACCAAGGTCAAGCACGGCCCTTAAGATTGAATTAAAAGCCGCATGTATGCATGCTGACTGTTGGACAGATGCTCAGTGAAGAAATTACTTTGCCATTGAGACCACTATTTCAACCGACACCGTGAGGATCATACAGTACATCCCCATGTTTCCATTTATCATCAAAGTGTGTACAGACAGTGAGTAGCTGATATTAGCACAACTCAATCTACACCTGGTGAGACCTATTTTGTCCATAAGCTGAGACATTGCCAAAATACAAATTGATATATGGTCAGGCCTCATGCAAGACTATAGAGACATAAATATCAGCCACTGCACACAGCCACTTCAATTGTGCATCACCTTTGGAGACATAAATGATCATTGTCACATTTGACAATTTTGCAACATCATTACTAAGCTATATGCTACTCGAATCCTCCATTTTTTTTTATAACTGACAGTAGGGACCTACTAACTCAAACCATTACAAGCTCAGCCTCAGATTTTGGGCTATATCTATATCTGTACATTTTGTTATTCTATTCTTATATGTTCATTATAGGAATAACTACATGCAATAACATTTAAAATTGTCCACACTATAGTTAAGCTAAATTAATAATGTTCTTATTCTCTTGTCACTTTTGACCAGTGAGGGTGGTTGCTTAACACATGGTATATCCATCATTGGTCCAACAAATTTACTATTATTCATAACTGAATTTACTGTGAGCTGCATTGTTCAAATCTATTTTGCCCAACCCAATTAATTGCTGCTTAGAAAAACCCTATTCATTTTAATTTCTGGCATACATATTTTTAATTAATTTTGGAACATTTCGTCTTTTGGATTAAGACTGGCTTAAAAAATGCCAATTGGTAAAATTTCAGCTATTTAAACACACACGTAGACCCTTGCAGACAGGGTTCAGACAGAGCAGCTGCTATGGAAGTCCCCAATAGGGGAAAGGGAGAAGCGCATTTAACCCATAAGCAACAGTGATCACAGTGGATGTTGGCATGCAAAATTTATCTTATCTCTACTATGTTTTACAGTACAATTATTATGCTGCATCATTTCTGAGTAAAGTTTTCACATCACATTTTTTATTATCTTTGTACACAGACCTCTGTTCTGTTACATCACTGTGTGTATAATCCATGGAATGTGAAATCACTATGTTTTTTATCTATGTAATGTGACATCCATGTGTGTATTATCCTTGTGCTGTGAGCACTGTGTGTATTACCTGTGTGTTGTTAAAGGACTATGGGACTCCTTTACTAAGGGTCGCGGATCCCACTTTCGCCGGACTGTTCGGCATTTTCGGGATTCGCCCAGCTTTGACAGGTTAAATACCTGGGGTTTGCACTGGGATTGTGTCATACATGATCGGATTTTGGCACAGCTGCGCTGGCTTCCATGCAACAGAAATGGGGGGGGCGTGCTGTCAGATGATCCGATTATTTTGGACGGAGCGCAGGATTTAACTTTCAAATTGTGTCACAAGACAATGCTCTTACGTGCACCATGAAGAAGAAGGTTCTTTCCTTTTAAACTAGTGTCTGCAGGTAGAGGGTACCATATTGTTTGTAGGGGCACGGGTGCACCTGCGACCCGGGAGGTGGGTCGCAGGAGCACCCGTGACAGATATACGATAAAATGGCATGGCAAATAGGCCAAGAAAGTATAAAATATTACTTAATCAATGAGTAATGCCAAGATTATAGATAAAGAAAAAGAAGCAGCACGCCTCTTGAGGTGTAGTCAGAAAGTCAACTAATGATGAGTAAGAATTCAGCTTATTTTGTTAACATGTTGAGGTAGGTACAAATGTTATTATCACGTCGAGCTATGTACAAATCTTATGTTAATGCATTTAGGTTGGCTGCTGCTGTTAAAAATGTAAAAAGCAAATAATCTCAGTCATGAGACTCATCGTCACCACCAAAGTCACCCAGGTCCTGAGCTTATGTTACAGTTCCTCCCACACTCCAAAACATACTGGTAGGTTGATTGATTAGTTTGTGACCTCCATTGGGGAAGAAGAGAGTGATTTGACAAGCTCTGTGCAGTGCTGCATAATCTATGTGCGCTATATAAATAAAGGAATTATTATTACAGTTTAAAGTTATTGAACTATGTGTTACAGGATAGGATTAACCACTTCTTCTGGTCAGGTGGTACAAACTCTCTACATACAATCTCCCAAATATGGCTGTCTGGGGTCCATATGGCTGCTGTAAAGCATATCTCTAAATGCTCAAGAAATCATCACACATGTACAGTACTTTCCCATTTCATCCTTGCCTATGGAGGGTGTTGAAAGAGTTGAGAAAAGCACTCAGATTTATTCACATTAAATAGACCAGCACTGCTCACATGCAATCACTGAAAGAGAGGCCAGAAACTAAAACTGTTTAGTTACCTATACCTTTACACTGGCATTATATAATTCAATGGTCAGTGCAAGACATGAAATGTCTGAATCCTAATTTCCTCTTTTTGGCACTATATTACACAGAGGACAGGAATGGGTTAAAAGTGACGGGCAGGAGAAGGAGGGATGTTACTCACTTGTATCCCATACGTTATTGCATCATCGCTTTTGTTTGATCCACTTGTAGAGAAATTGCTCCCCTGAGCTGATTCGATCCAAAATAGGGACCTCCTGAGTTAAAGGAAACCTACCACTTCCAATCGTGCTTCTAAGTAGCAAATGCCGTGCATCAGCTCAGGGTAAGCTGGGGCCGGCGCTTATCTTCGTTTTGTTCTTAAACAGTATTAAAGCATTTAAATACTTAGTGCGTGGGCCTGAATAGGAAGTGGTCGTGCGCATGGTGCGCCGAACGCGTGCCACCGTGCGGTGAAGCTACTTCGTATATAAAGATTACTGAAGCGTTTAAACACTTTACAACTGTTTAAGAACATAACGAAGATAAGCACTGGCACCAGCTCACCCTGAGCTGGTGCACGCCATCTGCTGCTTAGAAGCCCTATTGGAGGTGGTAGGTTTCCTTTAAATAGGTGTTTCAGTGGTACACATGGCATCTATAGTACGAGAAGCTGTATACCCTGCATGGCGTTTTGGTGACTGTCTACTCTTTTTTTTGTGTTTCTACTCAAATTACTTATGGGGAGGTAACACTGACTAAACCTGTTGTCTGCTAAGGTGTTTCTAAGCAGAGGTTTTTCATCTTTATTGATTTAAGAAAATGTAGATTAATACCTATGTCTATGGCATTTTGAGAAATTAAACAATTAATTGGAATTATATATATATATTGAATCTGATTCCAGAAATAAAGGACTTTTAATTTTTTTCCATTTTTGCTGAAAAAAATTGTGTATTACTGCTACATATATTACTTTACTAATATTAATTACACCATGTGATCCTGTCATTAACAGTGGTTTGCTACATTTATTTCTGTCATCAGGAAATTATTTGGTTTCTTATTCTGCTGAAAAAAGGATCCTACTGGACACAACTATAAAGATGAATGCATATTGGTTAGACATTAATATACTGTAGCTTTAAGGAAAAGTCAGACATCAAGTAGGATTTAAAAATATATGTGATCACTGCTTTGCAACCTATATGAATTCTTATTCTTATAATACTGAATTATTTACATTTTAAATAAATGTTTTAAAATTATTCCAAATCCATTGATGCACACTGGTACCAGAATCCTTCATATGAAGATGACTAATCTTGCAGACTTTAAAAAGATTCTAAGGTACACTGCGATGGTTTGCATCAAAACAGAGTTTGTATTTTCTTAAGTTTCCTACATTTAAGTGGATACACTCTTTCCTCAGCATGCGTTTACCATGGCAACGAGTTGCTCAAAATGTACATCTGAAAGAACTTTTAGCACTCTGGTGAAGGATTAAGTGACTCAGTGCTTTCAGGTTGTACCTTAGATTATTAAAAAAAGAATAAGGAAAAAGAAAAAAATACATTTTGAAATACAATAAGGATTAAAATCAGGAAAATATATAAATGAAAAATAAATGATTTCATTGCTCATCCTCTTGTCGCTTTACCATGATTGTTGCAGCCAGTCACTTGCAGGTAAGTGAGAAGGCTATTTTTATGATTTTGAAAAATTAGATACTTACTGATAATCACATTAAAGGGCTTTTGACACAAAACATATGGATACTAAAATGCAGCATTGGGCTCACACTGCACTCCCATGTGATGTCGTTGTGTCATATAGTTCATCGTTCGAGGACAGGCCACATCAAGATCAATCAAAGACTTCAGAGGTGAGCTCAGTACAAATTAAATGTTAATGAAACGATTAAGTAGATCATCCCTTTTGGAATGAAAACAGTGATATAATTAGACCAGCTTCTTTAAACCTAGAAGTCACCTGAGGGAACTGTGTCTGTGCTCTGCACAGTGTAACAACCTGTGTTACAGCACTGAGGAGCTCTGCTAATGACCACAATTACAATTCAGGCTCATTAGCATAATTTTAAAAGTGGATTTTAGATGGAATGAGGCCATAGATACCAAATATTAGAAGATTATCATTATCACAGTGCTTGGATCTATGAGTAAGTTTCCCTAGTTTATCATGCATGTTTTAAATAGTTCAAGGAGGGAGCCACAGCACCAAAGGTTAAAGGGGTATTCCCATCTGGGCATTTACATTTAATTAAATTCATTTGCCATATGTAAACATTTCTTCAATTGGATGTTTTAAAAAAAAATGTTCCTGTGTGAAGATAATTTCTCATAAATGTAGTTATTCTGTCCCTTAGAAACGAGATAGCTTCCTCGGATATGACCATGTCACACTCTGGCAGCAGTGGCCAGACTTGCGCTATAGAGTCCTGCCAAACCACCAGGATTCAGCGATCATTACCACAGGACGGCTGTGCGACATAACTCCCAGACATTTTATATACAATAACCTTTTGTTTCTTTGTGCACTCAATCTATCAGACGTGGCCGTATCCGAGGAAGCTATCTCGTTTCTAAGGGACAACATGGTTACATTTATGAGAAATTATCTTCACACAGGAACATTTTTTTTTAATAACATCCAATTGAAGAAATGTTTATGTATGGCAGATTAATGAAACTGAATGTAAGTGCCCAGATGAGAATACCCCTTTAAGTTCCAGAAAGTTTATTCACCTGTGCATCCAAACATGATAGACACGACATTTCGATTCACAATGAATCTTTATCAAGATAAAAATATCACTGTGGCCCTCTACTTGAAGATTGCTGATTCCTGGTTTCCTGCATCAGAAACTCTGGCCGCGAGCACCATCACAATTCCCTCTAAAAGAAAAGGATTGCTGTCCTACCCCTCTATTTCTTTTGATTTAAATTGTTGATTTTACTTTAAGATCTGTAATAAGATCTGTAAAAAGATCTTTAAAACAAAAAAATCTTTGCTGCATAAATAACCAAAAACACACAAAAATGTATTTAGTCAATATTTTTCTTGTAGACTTATGACTATGGAATTGCCAATGCAAGCCTACTGTAGGGTCATTAGTCTTTATCCTGCAGAATCTTTACTCCGGAGAGCCCGTTATAATTTAAAATGTTTTACTGCAGTAAAGACTGGAAATGCCCCAGATATGTCAAAACTCTTTGAAAAAGAATTACGGTACCTGCACATCCCTGGATGACACAGCTTAAGTTGGCAGGTTTATTTTTTTCATGCATACTGGAGTAACTGAAAGCCAAGGTATATGTAATGTGTCTATCCCTAGACATTAGAAAAAAGACTTTTCTTACTACAGAAACTACTACTAATTTTGAAAATTGGCCAGCAACAACATGTGGTATTTAATTGTCTTCCCAGAGTAGCATAGTACATAAATTATTCTATTTCTAATAATGATACCTAATGAATCACTGAGGGTATGTTCACACTAAGGATTTTGCAGCAGATTTTAAGGTGATCTTTAATCTCAAAATCTCTTCCCTATTCATAGTTCATAGTTCATGAACATAATCTGCCTTGGAAAGGGAGAGGAAGGCTTCTAAATTCAGCCTGCTGAAAAGTTCAGCCTGTTTCATCTCGCCATGGCTTTAATGGTGGGATCACCACTGAAACCGTGCTATTACCCCAAAATTGACTTAAAGGTTTATTCCCATGAAGTTAAGTTTCTTAAATTTACTCAGGATAACAAGATAACACATCTCTAATTCACTGTTATTAACAAAAATACAGCATTTCACAGATATAAGTCCAACCTGTCTCTATCAGTCCTGGTGTACACAATTTCAGCTGCCCCTGGTTTCCAACTCCTGTAACTTCTGACTTAGGAGCCATCTTGCTTTTCTGTATGATGGTGCATGAGCTGAGATATTGGGGCACATTACTTACCTGTGTGATCCCTGATCTGGACTGTCCGACAACTCTGCCGCAATTCATGATGATCATGCGCCCTATTTCCTGCATGTGTTGCTTCCCTGATCAGGTCTGCCGGAGTTCACCTTCTTCTCCCTGGTGCATGTAAGTCCGACAGCCCTCTCCCTGATTTGTGTAGCATGGAAGCTGGCACATTTGTGACACAAAACAATCACGTGTGACACAATCCCCTGCAAAAATGCGGCTGCGGGACCCTTTGTAAATATGCCCCATTGTCTCCTCTCTGCCTTTAGCCCCCTCTCCCTGCTTTCCAGGGCAGAGCTCAGACACACTCACTTCCTGCCGGCAAAAACCTCACATTGTGAGGAGAGAGAAGCTGCAAGCTACAGACAGATAAGTTCTATGTCCAGGGGAAGGGGGAGGGAGGCACAGGAGATCTCATAGTGTGAGAACAGATATGTAGCAGAGCTGACAGTGTGTAATGTGCATCTCATTGATCTCATTATCTCTCGTCGAATACTAGTACAATGTTCATTTCAGCTCACAGAACTGAGTGATAGGAGATAAAACAGCGATAAAACAGAGAAAAATTGTAAAGTAAGGGGTTAAAAATTATCTTTATTGTTTAAATTTTCTTTCATGGGAAAACCCTTTTAAAAGAAACCACATGGGCATACAGATTTAGTGAAATAGAAATTCATGACATTACAGGCGGTCCCCTACTTAAGGACACCCGACTTACAGACAACCCATAGTTACAGACGGACCCCTCTGCCCACTGTGACCTCTGGTGAAGCTCTCTGGATGCTTTAAAATAGTCCCAGATTGCAATAATCAGCTTAAAATTGTCTGCAATGAAGCTTTATTGATAATTCTTGGTCCTATTACAGCAAAAAAATTTGAAACTCCAATTGTCACTGGGGCAAAAAAAAAAAATTGTCGAGAACTACAATGATAAAATATACAGTTTCGACTTACATACAAATTCAACTTAAGAACAAACCTACAGTCCCTATCTTGTATGTAACCCGGGGACTGCCTGTATTGAAGTTGCTTTTATCTCAATAGTTCAACTACATATGATCCATAACAATGGCTTACACTGAAATACACAGACTGACTCCATTACATTTCAACCAATTCTTCACCTCTATTTTTGTCACTCAGAAAAAAATCTTTCTTTCTATTGTTGTTTGAAACAACCAAGGGGCTAAATGTCCTCACCCAAGGGGCAAAATGTAATCTTCTCCTAAGGCATTTATCGCATCAACAGGACATTGAATTTGATAAAGACATTGCCAAGGATTAGAAGACTGGTTCATATGAAGAAGACAAGAGGTAACACTATAGAACCTTTTACTTTTAATGATATTTATTTATATTTAGAAGTCTCTAATTGCTGAATTCCATGAAACACAATCATTAAGTTTCAAAAGAGCCGTATTTAAGTACATAGCATGGAAAGGTTGTTCAACATTTACAACTTATTAAACATTGGAAAATGCTATCTGTCTGTCCCATAGAGATTTAATGGAGCAGTTATGCATTTGAGCAGATATCACTCCTTTAAAGAGAACCTGTCACCACATTTTCACCTATATAGCTAGTAACGGGTTCGTATAGAGTCCTACTAACTTTCTTTTAGTTAAAAATTGTTGACCTTAAATCCCCATAAAATGACTTTATATTCTATTACCTGGCATCAGAGGGGCATGTCCTTCCCAGCCACCCCCTCCCATCTACTTCCCCCCATGTTCCATGCATCTTCTCAGCATGTCATGTGACCAGGGTGACCTCATCACAGCCTCCTAACATAAACCTCCTAACATTAGAAACCTGTAAAGCATGCATGTATCTAATCACATCACTGCTGTGATATCATGTGATCAGATACATACATGGGTTAGACATTGAAGGTGTAAGAGAACCTTAGATGGTGTCATTCTGGTCACTTGACTTTAAGTGCCCAATGAGCTCTCTCTCAGAATATCATATCCCTGTCAATCTGTCAGGGATCTGTCAATCAGGAAAAAGGAGCCAGAACAGTGCAAGTAACTCATGAATATGCAGGGTTTCAATGGACTTGGTAATGCTGTTGACTCACTTCAGGTGTGTTGTATATAAGTTTACAAACTCAGTTTGTAACATTGCAGCCATGGAAAGGAACCATTTAGGGATAAGGGCAATACTTTTAAACATTGCTTTTAATGTAGTCTTTATTTTGGGACATGGCTCAGCTCACAAGTGGATGACAACAGAAAAAGACTGCTTGGAAAACACAGCTGCATGAGCTCATAAAAAAGACATAGGAACATGTGCTTGCTGTTTAAACAATGGCTAGCACAATTCCAAAACACAGTAACCTTTACCTAAGAAGCATCAATTACTACAGTACAGCACAAAATGCTACCTCAGACACAACAAATACCACAGTACAACTCTAAATACGACCTTAGAAACCAGGTTTCTGGAACTTAATGGGGCATATTTACTTACCTGTCCCTTGCACGATCCCCGATTCGGAATGTCCGACGATAATGAACTCTGCCGTGATTCTATTACATTGTGCGCCCAATATCCTGCAAGTGCCACTTCCACTATCAGGTCGGCTGGAGTTCACCATCTTCTTCCTGGTCTATGTAAGTGCATGGCTTGTGACACAATTTTTAAGTTCAATCCCGCGGTTTCGTATTGTCCGATGGCCCGCCCCCTGATTTGTTTTGCATGAAAGCCAGTGCAGCTGTGCCAAAATCTGGAATGTGCCAAAAAATGGAAATCGTTGGAATATCCAATGATAGTGCGGTCCAGGGATCTTTAGTAAATAAGCCCCTATGTCTGCTTTCAGACAATGGGGCAGATTTATCAAGCAGTCTGAAAGTCAGAATATTTCCAGTTGCCCATGGCAACCAATCACAGCTCAGCTTTCATTTCACCAGTGCTCATGAATATTTTAAAGAGGAGCTGTGATTGGTGGCCATGGGCAATTGGAAATATTCTGACTTTCAGACACTTGATAAATCTGCCCCAATATCTAATAACCCTAAACCAGGAAAGAAATAATAAAACAGACCATAGAGCAAACCATTAATACAGTGCCAAGACAAATAATACTGGAGAACCTCAGAGCAGACAAATAATACAGGAGACCCCAGAACCCCTGCCCTGGCCTACCCCTCATCCTTGACCTGTGTGGAACCCTTGATCTTGAAATGACTATGATATAAGTGATATGCTGTAATTATGGGACACCATTTTCATTCATGGTTCTATATAACAATTTTAAGAAATGTATTTGCTTATTAAAACCAGAGACAAACTGGAAAATAGGAATCAATTGTGTTATTTCCTGACCTCTTCTTGTGAGCAATTCTTTAATCCTTGCATTGAAGTCAAACCACATTAATGATTTTACATGCCAATAACCGAGGCTAATTTGCATTATAACATAGATTTGTAGAAGACTTGACTTCAATGAAAATGTCCCAAGACCATTCTCTTAGCAATGTGCAGAAACAAATTAATTTCCTTTTCAGAATCGATTTGTCTGTTTATTACTAATCCCATCTTCCCTTCTTGAGAATCTTTTTAAAAATTTATCATTTAAAGCCTGCCAAATGCTGTATTGAGGATAAGGTTTACAATTTATTTATTCACCTCTGTGTTTTACATTCAGACTAGATTTTATCCAAGTTCAAGTCCAAGGGAAAATATTATGAGAATGTTCATGATTATTTTATAATGGCAGATCTTGATGCCAAGAAATTCACATGTGCTTAATGCCCTGCTGGCCATTGGTGGACAGAATCCTCCATGATTGAGGGTCAAGAAACAATGCAGGAGCTGTATTTTGTATTACCCAACAAGTGCCAAAATGATTTTCTTTAGTTAGCCAGTTTCTCTAATTAATGGATTTTGTAGCTGTCCAGAGTCTATAAACAAGGAGACATTGGGCCAGTTGCCCAGATTAATAATAAGAGTCGGCATGTTTAAACATACATCAGATTCACAAGAAATAATCAAGATATAGTAATTTCTAAGTGACTGTACAGATATCACATAGGTCAGGTTTTTATGTTTGTCTTGGGAAAAAACACAATTTGCCATTTGCTGATAAATATTCTTTGTAAATTTACTTTTAAAAGCTTTTATTTGATTTGCTGCACCTCCACTGGAAAATATTTTGTGGTCATTTTTTATGGAAGTTCGAACCTTATTTTATTATTCATAAAGTACCAATTACCACTTCTGAGGGTTCTCTTCGTGAAATTGTGGAGTATCTTTTCTGCAAAACCCTACATGTTGCTGTCATCTAGCAATCTAGTAATTTATGAATAAATTTGCTTTTGGGTATTACTAGTTGAAGGTGGTCCCGCACATTTCAATTCAGTCTTTTTATTACTGCCAATGTCAAAATTTATTGGGATAAAGGGCTTTGAAGTAGAATAATGACACCTATCGAATTATAAAATGTTAGGGAGAGTAAAAAGAATCAAGCAGTGTAAAGTAATGAGTGAAGATGCTCCATAATTGTCATTTAATATATTAGAATAATATAATACTAATATTTGCTAAAACAGATATACACAAAGGTACTGACAAGTTCGCTGTGATAAAAAGTTCGCTTTAAAAAAAAGAATTCCTTGATCTGGCACTAAGACCAGCTATGGCTTTAAACAGTTTAGATTTCCATTTGCGCCTGTCCTTTGATTCTATTATAATATCACAATTCAAAACTGAAAAAAACTTCTCTTTGTGTCCCTGGGCCCCAGCCACATCTCCTCTTCTCTTATTCCCTATTCTTTGGCTGTAAAGCAAATGTCTGAAGTAGGAACTTCAACATAACAATGGTACTGCACCAACACTCAAGGATTCTTTGTGGATCAGTTCTCCCTTTAAGGCGGGCTGCATGCAAATATGCTTGGTCCATGGAAACAAACTGTCAAAGTGTATATTTCTCTTTTGATGCAATGATTCCTGTCCACTGGACTGGATTGTGGTAGCTGCACATGAGTGTGAAAATTCTGTACCTTATCCATAGTTCGATCTCAAGTGGAATCTGCAGATGATGCTATAGAGTCTAGAGAGGATTTTTCCTCTCCTTTAGACCCGATCCCACACACTGCATACATCACAGAGGACAGGAGTCCCTGCATTATGTTGATGCAAGGACTTCCCTTCTGCTGGAAGTGCTTCAGCTCTGGCACCATAAAAATTAATTCATATCCACTGCTGCAGTTCTGCCCACAGGCCGGAAGTCCTGGCATCACATTTTGGCAGTCTGCAAGGCTCCTGACCTGTGCGAGGTATGCAGTCTGTAGGATCACTGTCACAGGTGCCCCGCGATCCAGAACGTGGACCCGTGCCTCACAGCGGCCCCCGGCTCCCCTCAATACATTAACTGTTTGCGTTCCTGCTCCGGCAGCTGGCTGTGCGCGTTCCCGCTTCCTAGAGGATTGAGGGCTAGCGCACCACTAATTGGTGCTGGCCATTCCCAGGAAATTGATTTAAGCCGGCCTTTCCCAGCATTCCCTGCCGTATGTCCGTGCCTTAGAGAAAGCTTTGTCTGATGCCCTGTGCTCTTATTGTGATTTCCGGTTGTGACCCCTGTTCCATTCCTGACTATGCTCCTTTGCTGCCAGCCTGCCTCCCTATTGCTATGTCCCCGACTGCCCATCCTGACCGTGCTGCCAATCCTGATCTCCTGCCTGTTCTTGGCTATGAGATTGCCTGCTGTTTCTGTACCTTGACCTTCGCTGCCACCGCAGACAAGTCACGCCTGTGGAACGACCTTGTGGTACCACACCGCAGCAAGGCCTTCCTGCTGTGTGGCAGGCTCTGGTGAAGACTGGGTGCCACTTAGACTCCAGTCCCAGGTGTTGGCTTGTGTCATCACCCGTGGTGGTTCAGAGGATCCAATACGTCTGATCCTGACAGTAAGATCCAGCCATGGATCCCAACGAGGTTCCGCTACCTATTCGGTCCGGTCTTACCACCATCATGGTTCAGCAGTCTCGCCAGATTGCCGCGCAAGGTGAACAGTTGGTACAAGTCCCCGCCATGTTGCAGCAATTGTTGGCAACCCAGCCACATCGTCAAACTCCTGCAGCTCCTCCTGCTGCTCCAGTTAGCCTGCCTGCAGCTGAAACAAGGTTACGATTATTTATGCCCAATAAGTATGATGGAGACCCCAAGCTGTGCAGGGGCTTTATTAACCAGTGCTCCCTGCACATTGAACTCATGCCATCTCAATTTGTCACAGAGTGATCCAAGGTGGCATTTATCATCAGTCTCCTCTCCTGGAAGGCCCTGGCCTCTTTGGGACGGAGACGATCCGGTCAAAGCTACTCACATGGCATTCCTGGCTGAATTCTGGTCCGTGTTCGGAGAACCTGCATGGGCCAACTCTGCTGAGACTGCGCTGCTGAATCTGCGCCAGAGGAACTGGTCTGTGGGAGAATATGCTGTCCAGTTCCGTACCCTGGCCTCAGAACTTTCCAGGAAAATGCGGCCCTGTCCGAAACATTCAAGAAGGGACTCTCTTCTCAAATTAAGGACAAATTGGTTGCTTGTAACCCGCCGTCTACCCTAAGTGGTCTCATCACCTTAGCCACTCGGATTGAGGTGCGGTTTATGGAGCGTGTCGAAGAGTTACGTCATGAGCAACCCCAAATCCGTCCACGACCTCTACCTTGCATGGCTCCTGCTTTCCAAAGGCCGCTCCAGCCTCCAGCCATACCATCTGCAGAGAGGCCTATGCAGGTGGACAGAGCCAGACTCTCCTCCCAGGAGCATTCCAGAAGACGTCAGGGGAATGTCTGCCTGTATTGTGCCAGTCCTGAGCACTTGATTGGGTCTTGTCCTGTCCGTCACCCAATGTCTTGGAAACGGCAGCACCTATGGTTGTTGGGAGAAGCGTCCCTAGGTGTCAGCAAAGCTTCTCCACATCTGATTATTCCTGTGCTCCTCAGCTCTGGCAACTGCACCCAGATCCAAGTCTCTGCTTTCTTGGACTCCCGTTCTGCAGGGAACTACGTGGATGTCACTCTCGTCTCCTGGCACCACATCCCTCTGGTCCCTCTAGAGAACCCTCTGGTCATCTCTTCTGTCAGCAGACAAACTCTCGCTCCGATCCGGTCCGGTACCACACTGAGCCAATTTCCCTGCACATCGGTGCTCTGCATAAGGAGAGATTGTTCTTCTACGTACTGCCACGCTTTACCTCGTCCCTATTGCTGGGTCTTCCGTGGTTGCAGCTCCATGCCTCCATGCACCTGTCCTTAACTGGATGATGGGGGAAATTCTTCATTAGGGTCCAGAGTGTCAGTCCTGCTGTATAGTGGCACCTCTACCATTACCTGCCTTGGCCTCCTCTATGACTCCTAAGCCTTTTGATGGGCCTACCAATGTGTTAACAGGACTTTGCCGATGTGTTCTCCAAGAAGCAGAGACATTGCCACCACAACATCCCTACGACTGCCCTAAAGTTATGTTGCCGGGTACCTCTCCTCCACGAGGTCGGGTGTACCTTCTCTCCGTTCCCGAGACCGCTGCCATGTTAAAGATCATGTGAGCCTGAGAATAACATTCTGGACCATGGCCCCCAGCAAAGGTTTCTCCAAACCAATAAGAAGGGGAAGGCCAAAGGGAGGGGGTACTGTCATGGATGCCCCCGCGACCCATGTTCCGTTGAGGACTAATTGGTCCTAGCCATTCCCAGGAAACTGATTTAAGCTGGCCTCTCCCAGCATTCCCTAACGGATCTTCGTGCCGTATCTTATTGTGATTTCACGTTGTAACCCGCTTCCATTCCTGACTATGCTCTTTCGCTGCCTGCCTTGACCTATGCTACGTCCCTGACTCTGATCTTGTGCTGCCCGTCCTGACCTCCTGTCTGTCTACGAGATTGCCTGCTGTTTCTGTACCTTGACCTTCGCTGCCACCGCAGACAAGTCACGCCTGTGGAACGACCTTGTGGTACCACGCCGCATCAAGGCCTTCCTGCTGTGTGGCAGGCTCTGGTGAAGACCGGGTGCCACTTAGACTCCAGTCCCAGGCTTGGTAGTTCAGAGGATCCACTACCTCCAATCCTGACAAACATGCCAACATACAGGTCAGTTTCCACATCCATGTACATCATAAGGGAGAGGAGAAATCCTCTGGTAAATCCATAGCACCATCTACAGAAAGATTGAACTATGGATTGGGCACAGAGTTTCCACATCCATGTGCAGCAACCCTAAAGTAAATATTGTCTGAAAAAGCCTTGAGGAAGCCATTGCTTAAAGTGATAGAATTTAATCCTCCATCTGACTGCCTTCTTGAAAGACATGCATTGGATGCTGCTGTAAATGAACAAATTGAACTTTTAAGTAGGATAAAGGTTTTTTTCCTTTGTTGTGACTCTGAGCTTTTTATTTAATTAAGAAAATCTAGGCATTTTTTCAATTCTGTATTTTTTATAGATGATTGTTTGTATAGATTGAAGAAAAGAGGATCTTTTGATTTTACACTATAGCATTGCTTGTACATGTATGTAGTCACTATAACAGTGATTCTATTAACTCAATCAAATACACTTGTAACTGACGGCTGTGTGAAGAATGAAGTCTTTCAGGTGTAGAACGCATCAAGTAATCTCATTAGCATCTTAACTATGTGAAAATATTTGCTGTTTTACCCTAAATGTAAAACTAATAGAAAAGTAAGGCACTTCAATATTGAGAGACCAATATTAATAATCAGTATTAGGGTACATTCACACAGCAGTATGCTCGCCGGGCAAGCATACAGTCGTGCGCTGGAGAGGAGGTGGAGGTGACCACTTTCCCCCCTCCACAGAAAACAGCGGCACACGGCCACACACACAGGAAAAGATAGAGCATGCTCTAATGAGCGGTATGGTGCCACACATGTGTGGCACTGTACCGCCGACGGGCCGCCATTGCCGCCACAGATGGCCGTGTCAATGCACCCTAAGAGGTAGTTAACGTGGTAGTTAAGGTGTTAAAGCTAACAAGGAAAGTCAGGTTTAATGTGAGTGATAGTTAACCCCTTCCCGACGCGCACCGTACTAGTACGGCGCGCGTCGGGTCCCGGTGCATGGAGAGGGCTCGCGGGCCGAGCCCTCTCCATAGCCGGTAAGTCTTTGCTGCATATTGCAGCAAAGGCTTACCGGTAACACCCCGATCGCGCTAGACACAGATGCGGGTGTTTTCGTTGTTCTTTCTCCGCGATCGCCGCCGGCAATGCTGCCGGCGGCTTCAAAGAATGGCGCCGCATGGGCTCCGCCATCTTGTTGTGGATCGCTGCTCCCCGATGACGTCACGGGGAGCGGCGATCCGTCCCATGGTAACTCGGTGTTCCGAACACCCGAGGCTACTTCTTTGTTTTAACCCATGTATTACAATGTGCTAATTGCACATTGTAATGCATGGGGAGTAAACCACATATACTGCCATACTGTAGTATGGCAGTATATGATAGGATCGAGCAGACTACCTAGGGTTAGAGTACCCTAGGGATTCTGAAAATAGTAAAGTAAAATAAAAAAAAGTTAAAAAAAAAAATATATAATAAAAAAACCTAAAAGGATTTTTCACTATGTTTAACCCCGTAACGGAAAATAGCTTCCAAAGTCGAAAATGGCATTTTTTTGCCATTTTGAAAAATATAAAAAAATTTATAAAAAGTGATCAAAAGGTCGCACAGTCCCAAAAATTATAGTAATGAAAGCGGCATCAAAATTCGCAAAAAATTACACTATCCACAGCTCCGTACACCAAAGTATGAAAAAGTTATTGGCCCCAGAAGATGGCAAAATAAAAAAAAAATATTTTGTACAGGAGGTTTTAATTTTTTTTAAATGTATGAAAACATTATAAAACCTATACAAATTTGGTATCCACGTGATCGTACCGACCCATAGAATAAAGTAGACATGTCATTTGGGACGCAGAGTGAAAGCTGTAAAATCCAAGCCCACAAGAAAACGTCACAAATGCGTTTTTTCACCATTTTCACTGCATTTGGAATTTTTTTCCCGCTTCCCAGTACACGCCATAGAATATGAAATACCGTCACTATGAAGTGCGATTTGTTACGCAGAAAATAAGCCATAACACAGCTCTTTATGTGGAAAAATAAAAAAGTTATAGATTTTTGAAGGTGGTGAGTGAAAAATGGAAGTGAAAAAACTAAAAAAGGCCAAGTCGTTAAGGGGTTAAAGGGACTCACCAGATTTTAACTCATTAAACTACTAGCACCTGTAGGCGGTTTATGAAATATCCTTTCTAGAATTCCTTCTTTTATGTAAAAACATATTTACTGTTAAAAGCATGTCGTCCAAAGAAAATGAGCTGAGAAGAGTAATATTTTGAAGTTGCAATGGAAAGTAAATTTTAACAGAAACATTACAAAACATTACACTAACCCAGGGCCGATTCTAGTCCTTATGCTGCCTGAGGCAAAAACTGAAATGCCCCCCCAACACACACACCAAAAGGCCTATCCCTGATCCGCCTATATTTGGTGCACTGAATATGCAGAAAAGGCTTCTACAACATGATAAAAAATGTTGCCAACATTACTAACAACTGATAACAAATAGTTGGGGACACAGGCAGCAGTGGCATCTAGTACCTGACAATGTGACTTCATTATGACTGCTCCGGCCATGGTTTATCATTGTTGAATCCGCTCCAAGATGTCTTCAACTCATGACAGTACATTTCCATACGGTGCCCATAAAATACCACAGTCACTTACAGTATAATGTTACCTGAATAACAATGCTTCTAAAATATGTATATGGCTCTCTTAATGTATTATAATATATAGGATTTCCTCCTGAATAATAAAATATTATAAATTAATTATCCAACATATAATCCCCAAAATAATTTATAGTTTTTACAACACCCCAGTTACTACATATACTGGATCCCCTTAAATTGATTATATGTAACACTCCCTAATTAATTATTACATATACAATTTACAAAGCTGCTAATAAATTAATATAGAGGCCCCCTCCCATATGGCGGCGTTCACATTAGTTGCAATAAATAGAAAATATAGTCCCTATGCTGCAATTCCAGCATTGCAGACCTTTGGCACTATAGCTGTTAATTTGCTGAGGTAATCTGCAGAAATTTCACCCCAAGCTTTCAGTAGCCTCGCCCATTAGTTGGATCGGCTTGATGGGCACTTTTTGCATACCATTCGGTGAAGCTGCTCCCACAACAGCTCAATGGAGTTGAAATCTGGTCACTGGACTGGCCCCTCTATTACAGATATACAGAATAACAGCTGCCTGCTTCTTCCCTAGATTTTAAGTATATTTTGGAGGTGCTTTGGGTCATTGTTCTGTAATAGGATGAAATTAGCTCGAATCAAGTTGTTCTGCATTTCACAAATGTTCTTCTGTGTTATCCAAATACCTCAAACTTAGATTTGCCCACCCATAACATTTTTTTCTAATATTCCTATGTCCAATGTCTGTATATAATTATATGGCTTTTTCTTTGCCACTTTGCTGTGAAAACCAGCATTCTGGAGTCACCTCTTCACTGTAAAGGTTGACATTGGCATTTGGTGGGTACTATTTATTGAGACCAGTTTAATTATATAAAGTAAACTATATACAGTTTCCATATATACAGTTTATAATATGTTCTGTTTTTGGAGGCAACGTTATCTAAAAGAAATAATTTAGGCATTTTAATTTTTAGGGCATTCACCATGTGGGATAAATAATGCAGTATTTTTTATAGCATAAGCTTGCTATGGACAAATCAATATTTGTAAAATATATTTTTATGTTCATAATGTTCATAATAATTTATATACACTACAAAAAATTATTGTATATATATATATATATATATATATATATATATATATATATACAATCATTTTTTTGTAGTGTATTGCGCCCCAATATTGAATTTTCAGGCCACACCCCTTTTTTGAATGAATTGGGAAACTGTCTAAAATGGCATAATGTGGCATATTGCAATTCAAGTGTGAATTACTCCAGTATTCTGGTATAGACAGATTGATACATCTCTCCAAATGTGCACTGAATGGTTATAAAGCAATAAATCAACAGTTTTGTACAGCAACCTCAAAAGAAAATCAAAGAAGTTTTTTCATTGAAGTAATATATGTGATGTAGAGATAGTGAAGCAGAGCTAATTATTTTCTGCTATCACAAAGATTTGACTAAACCAAACTCAAATGTTTTCTGCAGAGACATTTTAATTGGTTCCCACATGTTTCCATTTTATCTTCTGATTGCAAAGAGATACACAGTGTGCTTAATCACCTAATAAATTAGCACAACCATGAAGTAGGAGATGAGCTTTCAACTCGAGTTTCATACCACCTTAAATGTGACTGCATGCAATTATCACCCGATGAGATCACTGTATACACCTTACACTAAATTTTCATACGTCTCTGCGTGGGGAGAATTCTCTCAGCTACATTTGACTTTACTGTCCTTCATGTGCAGGTCAAATTTCATGTTATGGCTCCTCATGGTACAAGCACTATAGCACAAGTTAGTTTGTTTTTTGTGTTACCTTTTGCTAATCTTAAAATTTATAAAACATTTTTGAATAAGTAAAATGTAATTCTTTACAAACATTGAGATATAATGCATTCATTTTCTAAATGGTTTTATTTTTCAACATTTTAAAGCAGTTTCAATTGCTAATTGACTCAATTCTGTATTACACATTTTAATCAGCAAAACAACACTACTCAAGCAATATTTATTATGACTACAAACAAAAACTGTAAGGATAAGGACAAAAATGGATTCAAATGTCGAGTGGTTTGAAAACACTGGCAAAATAATTTCATGCTCCTAGCAGAAAAAAAACAGATAAATAATATTTGTAACTCAAGGGTACATTACAATGTTTGGAATCACCAGGAAGTAAGACGTTGTTGTTTGTGTTTAAGTTTTCAAACATTTTCTTATAGTGTTGAAAAATTTGAAAGATGTAAACAGCTTAGTCTACTCCACCTGCCGGTGTGTTCATGAACAACTCAAATCAGTGGGGGAGACTTATCATTACTTTTCTTTTAATTGTTACTGCAAAAAAGTCCCACATTTTTTGCTTATTTTTCAGCAACTTTTCCACATTTGCACCACAAAAACGGAGCCGGCGCCAGAAGCTGCAGGTGTCAGCTATATTTTATAGCCGACACCTGCCTCTAACACCCTGACACGCCAAGGGGGCAAGGGGCATTTTAGAAGAATTGGACCCCCCGCGGCGCAAAGTATTTTTGCAACTTTTTGTGTTGCTTGGTTCATGATTCCTTTTGTGTCCTTCATAAAACAATTGCGAGAAGAAACCACATACAGAAAAACTCTATTAATAGAGATGAGCGAACATACTCGTCCGAGCTTGATGCTCGTTGGAGGTGGAGGAGGATGAGGAGGAAGAGGAGGAGAATGTTGGCGAGACAGAAGAGGGGACCATTGTTCAGTCCTTCACTGTTCAGCGTGTATGGGCAGAAGAGGAGGAGTTGGAGGAGGAGGAAATGGACAGTCAGGCCAGTGAGGGGAGTGAATTCTTGCGCGTTGGGACTCTGGCGCATATGGCAGATTTCATGCTAAGCTGCCTATCCCGTGACCCTCGCGTTCAAAGAATTTATTCCAACACCGATTACTGGGTATTCACTCTCCTGGACCCACGGTACAAGCAAAATCTTTCCACTCTCATGGCTCGTTATTCGAGACGAGCACTCGAGCATCGGGAAAAGTTCGTCTTGAATAACGAGTACCCGAGCATTTTAGTGCTCGCTCATCTCTATCTATTAACTAACTAGATAACTTCTAAAGATGGATAGATTGTGGGGTTTATCATTACAATTTGTCTTTGACTTTGTTGCCTTGTAGTAAAGGGTACATTATAATGTTTGGAATCACCAGGAAGTAAGACGTTGTTGTATGTGTCTAAGTTTTACCGAATTTTCCTGAAGTGTTTTGCACAAAATTAAAATCTGTAAATAGCTCAGTCTACTCCACTTGCCGGTGGGTTCATGAACAACCTAACTCATTGGGGGAGATTTATAATTACTTTTCTTTTAAATGTTACCGCAAAAAAAGTTGCACAGACTTTTTTGTGCATTTTTCAGCGACTTTTCCACATTTGCACCACAACAAATCCAGCTGTTTAGACTAAAGTTGGTTGTATTAGCCAGTTGTATTTTATCCATTTTTGTTTTATTTGAATTCATCAAGTGAGTCAATATATGTTGTTGTATTTGTCTTTTTGGTTTTTTTTTTGGTTTGTCTAATAATATTGGGGGGGGGGGTCGCGTTTGTTCCAAAATGTTCTTTTTTTGGCACACATGAGAGTAGGTCCTATTTCTATGCCACAGGGTGACTGAAGTCATTTTTCTCTAAAACATGTGCCAAAACAAAAATTTTCGCCAAATAGCAAATCATTAAATGAGTTTAGTATTGTGAAAACTAGTCTAAACAAATAATGAATTTGGCGCAAGCAGAGGCTATTTTAAAGGGACTTTGCAATGTCCTATGTTCATTTAAAACAAAGGGAGGGAGGTGGGAGGGAGGTGGGCACCGCCTCAATAAAGCAGTCATGCATCACTGAATAAATCAATAACCACATAAAGAGCAAGAAGATGCATCAAACGAATAAACATGAGTCTGGAACAATCTTTATTATACCAAACAATACACACACCACAAATAAAAACACTTAAAAGGGCCAAAACCAATGTTACATCACAAGTGGACACCTGAGAGTATGAAGCAGGATCCCAGAGAAACTCCGGTACATCCTACCTAAATGAGCATAGTCAATAAACCCACATATGGGTAATATACTGTATACCATCAACCATGTAAGACAAGATATTGCACAAATCCCAAAAGTAATAAAAAAACCAATAAGGAAAAGTGACCCTTATCAACAGGAATAAGCAAAGGGGAATGGCAAACCGTGGTAGATATCAAAGCTGCATCAAGCGAGTGGTGAAAGGCAGGGTTGGGTGAGGCAGATCTCACGCGTTTCGTCACCAGGGGTATGTATCGAAAGTTGGTGTGTCCAACTTGGACTCAATACTTGGACAATATTTATTATTACTTTTGGGGTTCGTGCAATATCTTGTCTTACATGGTTGATGGTATATATTATCCATCTGTGGGTAGGGGAGTTTCTGTGGGACCCTGCTTCGTACTGTGAGGTGTCCAGCTGTGATCTAACATTGGTTTAGGCCCTTTTACGTGTTTACATTTCTGGTGTGTGTATTGTTTGCTATAATAAAGATTTTTTCAGACTCATGTTTGGTCGTTTGATACATCTTCTTGTTCTTTATGTGGTTATTGTTCTATGTTCATTTGGCACAATGCATAGTCGCAAAACAGGATTTTGTGCCACAACTGCGCCAACATAACGCCAAACATAGACAAAAAAACAAATTAAAAATTCCCCCCAAATTTAGTGTATCAGAAAAGCGGGTGTTGAATAAAACACGTTTCAGTTTTTGTATGTATCATTTTCATTACACTTGGACAATACTTGGTCACAAAATCTAAATGAAATATATTTTGTCTTGCAGAAAAATGGGGAAAAGTTCAAGGAATAACAATACATTTTCAACCCACTGTATGTGAAAAACATCCTTTTAAGCAATTACATGAACAGAAATGACTTTTATGATGCTATAAAGTTACACTTTTTTAATAACTGTTATGCAAACCATTTTGTGAGATGTTCAGAAATAGAATCATATTATTTTCACCACCTCAAGGACTCTATACATAATGCTCTGCTCTTCTGTCATAGGAAATAAATAGAGACCACTCAGTTAAGTAAAACAACTTTCACATCAATAAAAAAATATTTTCTTGTCAAATGGGGACAGTACAAACCAACTCCCAGTGGAAAGATATATTTAATGACCTGGAGATTCCCTATGGGCAAGTTCCTCTTATTTTTCATGTTGGGGACCTCTATGTTTTAGGAATTAATTAATAGGTGTCGAGCATGTGTATCACAAGCCAACACTGCTAGTATGAAAGTCAATACCTACTATTGGAAGTTCTAGTTACAGAGCTCAATGTCTAACCCCTTAACGACTTGGCCTTTTTTCGTTTTTTCACTTCCATTTTTCACTCCCCACCTTCAAAAATATATAACTTTTTTATTTTTCCACATAACGAGCTGTGTTATGGCTTATTTTCTGTGTAACAAATTGCACTTCGTAGAGACGGTATTTAATATTCCATGGCGCGTACTGGGAAGCGGGAAAAAAATTCCAAATGCAGTGAAAATGGTGAAAAAACACATTTGCAACGTCTTCTTGTATTTTACAGCTTTCACTGTGTGCCCCAAATGACATGTCTACTTTATTCTTTGGGTTGCTACGATTATGTGGATACCAAATTTGTATAGGTTTTATAATGTTTTCATACATTTAAAAAAATTAAAACCTCCTGTACAAAAATTTTTTTTTTGATTTTGCCATCTTCTGGCGGCAATATCTTTTTCATACTTTGGTGTACGGAGCTGTGGGTGATGTCATTTTTTGCGACTTTTGATGGCGTTTTCATTGCTATCATTTTTAGGACTGTGCGACCTTTTGATCACTTTTTATTAATTTTTTTATATTTTCCAAAATGGCAAAAAAATGTCATTTTTGACTTTGGACGCTATTTTCCCTTTATGGGTACCGCAGTGGAAAATCCGTTATTATACTTTGATAGATCGGACATTTTCGGACGCGCGATACCTAATGTGTTTATGATTTTATACTGTTTATTATTTTAATATCAGTTCTAGGGAAAGGGGGGGTGATTTGAAATTTTTAGGTTTTTTTTTATTAAATTTTTTTTTTTTAAAACTTTTTTTTTAACTTACTATTTTTCAACTCCCTAGGGTACTTTACCCTAGGTTGTCTGGACTGATCCTCCATAACTGCATACTCTCTATGGCAGTATATGGGGATTTTACACCTCCCATTCATTCACAATGCTGTAGCACATTGTAATGAATGGGTTAAAACGAGACAGCTTCGGGCCTTTGTGAGACCTGAAGCTGTCATGGCAACGGATCACCACTCCCCGTGACGTCATCTTTCTGAAGCCTCCGGCAGCATTGCCGGCAGCGATCGCTGTGAAAGCACTATGCAGCAATATGCAGCAAAGACTTTCCGGCTATGGAGAGGGCTCGGCCCGCCAGCCCTCTCCATGCACCGGGACCCGGCATCGGGAAGGGGTTAAATATTGTTACATGGTTTAGCCCGGCATGAAGATCATAGGAACGTGTAACAAATTATTTCCAAAAAAAAGTCTGCTTTGTAGCATTTAACTTAAAATGACTGGTTATAAAAGTTTGATTAGTCTTTAATTAGTGGACATCCCAATGTATATGATTAAACTGAAAAAAATGATATCTGTAGTAATGTTTGTGTACACAAAACCAATCCTTCACAACCCCATAGAAAACATATAATTCTGTCAAAGGGAATAGTGTATGAAACATTTTGCCAAAATCATCCAGAAGCTCTGCATAATAAGGAACATTATTCTTTGTCTATTTCAAATTCCAATAGTCTATTGCAGCAGACTTTAAACAATACAGGCGTGAAGGGAAAAGATGTTCACTTTCAAAAAGCTTTATAAAGATTTCCATAAAAATGTAAATATAACTAATCAATTGTTCATACAAGGAAACTATGGTGATTAAATAGGAAAACAAATAATGAATCTACAATGAAAATCATTCCTATTGTTCAGGATACGCTATAAACCCCGCTCTGTAAAGAAATCACATTTTCTCAACGGAATAAGATTCAATCCATGACTAACCTCACTTACTTATGTCATTTTTTCCAGTTACTGTAGACAGTTCTTCTTGAATACCATGGAGAAACAAGAAGCATAAAAAGCAATGTGACTAGATGTAGCGTTGCAATTGTGAGCACATGTCACAAAGAAAGACGTCAAAAAGCTAAACAAATGAAAGAAATATGAAGTTGCCTTTAGAGATAATGGACTAGGTTGATAGATACAGAGATGGAGCAGAAATGCTTGTACCGCGTTATATTGTTGACATTCACTAAGTAAGACCCTTACACCATAAAAGGAACTAGACTCTCAAATCTATCATTGATTTTTTTCAGAAACTTCCCTGATAAAGTAACACAACTTATCATGCTGCTTTGTGAAGGGATATGGCACTATGTGGATATGTCTGCCCCTCGCCCCGACGCGAGTTTCGCCTATTGCTTCTTCCTCACATGCCTCCTAAGGAAGGAATAGGCGTAACGTGCGCCGGGGCGAGGGGCAGAAGGCAGCCGCAGCAGCAAGGTAATGAGCATCTATATACGTATCTGAATATAGACTCAGTAGTGAATAAACATGACAGTGATGTCATTATAAATTAAGACCAGGCATATACGGTAGGACTACTATCCATACTTCTTAAGTGCAATACTGGACTGTTCCGATTGATTGTCTGGCTTCATCTATTCTTGTGATCATTTTTTTTCAATCATTGTATTTGTAAGTGTTTAGTTTTTAAATTGATGAAATAAAAAATATCTATTTTTATTACATAGTCGATGAATTCCCTTTTTGTGAGGTGTTTAACCCCTTCCTGACTCGCCATACTAGTACGGCGTGCGCCAGGTCCCGGTGCATGGAGAGGGCTCGCGGGCCGAGCCCTCTCCATAGCCGGTAAGTCTTTGCTGCATATTTTCACCTCGATCGACGCCGGCAATGCTGTTGGCGGCTTCAAAGAGATGGCATCACGGGGAGCGGCGATCCGTCGCCATGGTAGCCTCGGGTGTTCCGAATACCCGAGGCACTTTGTTTTAACCCATGCATTACAATGTGCTAATTGCACATTGTAATGCATGGGGAGTAAAATCCACATATACTGCCATACAGTAGTATGGCAGTATATGATAGGATGAATCAGACTATCTAGGGTTAGAGTACCCTAGGGAGTCTGAAAAATAGTAAAAGTAAAAATAAAAAAAAAAGTTTAAAAAAAAAATTATAATAAAAAAAACTAAAAATTCAAATCACCCCCCTTTCCCTAGAACTGAAATAAATATAAATAAACAGTAAAAATCATAAACACATTAGGTATCGCCGCGTCCGAAAATGCCTGATCTATCAAAATATAATAAAGTTTTTTCACTGCGTTTAACCCCGTAACGGAAAATAGCATCCAAAGTCGAAAATGGCATTTTTTTGCCATTTTGAAAAATATAAAAAAATTCATAAAAAGTGATCAAAAGGTCGCACAGTCCCAAAAATTATAGCAATGAAAACACCATCAAAAGTCGCAAAAAATGACACTACGCACAGGTCCGTACACCGAAAAGTTATTGGCGCCAGAATATGGCAAAATAAAAATAAAAAAATTTGTACTGGAGGTTTTAATTTTTTTAAATGTATGAAAACATTATAAAACCTATACAAATTTGGTATCCACGTGATCTGGGGCACGGGTATTACGGATCGGGACAAAATGAGGTTAGATAAATTTATCAGGAAGGCAGAATCCATTGTAGGCTAAGAATTAATAAATTGTGACAGTATGGTGGTAAGGAGGGCTGTCGATCACCCTTTGCATAATGTTGTAGAAAGTCTAGAAAGTTCTTTTAGTGGAAGGTGGATTCAATTGAGATGTTAAACTGTGATGTGATGTATTGTTTATTTGAGCTGGCTTGACACTATGAACTTCCTTTAGGGCAGGGATGGTGAACCTTTTAGAGACCGAGTGCCCAAGCTACAACCAAAATCCACTTATTTACTGTGAAGTGCCAACATGGCATTTTAAGCAGTAACTTATTGCTACGTGTCCTTCCACATCTTTCAATCATATCACCCCCCTGAGGACACCAATACAGTTGAAAGAAAGAGTGCAAATTCAGACTCTCTTTGTAGCTTCTCTCCTGGCTCTCTCTCTGCAGAGGAAGAATGAAGGGTCCAGCAGGGGGACCTCAAAAAGTTATTGCAGCCCTGTCCACACCTTCTCACTTTCTCTGCAGTTCCAAACAACCAATGAAGTGTCGCTTAAAAATAGCGCTGAGAGCAGCATCTCTGCAGAAATATTTGGTGGATTTGTTCCTTTCTGGTGAACTCTGTCCTGGGGTGATAACCTGAGTGCCCACAGAAATGGCTCTGAGTGCCACCTCTGGCACCCGTGCCATAGGTTCGCCACCACTGCTTTAGGGGATAATAAAGTATTATTATTATTATTATTATTATTATTATTATTATTATTATTAATAAAGGAATTCTACCATCAAAATCCATCATGATAAACCAGGGACACTTACTGATAGATCCAGGCACAGTGTATGTAGTTTAATTAGCCAGAAAGGCTCTGGGAGTGTTACCAGAACTACTTTGTGCTGTAGCTTCACAGGATGTTATACTGTGCAGGAGCACTTCCCCCTTCTCCTCTGCCTGGTGTAGTCTAACACAGTGGGAGGGGAGAATTGTTCCTGCACAGCGTAACAGGCTGTGAAGGGGCTCTAATGATGTCCCCCAGCATTTATTTTAGAAGGAATGACGCCATGGAGAACAAGATAAAACTAGCCACAGTGCCTGGATCTATGAGTAAGTGTTCCTGGTTTATCATGCTTGATTTTGATTGTAGATTTCATGTAAGGCAGGTAGAGTTTGATCATAAATACAAATTTGGTCCACCAGCTGAAAAATACAACATGGCAGATCAATTTCTAGATAGACTGCCTGTTACAATCTACCTGCAGACTAGAAGGTTTACCTGATGGATTTCCACCTTAGATAACGGTAACTATGAAATCAACAATGTCAAAGTTTCTGTGTTCACGCAGAACACATATGAATATGCATTTATTGTGTGTAGAATTCCAGATTTCTTACAGATGTTTTGAGGATTCTCCCCTAACAATAAGAGTTAGAGGCAAGATGAAGCAATGTAAGTAGTGTGAAACAAGTTGTCCTTCACACTTTTACCTGTTTTGTATGTCGCTTGGATAATTTTAAAGAGAAACTAACTACAAGGACGTTTTAAACCTATGATGAGTGCCAATTTACTATAATAAATAATGTGGCTCTTAAAATGTACTCTAGTGTCTGACATTTTGATTTAAAATATGGTTTGTGGTACATTATTATAATTCCAGTGCTTTTTTTATTATTTGTGTGTGTTGAATATCAGCGGGAGGGGGCAAGTCATATGGTACAAGTCATCTTCTACTCAATTTCTACTCCCATCATCTTCACACACTGCCCTCCCCCTCCCGCAGCTGCTCCCCTGGTCCTTCCCCATGCTTACATCAGCTCACTGCCACAAGCAATTCTCATTTGAATCCCCCCCCCCCCAGACTCACCACACACTGCTGGCAGGGAGTCAGGTAATGTTAAAGAAAGAATTAAAAAGCAGTGGAATTATTCAGATTCATGACAATGGCATTTTCCAGAGGCTATCGGAACCTATCACCATGTAGAAATTATCTTCCTTAAAACAGGTTCAAATTCCTAAAAAAATCTACCATTTGATTTAATAATAATAATTCCTTTATTTATATAGTGCACACAGATTGTGCAGCGCTACACAGAGCTTGCCAAATCGGTGTTATTATTATTATGTTTTCCTTCAAATCTACCATTTGATTTCATGCATTATGAACCAAACACCCCTTGAGAATGCTGTAGCTACACTGATACAGAAACATATCTTGTTTAATCCCTGAGCTGAGTGGTTTTGCTGACAAAAATGTTATAAAATTCAGGACCTTTAGAAAGCTGGATCTGCATTACACACCAGCATTCTGAACAGCCAGGACAGGACTAATCAACCTGAGCTGGATCATTCATACACAGCAGCTGGAGGATGGTGCAGAAATTGATTATTCTGCCTGGCAGGGTAGACAGTGATTGTATCATCCTCTGGTGCAGTGCAAAACTAATGTGAAAGGAAAAGCGCCGAGCCCAGGCACAGAAGCACCATAGCTTCACTATCATAATTTTATAATTGTTTTTTCAGCAAAACCACTCAGCACAGGGATTAAACAAGATATGATTCTGCATCAGTGTAGCTACAGCATTCTCAAGGTATGTTTGGTTCATAATGAATAAAATGGTAGATTTCCTTTAAATATATTTAAAAACACCTACTATGAAACCTATATGAATTTTTCTGTGAAATTCTTCTTGTTAAAAATAAGACAAAGATATTTTGATACAATGTATATATTGTAAATGTTTATCATATTGTGAAAATCAAATGTTAATACATCATTCATTGTGAAATTCCTAAATATGTAGTGGGGAAATCACACATCCATAGACCTCAGATGGCAGAATAGAACAAGAAGCTGACTCTGTCAAGCAAAAAGATGATTTTGCTACAGATTGCTTTTGCCATTTGTTATATATGATTGCCAAGTGTATTCAAAGGAAGCCAAAGGACTTCTGGGAAACGTCAATTATTAATTTCTATGTATTACATGAGAAGCAATACACCATATAAAAAACAAATATAAAGAACAAGCATTTAACCACTTAAGGACCAGGTGATTTTAGTGTTTTGCATTTTCATTTTTCATACATGACAGAGCTACATGAGGGCTTGCTTTCTGCGTAGTAAATTGTACTTCATAGCGATGGTATTCCGTACACATTCCGTATATTGGGAAGGTGGAAAAAATTTCAGATGCGATAAGATAGAAAAAACACATTTGAGCTGTTTTCTTGTGTGCAGTTTTTACAGCTTTTACCATAACTGGGATACTATAATGGGGATGCCAAATTTTTATAGTATTTCTTATGTTTTAATAGACTTTAAAAAAATTAAAACCTTTTGTACAAAAAAAAATCTGTTCATTTTGTCCTTTTCTAATGCTAATACATTTTTCATACTTTGGTTTATGGAGTTAGGTGAGGTATAATTTTTTTTGCAGGATGAGCTGATGTTTTCACTGCTACCATTTTGGGACTGTATGACTTTTTGATTACTTTTTATTTAAAATTGTATGTGTTGTAAAATGGCAAAAAAGTGGTTATTTGGACATTTGGCTGCTATTTTATGTTCTATATTTTGATGGAAGCAAGATTTTTAGGATGCGGCAATAACAAACACGTTTATGATTGGATTTGTTTAGTTATTTTATATGCTTTCTAAGGGGGTGATTTGAATTTTTACATTTTTTCTTCAGAACTGTATTAGAATAGTATGTGAGCAGGAGTTTATTTTCATGTATGCACTGGGGGTACCATGCCTAGGGCGGCCCACTGTGCGAGACGTCCAGGCTAAGCGGGAAATTTTAATTTACATTTTTCTAAGCACTGGCGCCCTGCCGCCTATGAGGGGTTTTGGTTGTCATCGGAACAGTGCTCTGGGAATGGGATCTGGCCAAGGAGCAGCAGGTTTCATTTGCTGACAGCTGGGACTGGATCTCCTCCCCTGCTGTCAGTTCTGCCCCACAGCATGTCTCTTTACAGATGGAGCTGCAGGAGCAGTACGACATGAAGCTCCGCCCATACAGCACGACAGCCTACTGCAGGGAGTATGAGCAGAGACGGCATGGATAAGCTGAGGACAGTGGGGCAGATTTACTTACCTGGCCCATTCGCAATCCAGCGGCGCGTTCTCTGCACAGGATTCGGGTCCGGACGGGATTTATGAAGGTAGTTCCTCCGCCGTCCACCAGGTGGCGCTGCTGCGCTGAAAATCATCTGAACGCGCCGGAATACACCAGCTCGGACCAAGTGAAGGTAAGCGCTTCCCAAGCGACACTTTTTCGGTTTTTAAATGCGGCGGTTTTTCCGAATACGTCGAGTTTTCGTTCAGCCACGCCCCCCGATTTCCGTCGCGCGCATGCCGGAGCCGATGCGCCACAATCCGATCGCATGCGCCACAATCCCGGGGCAATTCAGGTACAATCGGCGCAAATCGGAAATATTCGGGTAACAAGTCGGGAAAACGCGAATCGGGCCCTTAGTAAATGACCCCCAGTGTGGGGTTGGCAGTGGGGGAAGGGTAGTGTGCTTGGGAAGGGGTGCATGACCTCAGAATATAAATAAAAACATATAGTATAGTGGTAGTCATTCAGAAAAAATCAGCGGGACTACCACTGTACTATATGTTTTTATTTATATTCTGAGGTCATGCTGACATATGACAGATCTCCTCCTCGTGCCAAAAAACAGCATTTAAAAACCACATGTTTTAATGTATATCATGCTTGTTTGTAACTGAAGAAGAGCCCAGTCCGGGCTCGAAACACGTCACACCAAGTAATGCAATAAAGAAACTTTATTTAAGAATACAATCTTTTCCTCCGAGTCATTGGCTCTGTGATCACCCTGGAACCCTCAATCTGGTTACAATAATAAATTTAGTTACAGAGGCTTATGTCAGGGTTAAGGGTAAGCAGGGCCCTAAGCATGGGGCCCAGCCTACCCGAGTTACACCCCTGCTTTAATGTATATTATTCCTGCTATTATGTATATGTTATGTACTTATATTTGTAACATTGGCATGTAGGGATTTTATTTGAAGTCTGAATGTGCTTCACTGTGTTTCTTTTATTATCAGTATGAGAAATCATGCTGACAGGTTAACTATACTCCAGTTACAGCCATCACCCTCTGTGAATCCTGCTGATCTTGTGTTATGATTGTTAAGTCATGTCAACAGTTTCTCTGGACCACAGTGATGTTGCAGCAGCTGACTTCCAATGAAATAGTGACAGGTCCTTGCATTACAGTAATCACAGCAGTGCAGCAGGGGGCAGCTCTATGGACAGGGAACACTACAGCTGTGAAAGAAATGGAAGCAAGGGTTACAAAACAAGCTAATTATCCAATCATTGTGAATTTGTGTTGAAGCCAAAATACAAATAAAGCATTATATATCTGTATGTATAATAGGTGGACTTTTATAGACAGAACAGAATAGTCTGGGGTGTGAAGTATAAGGCTATATTCACACGAACGTATGGGGGACGTATATACGGCCGCCGTATATACGGCCGATATACGTCCCCCATACACTTCTATGGGCGCCGTGCGCCATAGGTTGCTATGGAGAGGGGCGGGGGTGAGCTGCGCTCACCTCCTCCTCCTCTCCCCGTACACTGCCATTGCCCGCTACGGTACGGTACGGGCGGGCAACGGCAGTGTGAATATAGCCTAAAAGTAGGAAGCACAGTATATAAATACAACACCAGAACCTTCCATGACATATTATCCTCTACCTCTATATTGCAGCTGCTTTCTTGTCTTAAAGAGCAGATATAATCTTTCATCCGCTGTATGCCAAACCAGCCCTCTGCCAGTAAGAGTTTAGTCCCCGAGTCACACCCCTATTGTTTGCCATCTTAAACCTTCTGGGAAAATTATCATATCAAGCTCTGTCGATTAGACTGGTGTTTCAATTTAAAAAGCTTGATTTCCCTATGGGCTCTTTTATGGCAATTATTAGCTTTTTTTGAAGATTCACTCCCTCTTTGGGAAATTGCTCAGCTAACAATTTCACTATACTGTAAGATTCCAGGTCTGTTATACCTAGCTTAAATGATGTCCCAAAGTGCGGGTACATCATTAAGATCATTGGGTTGCAGCAGCTGAAACTAAGTTATGATTAAATACTTGACCTACAGAAAAGAAGAACTAATGTGTGATGTGCAATGGTTTAATCAAGAATAAATACCATGAGATGTAAAAAAAAAAAACCACATACTTTAATTTGAATTCATGTACTATGTACCAAAATTGACACTAAAAAGTGTGAATCCTAGTTTAGACCAAGACAATACAGGCAGTGCCCGGGTTACATACATGATAGGGTCCATAGGTTAGTTCTTAAGTTGAATTTGTATGTGAGTCGAAACTGTATATTTTATAATTGTAGCTCCAGCCAAATTTTTTTTGCCCCAGTGAGAATTGGAGTTTCAAATTTTTTTGCTGTAATGGGACCAAGAATTATCAATAAACCTTCAATTACAGACACTTTACAGCTGATCATTGCAGTCTGGGACTATATTAAAGCATCCAGAGAGCTTCACCAGAGATCACAGGGGGCAGAGGGGTCCGTCTGTAACTAGGGGTCTTCTATAACATCTTCTTAAAGGCCCCCATTTGGATGGAATCGTATTGTACATTGGAGACTTTCTATTGAACCTATTTGTGTATATGTGTGTGTTTGTCTACTCCAACCCTGTACTATGGGCATAGAAAATTACTAATACTTATGTTCTTTGTGGGAACTGCACAGTACTTTCACTCCTATTATTCATATATGGGGAAAGCACAGTTAGTCTATTCCTATTGCAACACCCCTGCCGATACAAGGCAGAGGGGTTGTTGCGAATACGTCCCAATATGTAGCTTGCAACCTGTGTGGAGTCTGATCAACCCCACAGCAGGTCACTACACAACACGGGGAACACTGCAGCGGTAGATCCTGCCTGGTAAGGTAGGAGTCAATTGTTTTAATGTGATGTCATTCCATCAGCCAATCCCACCTTTTATCATATTGTATTGTAAGCTGTGATGTAATTGGAGGAGTAACCACCACCTGACCAGGAGCTGAGGTGAAGTGACGGTTGGAGAGTGCCAACAGTCAGTTCATCTAGTGAAGTGAGTCTGACAGGAGTCAGTCAGAAGAAGACTGGAGTTAATCCAGTCAAGAACAGTTAGACTAGAGATCAGAGTGAATCTAGTCAGTCTCTAAGTGAGACTAGTGAGTCAGACAGACTAGTACAGTTAGACTAGTGAGACTAGTTCAGTTAGTCTCTGAGGGAGACCTGTACAGTGCAGCCAGTAAACCAGATCAGACCAGTCTAGTCAGACAGAGGAGAGCCAGCTCACTGCCTGAGCAGCTCTGAGGAGTTAGTGAGAGAAAAAGGGATATCATCCTACCTTCAAGGGTGATATCTGAAGTAACCCAGGACAAGCTGAAGCATCCTACTAGGACACAGCTATCTCCCAGCCTGCCCCTGCATCCAGGCTGGTGATCAATCCCTGTGGTTCTCTCTCTCCAAGTGCATCCCCAGCCTGCTACCATTGTTAAGATTCGTTGGACACGTTATCCACTGTTCCTGTTGGTTCTAATAAAGAACTGTAAGTTGCATTTAGACAACGTCTGCCTCCGTCTGATCCCTGCTACTACGGCTGTCACCATCACGGGCACCCTATCCACTGCACAGGGACTCATACTCCAGACCCAAAAAGGGTTGCCCCAGGGAGAACAACTATAACAGACTCTCCCTCTTCATTTCTTGCCAACACCACCTGCTGGAGACCTGCCAGGCTGTAGGACAGCCCTCTGGTCCCCATACCAAGCACCGTGACACTAGCGTGCCTAGGCCGCAACCGCCAGCCACTCAGGTATTGCGAGCCCCTGCTGTCTCCAGGCCCCAAGAGAAAAAGGCTAGGCCCCGGTGGGGGATGTTGCACTATCCTGTATATTTAGAATGGCCACAGCACAGTTACTTTTCCACCTGTCCTGTATACAATGTTTGAGCACATATGGGAACAGTTTAGTACAACTAGTTTTATGAATAAGCACAGCACAGTAAGACTACTCCAATCTTGTATATATTGGCATCAAGGCTTTATTAAGGTTGGTGGAGGACTTTGGGCAAAAAAATCTGGTAGGGTTCCCCACAGGGCTGCCAAGCCTCCAGCCCCTAACCGCACATACATTAGTTAGTGTTCTTATGCCAGATTTGAAGAAGAGTGAGACCGGAAGCCTTAGGCTGTATTCGTGTGAGGATATGTAGGAAAATTTCCTGATCTATTTTTGCAGACTGTTTCACACTGTGTGATTATACGATATGTTTATACTGTGTGCTTACATGGTGACATATTTACTCTGGTTAAAGTTCCTCCTCCCTGAAAGCGGAGGGAAGAGTAAACATCAGCAACAGCCAGTTGCTGCAGCTGGCCAGTTGCTGCAGCTGGCTGGTAAATCCAAAACTGTGGCTCTAGTGGAGGCCCCTGCCTTCTGTGAAGTGGTGGAGGCCCTACATCGTGTGCCCTCCCCACAATCCTGCTCGGCAATCACACTATTGTACTGTATTTATGGCCACAGCTTAGTACTACTACTCATATCTCTCATATTTAGTTTCCCCTTGATCTCAGATTGTCATTGCCTAATTTATTAATTGTTTTGTAAAACCATAGAATTAATAGTTGTGCTTTCTTTTTCTCATGAACATGTACTAATTCATACGCCATAAAACATAGTGAGATTCTATAAAACTGCTGTGAGAAGCTCCCATTATTGCCACACAGTAAATCAAAACCTATTGCACTAAGCTGAATATAATTGTATAGTCCAAACTTATGGACCTCTAAAACTTTTTATAATTGGCCATAGCGCTAACGAGTGTCATTACAGTTATACCACAAGTATAAATACTGTATGAAGAGAAATAAGCGCTTAGCAGCAGTTTATTTATCTCATGATTTCTGAGGATAATGAAGTAATATGCTGAGACTCTGTCCAAATTTCAATGATGAGCAGTTTTTTTATGTCACCAAAACAACATTAATTATCTCCCTCAAACTTCCTTTTCGTAGGATAAGAAAACTGAATTACGATTAGTTCATTAAAGATTATATTTTTACAGAGACATACGTTTCCATTTTAGACTGCTAATAATTGTATCAGTACCTTTATACCAGTCTAAAAAGTAAATAATGGTGTGATACAGTAGAAATTAATGTCCCCATGCCTAAAATGAGAACAAACTGAAGAAATTATTTTGTAAAAATTAAGTTACTGTAGCAGAAGGCTTCGACTAATTGGATATGTACTAGTTATATGCTTGGGCAACTTTCAAATAACTGTAAGCGAAACATGTGTTGTACTGGCTTCAGATTCTGAAAATATGATTATCATTTCAGTCTTCTTCATCCATTTAGGAAGGTCATATAACACAGAATTTTATTTTACATTAGATGAATAGTTTTTTTTTCAAACACATCTTACATTCCAACATTTAGAATAATTTTAATGGGTGCATGAAGGAAATACAACTACAATGATGTATCTGTAAAAAGCTAACAAAGACAAAATGCACATTGTGATACATGCCAAAACAATTAGTAAATGTAAATATGTCGAGCTGCAATTGAGCCACTGGAGATTGTGCTCTGCTCCAATGACACAGGAAGTGGAAGGAGAGCTTATTCTATAACCCTCTGCCTGCAAGCTGGATTCACAGCGATACTGAGATAACAGGATACCTGATTTGCTGCTGGTAATTACCGTATATACTCGAGTATAAGCCGACCCGAGTATAAGCCGAGGCCCCTAATTTTACCACCAAAACTGGGAAAACCTATTGACTCGAGTATAAGCCGAGGGTGGGAAATGCATTGGTCACAGACACCCCCAGTATACAGCCAACCAGCCCCCTATAGTATACAGCCTGCCCCAGTATACAGCCACCCCAGCCTGCCCCCAGTAGTATACAGCCAGCCCCCAGTAGTATACAGCCAGCCCATCTTGCCCCCAGTAGTATACAGCCAGCCCCATGTAGTATACAGCAAGCCCCATGTAGTATACAGCTAGCCCCATGTAGTATACAGCTAGCCCCGGCTTAGTATACAGCTTCCCCAGTAGGTATACAGCTTCCCCCAGTAGTAACAGCATCCCCCAGTAGTATACAGCATCCCCCAGTAGTATACAGCATCCCCCGTAGTATACAGCCACCTCAGCCGACCAGTAGATACAGCTTGCCCTGAGTAGTATACAGCCTGCCCCAGTAGTATACGCCTGCCCCGTGTAGTATACAGCCGCCCCAGCATAAAAAAAAAAATAAACTTATATACTCACCCTCCTGTGGCCCCGATGTGTAGCGCTGCTCCCCCGATGTCCGCGCCGCTTCTGCGCCCGTCTTCCTTCTTCTGCGGGGTGCCGCCATTGCTCTCTCCCGGGCCGGCACCTAGTATGACGCGCCGCTGTGACGTCATGATGGCGCCGCCCGGGGGAAAAACAAGGGCGGAGCGAGCAGAAGACAGAAGACGGGCGCGGATGCCTGAAGACGAGCCGTGCGGACATCGGGGCAGCAGCACTGCGCATCGGGGCCACCGGAGGGTGAGTACATAAGTTTATTTTTTTTTAAAGTAATTTTGACTGACTGACTAACTGACTCGTGTATAAGCCGAGGGGACGTTTTTCAGCACATTTTTTGTGCTGAAAAACTCGGCTTATACACGAGTATATACGGTATATGTAAGAATTGTAAGTGTGGTTGTGTGATTAAATTAACATAAAGTGCAGACATGTCTGAATGTATGTGTCTGTCTGTATGTGTTTGTGCATGTGCCTGTATGAGCTTGGCATGTACATGTGCATACATATTACATTTATGTATGTGTATGTGCCTTTGCGTGAATGCATCTGGCATGTATATGTGCATATGACTGCATGTATATATGAGTGCATGAGGCTGCATGTGTGTGTATGCCTATGCATGCATGTGCCCGTTTTTGCATACGTCTGAATGTATGTGTTCTTATGTATTATGTGTATCTGCATGTATTTGTGCGTTTGTAGCCCAGATATGTATTAATATGTTGATGTTGTTTAAACAAACACATGTTTTAACATTATGTTATTATATATGTTATTATTGTGTTGACATAGCATTTTGTAAACGCAAATGCTAACAATGTAAGTAGGCCAAATCTCTTAGCTGTTGTATTGCATTTCAAAATGCAATGTAAATGCCACTTGTGGGTGCAGCTTCAACCAATAAGGGGAGACCTCTGGACATTTCATCATTGAGGGGAGGCTGCTGGACATTTAATTAGTGATGGAGGCTGCTGGGTATTTCATTAGTGAAGAAGGCTGCTGGACATATAATTATTGAAGGTAACGTTCTTGACATTTCATTAAAAATAGGAGGCTGCTGGACATTTCATAAGTGAGGGGAGGCTGCTGGTTAGTAAATTATTTTGGGGGGCTGCTGCTGGACAGTATGTTTGTATGTATGGTGCTGTGTGTATATATATGTGTATGTATATTTATTATATATTTCTCAAGTGTAATGTGCGTGAGGTGAGGGCAGGAAGAGTTTAGGTATATGGGGGCCCTCATCGAAGTTTGCACTGGGGCCCACTGTTACGCCACTGGCTATAATAATTAATATGTGAGAATCCAAAAAATTGGAATATGTGTAGTATTATTGAAATGTGGATGTGGAAAAGACATGGGTAAAGGACTGACAATAATACAAAAAATGTATCCAGTTATATTTGTACACAGGATCAGATTGCATTCAATTTTGACCTTTTTAATACTATTTTGGATGCCAATAAATATTATTATCAGGAAATATTTAGAAGAAATGGTCAGGAAACTATTTCAAGTATTTATAATAATAAGGGTGGAAATAGTACCGAAAATTATTATATATCATTATATCCTCAGTATATATCAAAATGATTATATACCGTATTTTTTGGACTGTAAGACGCACTTTTTAGCAAGAAAAAATCTTATAGACCAAACGTCAGGAGGATCCAGCACTGCCATACCATCCTGACTGCTGTAATGGAGAACAGATGAGGCCCTGAAATAGCGCTTCATCTCCCAGAGAGGAGAGCCTCGACAGGACCTACAGGACCTACAGTGATATCAGAAGCATGTGACCTCTAATATGTGTATAATAGAGCTGTGTTTATTCATGGCTGTAGTACTTCCCAGAGTGTTCCTTATATGTGTATAGTAGAGCTGTGTGTTTATTCATGTGTGTAGTACTTTCCAGAGTGCTCCTTATATGTGTACAGTAGAGCTGTGTGTTTATTCATGTGTGTAGTACTTCCCAGTGTGTTCCATATATGTGTATAGTAGAGTTGTGTACGTATTCATTTGTATAGTAGCACACAGTGTATGTGCATGTGTATGTTGCAGTGCTCACTGTGTATAGTAGTGCACAGTGTATGCAGCAGTGGGGAGTGTGTTCCTATTTCTGTTTGTGTGTGTGTATAGCTAATCTGTATGTGTAAATGTATGGATGGAACCAACAAACAAATATAGGCGGCACAGTGAGATCAATGGGATTGTAATCCAATGTGGGTGCAGGCTCCAGGGGTTCGACTCAAAGCCCCAAGGGCAATCTGTGCCAGTAAACAAGGGGGACACAGATTGCACTTTCTCCACATATAGATAGCCGGCATGGTATGAGAGATTCTCTCGCGATACTTGCAGTGATACTGAGGAGACAGCGCCGATACTATGGACATGGAGTCCCGTTGCTTGATTCCCGAGCTGTGTTCTGGTTATGAGCGGATAACGGTGCTCCCTCCATTGAGAGTTGCTACTGCAGACAGGTATGGCCTTGATTAGTGGAGGATGTTAGACGCAGCTGTGCCAAAGCTGATCGCTACTATACCCAGCGTGACGGGTTGCTTGGCAACCATCGGACATGTGCAAATCGGTTATTTAGAACGTGATATGGTGAATGTCTTCTCTATATTTGAACACCATTTTATACCTAAGGCTTCTTTAGCCTATACACAATTATGGTGATATTTTGATCTGTATTATGCACTATTGCTATTTATATTGAATGTTTGTATCACATGACTGCTGATGATGTCATATCCTGTGGGGCTATTTAAACCTGCCATGTAACCCTGTTCACACTGCTTGAAGATGGCTACATTGAGCTAGCCAAAACGTTGCACTGTATTTTCCACTTGTGAATAAACACTGAATACTACGGACTGCTGCTCTTCTGCCTGCAATTTTTGTATGGATTGAGCAGTGTTGTGTGTCCTGTGCTTTAGTGCAACCAACAGGGATATTTTAATTGGTTTAAAATATATTTTTCCTTTTTTGGAAGCCTAAATCTGGGGTGCGTCTTATTGTAAGGAGCGTCTTATAGTCCGAAAAATACGGTATATATTCTTGGCACTAATGTTTTGAATACATTTGAGGACCAATGTGATACTCTATGTTTGAGAGCTATGATGTGTGAGGGATCAAAACCTAATAATAATACAGATGGGTTGTTCCATATAAAAAATTGTGACTTCTATTCAGTGATTTCCTGATCTGCTATATTAGACAGGTTTCAGTAACTCATTGAGAAAAAACTGGTGAAGTTTAGTAGTGAACTGAAAGATAGGATAAGTACTGTTAAGCACTACAATTTGACCAAAGGAGGAAGAATTGCTCTTAAACAGCTACAACACAAAGCAGGATTTGACTCCTGATAAAGGGGAGTTGTTGTGCTCAACTCCTCCCTATATAAAAAGTTAAATGAGTCCCTGTTACAAGATAGAAACATATATCTAGAGTTAAATCAATCTTACAATTGTATGTCACAGTAATCTTAAAGGGTTATTGGAAGATGTACTGTCCATGGGGGTACTTACGGAAAGACAGAAAAATTATATTTATGTGGAACATCTGGTCACCCCAATCTTTCTTACTACCCGGTTTCTCCACCTCCCCCTAGGCCAATTGTGGCCAGGATTGCTAGTTTGGGTGAGAGGTTGGGTGAATTTGCTGGACCACTTTCTGAAGCCCTTGATACGAGTTACCCCTAGTTATCTACAGGACACCAGGCATCTCTTGCAAATTATGGAGCATTTTCAGTGGAGGGAGGAGTATGGGTGGGCCGTCCCAGAAATGGTGGTGCGCATGCGTCATTAAGTCACGCCAATGTCATTTGACCCCTTCCCGTGGTGCTCCTTTTTAGTTTTTGTGTTTCCATTTTGTGTTTTTCACTCCCCACAGAGCGCTGTGTGAGGGCTTGTTTTCTGCATAACAAACTGCACTTCATAGTGATGGTATTTAAAATTCCATGCCTTGTACTGGGAGGCGGGAAAAATATTCCGTCAGTCAGTGTCAGTGCTCAACTCTTGCCAAGGAATAGTAGTTCAAACAGAATGAGTGGTCTCACCACCTGTTCACAGGTTAGAAATAGAAGATCGCCCAGGCACTCTGCTTTACTTTCCGTCTCCCTCCTATGGATCCAAAGCCAGTCCTTGTATCACCCCCGTAAACGTGGGGTACTGTAGATCCTATACCAGGGAGCAAATGGAAAGATAGTGCAGACCTCCAGGGTAAAGAAAGGATTTTTATTTATGTATACTCACAAAGTATCAGTAAAAACGTAAAAACGTGCGTATCAGTAAAAGCATGTAGCATCAAACACCTTGCCCGACCCAGGTTTCGCCTCTTCAGGCTTCAGGCTTTGGTTTTTAAATACCAAATTTGCATAGAACAGAGACATTTGTAAAATGCAGCTCAGGTTTTCTAAATAAAATTAATCACCCATATAGCCCTATAAACATCGCAAAAATATTAAGTATTACATGTGTTTCACATTCTTGCACACATAAACCGTAAAAATCTCAAATAGACATTATTAAAAAGTTGTTGAAAAGTTAAACGTAAACAATAAGTAAACAAAAAGTTTTACCAAAAGTTAACAAAGTTTATATAAAGCATATCCAGTGACACCTGCTCACATACACATCTAAGTTGTGAGCTGATGTCGACCGCAAAAGAGTTTTTTAATCTATTTATGCTCATCAGATATAGTCGTTCTCAAATAGACATTATTAAAGAGTTTTTGTTAAAAAGTTTTTGTTAAAAGTAAACAAAAAGTGTACAAAAAGTATACAAAAAGTTTACAAAGTTTATATAAACTTCTTCGTAGTGATGATCGTAGTGCAGAGATCCACATCCTAAAGTGTTCTGGTATTGTATTGTTTTAGTGTCCCATGTGGTTTCAACCAATCACGGAGCCCGTTTAACCAGCCTAGCATGGAGGGAGTTAGGTGACATACCCACAACCTACCCCCATCTTTCATCCACTTATAGTAGCCCTATGCGCGGCTCCAACCTAATGTTCACACAGCCCGCATGTTCAAGAGAAGCTGCCACATCCTAAATAGTGTGAACAGGTTTTTAACTGCTGAAAAGATGTTGTGGTGAATTCTAAATACGACGGCAAACAGCAACTAAATCATGATTCTAAAAACTGAAAAAACACATGGGGAGAATTCTTGAGTATATACGTATCATACAGGACAATATTTCTTAGTTTAAAAAACTCTTTAATTCAAAGTCTATGTTTAACCCCTCTGGCTGGAGGGTTTCCAAATGATAGATCCAAAATCCCTCCCTAACGTTGAGTTTTTTGTTTAGATCCTCACCCCTCCAGTTTGCCCTGGAGGGGTGAGGAAAAATTGGTGAAAAAACATATTTGTGACATTTTCTTGTGGGCTTGGATTTTACGGCTTTCACTGTGCGCCTCAAATGACATGTCTACTTTATTACTTGGGTCAGTGCGATCACAGGGATACCAAATTTGTATTGGTTTTATAATGTTTTCATACCCTATACAGTAAATATACAATTTGCTATAAGTGTTTGCTGCAATATGCCATGGCTAAGGGCAGATGCATGCAACAGTGAAGAATAGATGGCACAAGGTTGCTTTAAAAGCTATACTTTTTTAATGAAATGACAGCATGCCTGCATGTAGGCATGGGGAGGAATAGAAGTCCATGGAGGCATGCGTCCATGTGATTAGATTCATGCAGGTGGTACAGTTTTGCTAAAGGAGATTATGTCACACTGGTCAAATGACATCACTTGAAGAATGGAAGGCATGATGAGTAGCTGCTGGATTAAGCCCAAGGAGACCAAGCCCTATCTAACTTGCACTAGATTTGTCTATATGCAAGGCAAGGTTATAAGGTTGATCATATGGGGATCTGAAGGAAACAATATTTAGATAAAAGAAGGGTGTTAAAAGTTAAAAAGTTTAACAGTTAGTTAAAATGGCTCTATGGAAATCTGTCACTAGCTGTATTTGTGAAAAAATGTGGTGACAGGTTCCCTTTAAGAGCAAGATTTTCACACACCAAAAAAAAAAAACTTGAATCTTCCTCCAGTTCCAAGCAACTTAAAAGATGCTGCTTTCAGTCATATTTTGATACTTACTTCACTACTTGGGACTGTAGGAAGAGGGAGCATGAGTAGAGAGGGCCGAATTACCTTTGGAGGACCTCCTGCTTGGCCCATGATTCTCTGTGTACAGAGGGACACTGGGAAAAAGCGAAAATTATGAAAATTTTCCATCTTTCTACTGTGTTGATGTCCTCAGGAGACAAATATGAAGTTGTTGAACAGGGAGCAATAAGTTACTGCTTTAACTTTTGGTTGGCACCTCGCGATTAAAAAGGGGGGTTTTGTATTCAGTTTGGGCACTCAGCCGCTAAAAGGTTCGCCATCACTACTCTAGGTTCTTGCATTGTTTAGTTAACTAGACAGCACCATTAGGAAGTGAGACATACCTAAAGTAATAGCAGTCTAACATCTTGAGTTTTTACAATCTTAACAATGGTTAGTCTAATATGTGACCCACTGATGACTCTCATCATATGAGGATGAGAAGATTTGCATTGAGACGCTTTATTCTGTTTGCACCAGTGACCAATTGATTTATTGAGTACTGGAAGGTTGAGACCAAACCTTGTTTAGGGTGCAGCTGAATGTTGCGGCTTTGATGTGGCTGCGACACTGCTGAGATGCGGCTGTGTTGCAGTCAGCCCCATCAATTAAGTAATTGGGACCATAATTCATAACTATATTATTATTTACCGTATATACTAGAGTATAAGCCGGCCTGAGTATAAGTCGAGGCACCTAATATTACCACCAAAAACTGGTAAAACCTATTGAATCGAGTATAAGCTGAGGGTGGCAAATGCATTGGTCACAGCCTCCCCATATAGTATATAGCCAGCAATCCCCCTGTGGTATATAGCCAGCCATCTCCCTGTAGTATATAGCCAGTTTGCCCAACACAAAAAAATAAAATAAATAAATGGAGTACTCACCTTTTTGACACCTCAAGCAGCTCCTCTTCTTGCTTCAGCTCCAGGTCAGAGCTGGGTCCGTGCACACGGCCTGGCCGGCGCACACTGATGTCAGCAAAATGCTGCATCTCGGCCGCGTCACAGCGTGCCAAAGCAGCACGGTTTAGTTGCGCCCTTATTCTTTTGTTTGGTCCACTGCCAAAGTCACCTGCTTAGGGGAGTGGAGTAATGATGCTATCTATTGGTGATACCTAATATTTTGAGATAAAATTTTTGTTGCCAATTTTTTTGTTAATGATAGCCAATAAAATCTAAAAGGTCTTCCTGGGGTGTCACTGCTTAACCCTAGATGACCATATACTGTGTAAAACACTAAACATCATGGCACACCTGCACCATCTGAACCTTGTTTTTTAATCTATGTAAGTTTTAATACAGAGTAATAAAGGTTGTATTTTAAAATAATTTTTGTCCAATTACACCCAAAAAAATTTCTGTGAACAATTTATTATTTAGGGTGGGGTTGTCCATCAACTATTAATTCTGTGCAATTAATGAAGCACAGTTATTTAGTAATGCAGCAAGGGATTAATAATAAAAATTGAAAACTCAATAATTTCACTAAAATATAAAATTAAAAAATATTAAAAGTTTTTTAAGCAGTTTTTGTGGGTTAGGAGCTTAACATGGGACTCCAAGTAAGTCGCTCTAAATGCCATCGCTTGAATGCTACAAATTGTGTGTGTTCATTGTATTCACCAGGTAACCAGTGCATTCCTCTTTTCAAAGCTGTCCCACCAATAATGTTTCAGTTTCTAAGATCTCATATACATGTAACTTAAAGGGAACCTGATGAAAAAGTGAAAAGCAGGAATCAGAAAAGAGTCATATTTAGGAAGATAATTCAAGTGTAGAGGCTGTAGGGGGAGTCTCCCCAGTAAATCGACCGATTTATAAATTACAAACTAATTACAAAAAAATACATGTTAAATCACGTTAGTAAATAACTTTTGAAAAGGCAAAATATACCCACTTTTATCTTTCCATGGAAGATAAAGTAATTATGGTTTGATAATTATGATATGAACGGCGTACCATTACAGGAGTGAAAATAACTTAATTTTGACAGATTTTATTCTTAACAATGCAGATGGAAGGGTGCTTTAAAGGGCACCAAAAACTGAGCTGCAGCTCATTGAATAGTGGCTCATGTGGAAACTGTGCAGACTAAAATATCTAAGAGGGGACTAGTAATTATGTATTTCATTATTTGTCAGGCTTCTGTTTTTGTACAACTGACATGCAATCTGTATAAATAGTTTTAAATTGCATAATGTAGTAAATCCTAAAGGACACCCACCATAAGTTTTACTGATTTGACTGTCTGGGTTCACATCACATTTTTGGTTACATTTTTTAAGGACACGTCAGGGAGATTCTCAACGTGTTCTTACAACGTATGGCACAGACATATCCCACTGTATAGGCCATACATCGCCCAAGGACCTGCATTCGGCTGCATCCCCCAATAAGGACAGTGACATCACTGCATTCCTGCTGAGGGCATAACTGCTCGATATTATGCTGCATCCACTCCCCATAGTCTTCTATGGTCTCCACTGCACACATACACCGCTCTGAAGGAGGCTGTATGATGAAAAGATGCAGCTTGCTACATCATTCCATCCTGACTTTTTCAGTGGATCCTATGTACCTATGTATAGTGGTCCGACAGAGGCAAAAACCGTTGGATTCGCAGTGTGGGCTGTGAATAAAATCCCTTGAATAAATTCCAGCAACTTGGATAAACATCTGGCTGAAAATACCCCGATCTTTACAAAAAACCTAAAGGGCAACAGATTAGTAAAAAGCTATACCTTTGTCACTTTAAAACAGTGAATGTTCTTCTTAAACTTTATTTTTCTTACAGAAGAAGGGCCACTTCCAGTGCCCCAGAAAAATCCTACCATCAACCTACCATAATATCTGCGATAGGCAAACGAAAAAAGTATGTCAAAAACTGCAAAGAAGCCAGAAGACTAAATAGAACTGTAGTGTAGTACATCTGCATGGATAAGGTTAAAAACTTTATAACTACACAGTTGAAAAAACTTGATTCAAAAATCTGATATAGCGGTAAGATGGAAAGTATGAGATGCCTGGTAGAAATTACTTCACTACAGAGATACCACAACTCTAACAAGAACTCAAACAGGTTGTTGAGCTGCAGCTGCTTGGGGTGCTATTTTTTCGCTTGCACTACAGACCTATGGAAAAGCGGGGCTACAGATTCATACAGTCTTGACTGTTCATTTTTAACACAAAATTGGGAAATGCAATCCTGGTGTCTAGGATGAACAGCTATGAACTCAGATCATACTGCAGAGTTTACACAAAGCATTGGAGGAGACAATAACCAAAGAGCACAAATTCCAAGTCCCTGTTTTGGTCATAATTTACACTTGGCTGTAAACAAAGCATTGGATATTAACAGAGTAGCGGCATGTCTGTCTAGGTTACACAAAACAGTCTCTTCATTCAGATCAAATAAAATGAATAATGCACTAAAAAAGAAACAGAAAATGGTGGAGATAGCAGGACGCAAACTCATTTATGATAGCCAATAAAGTGAGATGGTAGAGTTTCCGTTAACAGCAGCAAGCGGTCTGTGCTGTTCTAGGCTGAGAATCGCAAAACGTGGCACCTTATGCCCAAGGACACAGATGTCACCATTCTGGAGATGGTGAGAGATTTTCTTGCACCTATGAGTGATTTTACAGACATTTAAAGTGTGGAAAAAGATCCCACTTTATTCACTGTTCTTCCTTTATATGGAAAATATATGATTCTGCAACTGAAAAGGAGTCTGACAGCATCGTCGGTAGGGACATCAAAGAAATAGTAAAAAAATGTAATGGAAAAAAAGAGATTAAAATTAGAGATGAGCGAGCACTAAAATGCTCGGGTACTCGTTATTCGAGACGAACTTTTCGATCTTCGCATGAGTGCTAGTCTCGAATAACGACGCACCCATGAAAGTGCAGGGATGAATCGAATCTTTTTCAAGGGGACCAAGGCTCATGCAGGAAGTTGGCCAAACACCTGGGAAGTCCCTCAGAAAAGGATGGAAACACACACGGAAATGGACAGGAACAGCAGGGGCAGCATGCATGGATGCCTCTGAGGCTGCTTAATCGCACCATTAGCCAAAATTATGGGCAACAGCATGGCCATGACAGAGGTGACAGAATGAAGCTAGATAGCATCTAAAAATCCAATAATTGACCCTGACACTATAGGGGACGGCATGCAGGAGGCAGCGGCAGCAGGCTAGAGAGTGTCATGAGCGACATAACCCTAAATGGACTCAGCTCAAACCAATGGGTGGCAGAGAGGAACCACAAGGAGGTGAGCAAGAAGCGCTCAAATTATATCGGTACATGATAAAAGTTTGCCAGTATTTTTGGGATTACACAGCAGCGGTGGCGACAAGTTAAAGTGAAGCATGTGAAGCCTGAAACAACCCAAAAATTCTGCCTGACACAGCTCGTTTGATAAGGGGGACCATGTATGGAGGAGGCATTGAACTATGTAGTAGATAAAGGTGCTGCAGTTTAAACTATGTTGGTGGATCTTGGCATGGAGAGCTGGCTCCGCTGCCAGTGTGAGCTTTCCGCCAATCCAAGCCCCGTCTCTAGGCTACTCCCCAAACATGCACTGTCTAAGAACCTTTTGTATTAGACAAGATCTGTAGTGAGCCGTGTCTTATAAGTTGGGATAGGCGGTGTGAGGGTGGGATGCCATGAACAGATGGGCAAGAAAGCGCGTCTGAAGCAATAATATCGCGTGAAATGGGTCTAAGAAAGTTTTGGCCAGATACTCTTTTGGGTAGGTACAGATAGCAGCCCCTCTGTGTGTCGTGCAGATCAAGGAGTGCAAAGTTAAACAAGTTTGAGTGGAGATGACAGCCATGAACCACACACCACAAAAGCTTCTGCACTTGGTAGCCCATTGACACAGCTTGTTTGATTAAGGGGAGCGATGTGTATGAGAAGGCAGTGAACTAGAGTGATTAAATGGTGGCCGCACGTTGTAAAAGGACTATGGTTGATGTGGAATCTGCTGGAGCTGGCGCTACCGCCTGCATGCGAGGCATTTCGCCAAATACCAAGCCCAATGTCTCTAGGTGCTAACTCAACACATTCCACAAGGCGAGGCACTGTTACTAAGACGCACTTTTGTTAAGATCAAGTGGTGTCGATAGCGTTCTTATAAGTTTGGGATATGGCGGGTGAGGGGAATGTTAAACAGATGCGCAAGAAACAAGCTGAAATAGATATGCGTTTAAAAAGAGGGGGGGGAGGGGGGGGGGGAAAAGGGGGGGGAGGGGGGGGAGGGGGAAGAGAGAGGGGGGGAGTGGGGGAAAGGAAAGGAAGAGGGGAGGGGGGAGGTGGGGGGGGAAAGGAAAAGTTGGAGGGGGAAAAAAAAGAAGGAGAGATAGGGGGGAGAGTAGAATAGAGGGGAAAAGGAAGAGGGGAAAAAAAAAAGAGAGGGGAGGGAACAGAAAGGAGGGGCGCAAGGGGAGGGAGGGGAAGGGAGAGAAGAGGGGAGAGGGGAGAAGAGGGGGGGGGGGGGGGATGAGTGAAAGAAAAAGGGGGAGACGAGAAGAGGAAAATAGGAGGGGAAAAGAAGAAAAAGAAAGGGGAGAGGAAAGAAGGGAAGAGGGGAAAAGGAGGAATGGGATAAGGGGTGGGGGGGGGGGGGGGGGAATAGAAGGTCGGGCGGAGAGGCGGGGAAAAAGGACATAAAAAAGGCGGAAAAAAAACGGGTGAGAGGGGGGAAGAAGGTAGAGAGGGGGGAAAGGGGAGTCATAAAAGTTTGCCAGTATATTTTGTGGATAACACAGCAGTGGCGACAAAGTTAACAACTTTATGTGTAATGCCCTGTAATAGCTCTTGGCGTTGTGCCTTTTATCGCCTAGGCTCAGCAGTTTGAGCACCGCCTGCTGTCTCTAGCGACGCACTGCTGCTGTGCCTAGAGCTACGGCACTGATGGCGCCTGCCCACGGATGGTAAATTCGGAGGAGGAGGAGGTGGAGGAGGGTGGGAGGAGAAGGAGGTATAGTAGGCCTTTTTGAGACCTGGACTGAGGTAGGCCCCGCAATCCTCGGCGTCGCAGTATATTGACCCCCCCAGGGTCAGACTCGAGTCCCCAGCCTCCACCAATTTAAGGTGTAGTATCTTCTTATAAGTTTGGATATCGGGTGAGGGGAATGTTAAACAGATGCGCAAGAAGAGGCTCTGAAATAATATCGGTTAATCATAAAAGTTTGCCAGTATATTTTGTGGATAACACAGCATTGGTGGCGACAAGTTTAACAACTTTGATGTGGAATCCATGAAACAACCCATTTTGTGCTGACACACCTCGTTTGATAAGGGGGACGATGTATGAGGCGCTATATGGACGACTTGTGGAGGTAGCAATGGAGACAACTGTTGGAGGCTGCTATGGAGACAATTTAATTTTGATAGTGCCTGTATGTGGGTCGTCCAAAAAGTTTTCAAACCGAGGAGGCAGGTAGGTGGCTCTCCAGAAAAATGAATAGATTGATGCCTGTATATTGCAGTCCAAAAATTTTTCAAACCAGAGAGCGGTAGGTGGCCCTCCAGAAAAATGGTATAGATTGAGTGCCTGTATGGGCAGTCCGAAAAGTTTTCAAACCAGAGAGCAGTAGGAGGTGGCCCTCTCAAAAATTACATCTATTGAGTGCCTGTATGTGGCAGTCCCAAAAGTTTTCAACCAGAGCAGGTAGGTGGCCCTCCAGAAAATGAAATGAATTGAGTGCCTGTATGTGGCAGTCCCAAAAAGTTTTCAAACCAGGAGGCAGGTAGGTGGCCCTCCAGAAAAATACATAGATTGAGTGCCTGTATGTGGCAGTCCAAAAGTTTTCAAACCAGAGGAGCAGTAGGTGGCCCTCCAGAAAAATTACATAGATTGAGTGTGCCTTTATGTGCAGGTCCAAAAGTTTTCAACCAAGGCAGTAGGTGGCCCTCCAGAAAATGAAGTAATTGAGTGCCTGTATGTGGCTCTCCCAAAAATTGTTTAAAACAGAGGACCGGGTAGGTGGCCCTCCAAAAATTAATGCATAAATACTATGACTAGAGCCAGTGGGCCCTGTCAAAAAATAGCCAGTTTCCTCTGCTTTAGTGTACAAGAGAGGAGAAGGAGGAAAATGAGGAGAGGAGGAGTGCATAAATTATTCAGGTGAGCTTCCTCACCTGGTGGAGATTGGAATTATGAGAAATCCAGGCTTTATCATCTTAATAAGCGTCAGCCTGTCAGCGCTGTCAGTCGACAGGCGTGTGACGCTTTCGGTGATGATGATGCCACCGAGCTGCACTGAAAACCCGCTCGAAACAACGCTCTAGCGCAAGGGGCAGGCAAGAACCTCCAAGGCTTCCGCGCCAGTTCGTGCCACATGTCCAGCTTTGAAACCCAGTAGTTGTAGGGAGCTGTGTGATCATTTAGGACGATGGTATGTCAGCTACGTACTCCTCACCATCTTTCTGTAAATGATCAGCCCTACTCTGCCGAGACTGGGGACAGGTGACAGTGTCTTGCTGGGGTGACATAAAGCTGGCAAAAGCCTTGTAAAGCGTACCCTTGCCAGTGCTTGGACAAGCTGCCTGCTCGCCTACTCTCCCTCGCTACTTGTCCCGCAGAAAACTAACGGTCACTCTGCCGCTAGCGCTGTCAGAAGGAAATACTGTTTCAGCTTTGTGCACCAGGGCCTGCTGGTATTCATGCATTCTCACACTCACTTCCTCTCCAGGGATGAGAGTGGAAAGATTTTTGCTGGTAACCGTGGTCCAGGAGAGTGAATACCAGTAATCGGAGCTGGAATAAATTCTTTGAACGCAGGGTCACGGATAGCAGCCTAGCATAGAATCTGCCATATGCGCCAGAGTCCCAACGCGCAAGAATTCACTCCCCTCACTGGCCTGACTGCCCATTTCCCCTCCCGTCCAACTCCTCCAACTCCTCTTCTTTCTGCCATAACACGCTGAACAGTGACGGTTTGAGCAATGCTCCCCTCTTGTGTCTCGCCAACATTCTCCTCCTCTTCCTCCTCATCCTCCTCCACCTCCTCCGATATGCGCTGATAAACAGACCTGAGGGTGCTTTGGCTATCACAAGGAATCTCTTCCCCATCTCTCTTGTGACGAGCGCAAAGCTTCGACTTCATGCTGATCAGAGAGTTTTTTCAACAGGCCAAGCACGGGATGGTGAGCGTGATGATGGCGGCAAATCGCCACTGACCATCTGTGTTGACTCCTCAAGTTACTCAGCACCTGACAGATATCAGACATCCACGTCCACTCCTCATTGTAGACTTGAGGAACTGACTGACCTGACTACCAGTTCTGGGGCAAGTTGACATCTGGCAGTCTACAATCGCTCGTCGCTGCGGGTAAACTCTGGATAACATGGTTAATGTTGAATCCACCGTGGGCACGTCGCACAACAGTCGGTGAGCGGGCAGTTGGAGGGCGGGCTGCGCGGCCCTGAGAGTGGCAGCATCTGTGCTGACTTCCTGAAATGCGCACAGATGCGGCGCACCTTCGTGATCAAATCTGACAGATTGGGGTATTCTTGAGAAACGCTGAACTATAGAGATTTAACACATGGCCAGGAGGTGGCCCATGTGTCAGTCTGCCGAGTTGCAGAGCCGCCACCAGTGTTACGCCTTGTCACACACACCATGCCTGGCTCAGGTTCAGCGGTCCAGCCACAGATCAGGTCTGCCCGTGGATGCCCTGTAATAGTTCTTGGGCGGTGTGCCTTTTATATCGCCTAGCTCAGCAGTTTGGCACCGCTGCTGTCGCTTAGCGCGGCACTGCGCTGTGCCTAGAGCTCGACTGATGCGTCCATCCCACGATGGTATTCGGAGGGAGGTGGAGGAGGGTGGGAGTGAGGAGGAGGCTAGTAGGCCTTTGACCTGACCGAGGTAGGCCCGCAATCCTCGGCGTCGGCAGTCACTGTACTACTGATGGGACCAGCCAAACGTGACTGCGGACACGGGATATTGCCGAAGGGGGGCGGCGATATATAGTGGCCCTGCCGGCAGCACTACGTCCACTTGTCCGTGGTCATTGGACCTTGTAGAAACGGCGTTGTCAGGGCACGGATGATGTTTTTGACACGTGCTGGTGCACGGCCTGGGACGCACATCGGGAAAAGTAGTGGCGGCTGTGGGAACCGAATACCGAGGGCGGGAGGCCGCCGCCATGAGGTTGCGAAAGGCCCTCGGTCTCTACAGCCTATAGGGCAGCATCTCCGGGCTAAGCAATCTGGAGATGTGGACATAAGGGCTTGTGGCGTGCGGGTGGGTTTGCACTATATTTTCTTTTCCTCTTCCAGCGTCTGGGGTATGGAGAGCTGAACGCTGGTGGTATGCTGTGGAGATCGTGGAGGCAACGATGGGTTTTTTGTGCCAGGGTCCTGGCAGGGCTGACCTATCAGCTGACACAGGGGAAGGAGCAGAATGGTGTGTGCACGGCCGGAGGTGAACGGGTTGGTGCCACTGATTCGGTGGTTTTAGGCATTCATATGCCTGCGCATTACTGGTGGTAGTTAAGCTAGTAGTGTGTGGAACCCCGTGCTGATCCTGGTTTGGCAAAGGTTGCACACCACATGCCGTCGGTCATCCGGTGTTTTCCTAAAGAACTCAGACTTCTGAAATCTAGCCCTCGCCGCGGGAGCCCTCGCCACGGGAGCTTCACTACGTGACACATTTGGCGCTTATGCACCTGCTCTGGCCCTGCCTCTCCGTCTGGCCCCCACCACTGCCTCTTCCAACCTGTTCTGCTATAGGACTCTCCTCCGTCTCAGAAGCACTGTGTCACGCCGTCTCACACCAGCTTGAGTCTGTCACCTCATCACATCCCGATCCCTCAGTCTGCTCCCTCGACTTCCTGCCCTGACAACACTTCACCACTTCTGACAACCGTGTCTCCTCATCGTCCGACATCCCTCTTTACACACTTCTTCCCTATACGTCAAGAAGGTCATCTCATCACCCACAGACTGCGACTTGGTGGAAAACCTGGGCATCGGAAAATTGCTCAGCAAGCAACCGGAACAAGTGGTTTGTGACTGTGGAAGGTCCAGAAAACAGTTCCTCAGAGTATGCCGGTTCAAATGCCAAATTTCCTGGGAGGGGGCAGACTGGGGGGGGGGAGGCTGAGGTGCAGGAGCTGGAGGAGTGCCGATTTCGGTGACATGTGTTGGACTGCGTGGAAGACTGACATGGTGGACAAATTGCTCGAACATTGTCGGCAATCACGACATCACCTGTTCGCACGTTCTGGCCTCAACCGTGTCTACTACCACGAGTCCCAGTTAACTTCAGACATGATGAACCTAGTAGTGTAGCTCGGCGGCTTCCCCTGCTCCCGCTCATCAGCAGGGGTGTCCTCACCCCACCCAGGACCACGCCTGCTTGACCCCTGCATAGAGGGACGCCCAGCTTCCCCGCCCTCATCCTCGCTCCTCCTACCGCTAGCCCTCGGGTTAAACATTTGGAAAACGTGAAAGTTATATAACTTTAATTTTGTTTTATAACTTTTTTTTGTTTTTTTTTTGTGTTTTTTATAGGTTTTTTTTGTGGTTTTTTTTAGTATTTTAAAAACCAAACAATGCTACCTAGTGCTATGGCCTATTTTCTAGCCAAGTATGAAAGCACACTGATGAGATGACGCTGAGTTAATGAAAAAAAAACTTAAATAAAAAAAGGAAATGGCAGCTGTGCCTAATTGAAATCCAACCCCTAATAATTTTCCCACTTCGGTCTTTGCGATGATGATGTGCGTCACTAAGCGCTAACACAAGCGGTCGCAAGTCTCACTCCAAATTCCTCACAATTGGCTAGTATATGCACTGCAGCAAGGACAGCCACCAGCAGATCAACCAGAAATAAAAATATATATAACGCATTGTAGCGTAAGGTGCCGTTTGGATTCTCCTTGGCTATTTTCTACCAGTTATGAAAGCACACTGATGAGATGACCCTGATTGATGAAAAAATACGCGTAAAATAAAAATGAAATGACAGACTGGGTGCCTTTGAAATCCAACCCTAATAAATGTTCGGGGGTCCACTTAGCGGTCTTTGCGATGGGATAGTGCGTAATAGCCGCTAAACACAGCGGGTCGGCAAGTACTACTCCCGAATTCCTCACAACTGGCTAGTATATGCACGTGCAGCAAGACAGCCCACGTCCGAGATACCAGAAATAAATATTATAACGCTACTGTTAGGGCGTAAGTTAAGCGTTTGGATTCTCCCTTTGGCATATTTTAGCAAACCAAAGATGAAGCACACTGATACGTATGACGCTCTGAGTTATGAAAAAATAACGTAAAAAGCAAAGCGAAATGGCAACTGTGCCTAATGAAAATCCAACCCAAATAAATTTCCCACTGCGGTCTTCCGTGCGCATAGGAATTGGTGCAGTCACTAAGCGCTAAACAAAACACAGCGGTCGCAAGTCTCACTCCAATTCCTCACAATTGGCGATAATATGCACTGCAGCAAGGACAGCCACCAACAATCAACCAGAAATAAATAATATCTAAACGCTATTGTAGGCGTAAGAAGCCGTTTGGATCTCCTTTGGCTATTTTCTAGCCAAGTATGAAAGCACACTGATAGATGACGCTGAGTTATAGAAAAAATAAGTAAAATAAAAAGAATGACAGACGATGTGCCTATTGAAATCCCACCCTAATAAATTTTCCCACTCCTGGTCTTTGCGATGGATATGTCGTCACTAAGCGCTAAAAACCAGCGGTCCGCAAGTCTCAATCCAATCTCACAATTGGCTAGTATATGCACTGCAGCAAGACAGCCACAGCAGATCAACCAGAAAAATAAAATATATATAACGCTATTGTAGGCGTAAGTAAGCCGTTGGATTCTTCCTTTGGCTATTTTCTAGCCAAGTATGAAAGCACATGATGAGATGACGCTGAGTTATGAAAAAAATAAACGTAAAATATAAAAGGAAATGGCGACTGTGCCTAATTGAAATCCACCCCTATAAATTTTCCCACTGTCGGTCTTTGCGATGGATATGTGCGCTCACTAAGCGCTAAACACAGCGGTCGCAAGTCTCACTCAAATTCCTGACAATGGCTAGTATATGCACTGCAGCAAGGACAGCCACCAGCAGATCAACCAGAAATAAAATTATATACGCTATTGTAGGCGTAAGTAAGCCGTTTGGATTCCTTTGGCTATTTTCTCAGCCAAGTATGAAAGCACACATGATAGATGACGTGAGTTATGAAAAAAATAAACGTAAAATAAAAGGAAATGACAGACTGTGCCTAATTGAAATCCAACCCCTAATAAATTTTCCACTTCGGTCTTTGCGATGGATATGTGCGTCACAAGCGCTAACCAGCGGTCGCAAGTCTCACTCCAAATTCCTCACAATTGGCTAGTATATGCACTGCAGCAAGGACAGCCACAGGCAGATCAACCAGAATAAAATATATATAACGCTATTGTAGCGTAAGTAAGCCGTTTGTATTCTCCTTTGGCTATTTTCTAGCCAAGTATGAAAGCACACTGATGAATGACGCTGAGTATGAAAAATAACGTAAAATAAAAGGAAATGGCAGACTGTGCCTAATTGAAATCCAACCCCTAATAAATTTTCCCAACTTCGGTCTTTGCGATGGATATGTGCGTCACTAAGCGCTAAACACAGCGGTCGCAAGTCTCACTCCAAATTCCTCACAATTGGCTAGTATATGCACTGCAGAAGGACAGCCACCAGCAGATCAACCAGAAATAAAATATATATAACGCTATGTAGGCGTAAGTAAGCCGTTGGATTCTCCTTTGGCTATTTTCTAGCCAAGTTGAAAGCACACTGATGAGATGACGCGAGTTATGAAAAAATAAACGAAAATAAAAAGGAAATGGCAGACTGTGCCTAATTGAATCCAACCCCTATAAATTTTCCCACTTCGTCTTTGCGATGGATATGTGCGTCACTAAGCGCTAAACACAGCGTCGCAAGTCTCACTCCAATTCCTCACAATTGCTAGTATAATGCACTGCAGCAAGGACAGCCACCAGCAGATCAACCAGAAATAAATATAATAACGCTATTGTAGCGTAAGAAGCCGTTTGGATTCCTCCTTTGGCTATTTCTAGCCAAGTATGAAAGCACACTGAGAAGATGGACGCGATGTATGAAAAGAAAAAAACGTTAAAATAAAAAGGAAATGACAGTACTGTGCCTAATTGAAATCAACCCTAATAAATTTCCCACTTTGTGTTGAGTGGATATGTGTGTCACTAAGAGCTAAACACAACGGTAGCAAGTCCCCTGCAAATTCCTCACAATATGGTACTAGCTGCAATACAGTGCACAAGCCCAGCCACAACAACAAAAAAAAAAAAGTATAACGTTATTGTAGCCCTAAGAAGGGCTGTTGGGTCTTGTTGAAATCACTCCTGCCTAACGTAATTACTAGCACCCTAACGCTGTCCTGACCAGCACAGCTCTCTCCCGGGTGGTAGGTGATGAATGGGACGTAAGGATAGCCCTTTTTGGGCTAATCCTTACGTCCGGCTATCCTTTTGTAAACTTTAATCAGTGATATTTAATTAATTAAGCGGCTACTGGGGCTGGAGTAGCGGACATGAGGCTACTAGTGCGGCTCCCCACGCCCCAGTAGCCTTGTTCCTCCGCCTACCGGGTAATCTTCGGCGCGCACTCGCTATCTTGCTGCTCGCCTCGTGCGAATACCTGCGTTCTGCGATAATGCGCAGGACGCAGCCTACGGGTGCGCGGCCGTAGCTCCGAGGCCGACGCTACTGCGCAATGCGCAGACACCGGGTGCTCGACGAGGGCGCGCAGCTCGAGGTGCTGCGCGCCAAAGATTACATGGTAGGCGGAGGGAACAAGGCTACTGGGGCGTGGACTAGCCGCGACTAGTAGCCTCATGGTCCGGCTACTCCACGCCCCAGTAGCCGCTTAATTAAATTACATATCAACTGATTAAGTTACAAAAAGATAGCCGGGACGAGTAGCTTACCCAAAAAGGGTCATTTTAAGGGAACATGTCAGGAGGATTTAGCCCAACAAACTGTAACCAACCTGTTATCCAGAACAGGGTCAAGATCATTATATCCTGGGCGATTCAGCATTATATTAAAAAAGAACTTTGAATGTCAAACATATGTAGACTGGAGGAACTCTCTGCAGTAGTGAACCTGACCACTGAAAAGTTTACCCGGATCTCGCAGCCATGGTTCCTGTTTAAAGGGACACCAGCATATACTGCACTGTTTACGTAGGCCGTGGTGGGGAATTCAGATATGTTCCCCATCCAATAGGTGGTCTCACTCCCCTCCTTGCCTCATGTGTTTCCCTCTCTGTACCCCTCCCCATCTCTCTGTACTCTCTTCCCTTACTCTTTATGGTTCCAAAACAAACATAGCCCCTTGTGCGAGGTTATGTAACATGATTATGAGCAAAATCTTTGACAACATAGTACCTTAAACGTATCTCCTGTTATATTGCCTCGTGTTTGTGAGGCCTGTTTTCTCCATTCTGCTATAAAGGCTGACCATTTTCTTAACCCTCCACTATTGTAGGGCATGACTCAAGTGCCACTAAGCTATAGCTCTCTGCTTGTATCTTAATTTGAGATTGCTACCTCTTCACCATGTACAATTTCTGTGATGTTACATTGTACACGGATCCTGCGTGATCCTTGATTTGTGTACCCTGAAAATGATCTGTACATGTAGTTGACTCTTGTTTACATTTGGCCTTTCTTCTCAATAAACTATATTGAATATAAAAAAGAACTTTGAATGCTATATACAGATCACACTCACCTTCGCCTCCTAGCTTAACTTACGCCCTACAGGCCAGGTACATAATCATATGTTACCTTTAGCAGCTGCCACCCAGTTTTGTGGTAAAGTACCTGGACTATGGGACATTCATTAAAGAGGACCTGTTACCCCAAAAAATCTCTGTAAGTGCTGTTTACTAAAGTAAGCAGCTCCCTAGCCCTACCCCAGTAATAGCAGTGTTAAAACGCTAGCTTTATCTGAATGGTGCATTCATGGGGCGGTCCAGGTTTCATGCGGTAGTCACCGCCAGCCTATGGTGTGGGAAGAGCGGTCTGGAGGAGAAGCTAAGGAGAGGGGAGCGCCTCGGAATGCCACCTCATGTATACGTCAGACCGCTGTAAACTGTCCAGTGTTCAGAGGGCTATGGTAGTACAGTGTTTGCTAGCTTTATCGGTATATATTCAGTTTAACACTGCTTTTACTAGGACAGGGCTAAGGAGCTGCTTACTTTTAGTACTTTCAAAGCTATTGTCATGTCAAATCTTCCAGAATGTAAAAGGACATTACTGTAATCCAGACTGAATCCTGGATAACACACTCAAAATTCTAGTATTGGTGCAACCCTATTTTGTAAAATAAAACCTAATATGGGGGGAAAATATCGATAATTTTGGCATTAGCATAACTCTTTTTTTCATCTATATAGCTGGATGAGGGCTATATTTTTTTAACAACTGTACCATTTTTGTAATGATACAGTTTTTGATCACTTTTTATTGCATTTTATGTGAGGTAAAAATCATAATTTTTAGGGTTGTCATAGCAATGATCGGCAGGCCCCCGAAAAGCCTGCTGGGGGCACCAATCGAGCAGGGAATCTCCCATCAGCCATTTAAATCCCTTGATGGCTTTACAGCTCGATCGGACCAAGGTGCTTAGCTGAACCGCCAACGGCTCCACGCTGTTCTGTAATGGCGTGGAGCGCTATTAGCTTTACTAGTGGATGACGAGGTTGTCTTGCCATATCAAGTTTCCCAATATCCATATTCTGATCAGCAGGGGTCCAAGTGACAAGAAGTGAAAGCGAGCCCTTTGTGCCAAAAATGAGTGGAGCAGTAGGTTGTACATGCATGCTGCTGCTCCATTCAGTGTTTATGACACTTACAGAAGAAGCCAGTGCCACAGAGATGAACAGAGCAGCAGGCACATTTGTGACCAGCTGCTTGGTCATTGGAGTGTACAATGGACTCCTGTTCTAGTTTTATTTTTGCTTACTGATGTTACTTGCCTTGAAATTTATAATAATTCTATATATGTGAGATCACATCTCGATAAACTGAGGACCCTTTCACACTTGCATTGCAGATCACGTCAGAGTGCAAAGCATGAAAGACTTAGGTTTTTGCCTGCTAATTTCATCAGTTTTTGAACTGACTCATTTGCGTTTTTCATGTTTCATGCTTTTTTTTTGCACTTAAATGTGTTTTCAATGTGTTTCAAAGTAGATGAGAGTTTCATGCGTAAACAAAAACACAAGTCTGACAAAACCCATTGAATACAATGGAAAAGAGTGTAATGTGAGTTCTGAATGCAAAAACACACGAAAACCATGAAAAACGCTAGTGTGAAAGTGGCCTAAATGGCACCATAGAAAATATAAAGCAAGTGTCACCCATTTGTACTGTGTTACAGATAGATAAATAGATCTATGAGCAATCAATATATCAAAGAACACTTAAAAAAGGACTTGCTGCACACACTAATGAAAAACTATCCATTTATCCCACTGTCAAAATCACTGTCAAAGATCCCATTGGGATGGCAAACATAATGTGTAATGGATAATATATGTGAATTTTACTGAAATATAAACCATTACAGAATTTTTTTGTAGGGTGGTTAATTTATCACAACTAGGCGCACTCCAATCGTTGAATTTTCTCTTCTGTTGCTTCCTTTTTGTCTCAGTATCCGCAAAAAAACCATTGGTTACCATTGCTAAAACATAAGACCTGGTTTCTTAGCCACGTAAAGGGCTCTCTTACACTCGCTTTGTTTTGCACATCCATGGTTCAATGATTTCCATGGATACTGCACAAAGTCATTGATTTCTATGGTGTTTTCACATATGTATTTTCACTCATCCGTTGTCCATGGAAAAAATTACCAAACATGTCCACAGATGCTGATCATGGAAGGCAATAGAAGTCTATGGGTCTGCAAAAAAAACCTGATGAAAGATGTGTTTTTTCACTGATGATGCTGAAAAACCAGATGTGATGTTTACAAAGCAATGTTAAACCTTAAGTTTTTTTTTTTTGCAGACACAGAGACAAAACGCAACGGATTGAACAGACTGAAGTGCTACATGAAAAAAATGACCTGTCTTTATTTTTTTTGTGGATCTATTGACTTCTATTGCCTTCCGTGTCCCATATAACATTTTTACCATGAGTCAATGAAAAAAAAAAGCCAATGTGAAAACATCCATAGAAATCAATGCCTCAGTGGGACATCTGTGAAAATCACTAAGCTACGAATGTGAAAAACAACACCAATGTGTAAGAGCTCTAAATGTCATGCTTTGATCCCAGTCTAGTACTCAATATAAATCTATAACATATGTGATGGAATAAATAAATAAATGTCCAATTTTAATGCTATAAAAGTGCATTGTGCAGCTGCCATACGTCAGCTTAACTCATTTGAACTCAGCATGTTAGTTCAGTCCCGGTGTGCAGCGTTCGGGCTGTGCGATCCAAGCAGCATGCGTTGCGAGTGTGATGCAAGTTCATCGCAACACACTCGCAAGTGTGGAACCGGCCTTACAGCCTCCTCCCTGTGTTTAGCATAATCATCCTCGCCCAACAGAGAAATGCAAACACTTCTTGCTGAAGCATCTTCAGTCTATAAAAATATATGTAGTAACTCTGTAACATACAGCAGAATCCTGACACAGCATTTGTATTTATTAAAAAGTACAGTGTGAGTAAATGCCATGCTTCCTCTGGGGTAGTTAAAGTGAAACTCCCATGAGAAAAAATTTGCAAAACTGGTAAGAGAATTAAAAAATCTGATATGAGAATGACTTTAACATTCGGATATTCCATATAATACCATATCAGTTGATTTACAATGTTGAAAGGGTCATAAGAAAAATGAATGTGAAGAAAAAAATTATTTTAGCAACCATTGACAACTATGCACAAGAATAATAGTATCATAGTAAATATGTTTTAATTAATTAAATTAATCAATTAAATTATACTGTGTTGATACTGTGTTTAACCTAATTTGTCATGTGATCATGATGTAATGGAATCTGGACTTGATACCTTCAATGCATGTGCCATAAAAAGCCTGGTTCATTTGTTTTATGCTATTGCTATCGGCTCAAAGCACATAGTCTTCATATTTTGGTACTTTATATGTTTTTCAAATGTGAACTAATAAAAGTAATATTTAAATTTTCGCTGTTTTTGCACATCTTGGTCCTGGTTCTGACAAAGCTGTCTGTGTGCATCGTCTATCAATGCACATGAGCTGAACTAAAGCTTCTTCCATTTTATACTGACAATCTACCAATATTCTAGACCCATAAAAATATACAAAACATACAATTTTATGTATAAAATGCAAGTATAATTCACCTTACCTCCCAATAAGCAGAAATTCACCAATCACACCCAATCTCCTCATAGCCATTAAAAGTCCTCGCACTGTCATTCCCTCACAGAAACAAACCACCACTCTTGCTTTTGGCAGTCTCTCACGAAGTTTTTTGAGAAGTCGATCAAAACTTTTTTCTCCTGCATTGCTGTAGATCTTATCTGTGTGGGCAATGCACAGGCCTTCCAGTGCTGCAAGTTCTTTAAAAGCCTCCATTCCACTTTCTCCATAGTTTCCTATAAAATAAGAATGACTTTTAGCGTTTTCTGCTTCTGTACATGTCTCCAGATATTGTGTTTGCAGCATTTAAAATATTCATGTACTTTCTGATTATTTGACATTAGTTTTCATAGCTGAGCACTTAAATTGGTATGACCTGCATGAACCAAGCATAGCACTCACACATAGCACAACTTAAAATGATTCTACATTCTTTCTGATGGGAAATCCTTGCCCAAGGCATGACATTAAAAATATAAGGACATTTGTAGCACAGGACCTAGTTCTACTTTTAACAACTGAATATAAATCAGCTAAACAACTGCACCATCTACACGATAATAATAGTAACACAACATATTCAATATATGTTTAAAAGAAAACTAGAAACATGTTATTCACTTAGAAATAAATGAAAGAACTATTCAACTAAAGTTAGATCCAACGACTGCAAATTTACCCACAACAATAATGTTAACCCGTTTGGGGTTTGGGGGTAACTTAGCATCAATGGTAGAAGCTTCTGGGCCCCACAGAAGTCTATTGTGGTGCTGAGTGCCAAAGAAATAATGTAGGAGCTTATAGCAATTCAAAAGAAACAGCTTTATTCAGCTTTAAACTATTACAGGAACAAAAATAGCAAATAGCTTAGCCTCTACCTAGGGCACTACCTCGCTTCTTGAACCCTAGCTACCTCTCCTCAGCACTCTGGTTCCCAGTGAGCTCAAACAAACAATGTCCTTTCTGGAATCCAGTCCTCTTAGGACAGACTACCTGTCTGTCTCCAACTGGTCCAAAGTCCTCCTGCTGACTGCAGGACACACAGCACCAGCTTTCTGTGAGCTCTCCCTGGAGTTGGCCAGGGATGGGAGTGGTCGAGGTCCTTTTCAACCCTGGTTGAGGGTCGCTCTCCAGCACCCTCTACGTTCACACTTCTACATCCTATATAAATGATAAGGCAGGTTGTATGTGTATTCTGCCCTTTAGCATTGGAATAGAAATGAATGTGACAGTATCACACATTGGAGATCTGCCATTTCAGTCATCTAAAACACATTTTAAGAAAAATCTAAATTTTATGTAAATTTTAAAAAATTCTCCCTTTTTAAAGTTTCACATTTCCAGGCACATAGTCATACTACCAAAATAACCTAATAATCTTTATAGGATTTTAGTAGGTTTAGAACTTTGGGTGTGGTTTTTCATGAAAATCTTTGAGAGGCCAAACTAATAGTAAAATCCCATAAATTACTTGATTATAGAAACATTACCCCACAATGTATGTTAAATAACTTTTAATATATTTGCTAACCCTTTTGATATTTTACAGGGGTTATTACATTCATTTTCACTCAAATTAAAAATTCACCATTGATTAAATGTAAAAAGCTCTCTGGGATGAGATGCACTTTTCATATACTTTAACTTGAGGCATCTATAGCCCATTGATGAGATTCTTTCTTTTACTATTACCTTTTTTCAGAGGTATAACTTTTATTTTTAAGGTTGAAAAAAGGTTAATCTTTTGCAAGAAGAGTTGTTGTTTTCAGTGGTCTCATTTTGAGTCACATAACTTTTTTTGTTAACCACTTTTAAGAACATACCGTATATACTCGAGTATAAGCTGAGGTACCTAATTTTAACACAAAAAAACTGGGAAAACCTATTGACTTGAGTATAAGCAGAGGGTGGGAAATGCATTGGTCACAGCCCCTGTAGTATATAGCCTGCCAGTACCTGTAGTATATAGCCTACCAGTCTCCCCAGTATATAGCCTGCCAGCCCCTGTAGTATGTATCCTGCCTGCCCCCCAGTATATAGCCTGCATGCCCCCAGTGTATAGCCTGCCTGCCCCCCCAGTATATAGCCTGCCCCCCCAGTATATAGCCTGCCAGCCCCCCAAGTATATGGCCTGCCAGACCCTTGTAGTATATATCCTGCCAGCTCCCTAGTATATAGGCTACCAGCCCCCTGTAGTATATAGCCTGCCGGCCCCTGTAGAATATAGCCAGCTGGCCCCCTGTAGTATTATAGCCAGCCAGCGCCCCTGTAGTAAAAAAAAGAAGAGGATTTATGGGGGACATCGGAAAGGTGAGCACAGTGTTAATTTTTTTATAGACTTGAGTATATACAGTATTTTGTGAAGGGATTTAATGAGACATTATCTTTTTTGGCAAGTTTTTTGGGCATTTTTTATGGTGTTCACTGAGTGGTTCCAATAATAATTTAATTTTCTTTTATAGTTTGTTACAGATGCAGAGGTATCAAATATGTTATGGGGTTTTTTTTATACTTAATTAGGTATTTATATGGAGGAGAGGTGTTGCAGCTCAGTTCACTTGAAATTCAGACTTTCAGCTTTAATTCAATAAGTTGAACAAAATGAATGTATAAAAATATAATAAACTAAAGCATTTTTCACTTCATGTTAGGAAAAATAAATAATTGTGAATAAAATCTAAATTTCTGATACTTGGCTGAAAACCGTTTGTTGGCAATGAGTGTCTGAAGTCTTGAACTCGACAGATGCTGTGTTTTATCCTTTTTAATGCTCCCCAAGGTCTTTACTGCCATAGTTTTCAGTTGCTGTTTGTTTGTAGGCATTTCTGTCTTAAAGGGTTCTGGAAGTGTGCACCATTTTTTTTTGGTGCACTTTGTTCATGCTGCAGGATTCTAGCGCACGTCAGTAATGAATGTGGCACAAACTCCAACTAAGCAGTAACAGCCCCTTTAGGTTCACATTTTTCCGTCTTGTTGGACATCGTGCAGCCACAACAAGAAACTGGCTTGGACACTTTATAAATACAGTAGTTAATACGTTCTTTTCAGTGCAAAGTCAGACAGAAAACAGGCACTAGCACTTTAATAAATGTGGGCCATTGTTTCTTTTCTATATCAAGAGACCAATGTAGTATGACTGTATGTAAGACGGAACTGCTTGTAAATTTAGATTTCCTATTTGTTAGCTGTGATGGGAGAACTTCTTAGATATTGCCATTTCTAGTATGTTATAATAGTATCAACTATTTTGAATGTGTTTCATACCTATTTTTTTAAGAAGATTGTCTCAAAAAAGGTTTGAAATGACCAATCAATACTGTATTTCATTTCTTTAAATAAAATAAAAATATTGGCACAGTGTATGAGAAATTCAATATTTATATACAGATTGATTTGGCAGTACAAAGGTTAATCCTTTAAAATCTTACACGCCATCTGAAAAGGTGACAAGACGACAAAGGGGTTTTTTGAATGCCTCAAACCGAGCAGTTTGGCATTTCCAGCTTTACCTCCCACTCATATCCAATATGTGCACAAATTATCAGGACAACTTTATAAGCAAACACTCTCTAGCATACTTAGTAATTTTCTTCGCAAAACATTGACTGTGTCTACAGGGCATAATCTATAGGAAGAAGAAAAAAAGAGAATGCATTTTTACTTTTAAAGATACATTTTACCTGTTATTTCCTTTTTTATCTGTGTTTTTTGGTTTTAGTACAGGATGTGCTCGTATTTATTGTAATGCTAAACATAAACTTATAACTTTCTTTTTTTCAATTTTGCGTTTTAGTTTAGTTTTAGTTTAGTTTTCACTCCCCACATTCAAAAATCTATAACTTTTATATTTTTCCATGTAAATAGTTGTATGAGGGCTTGTTTTCAGTGTAACAAACTGCACTTTACAGTGACTGTATTTAATATTTCAAATATCAAATGCTGTGAAATTGGTGACATTTTGGGGACCATGCTGCCTTTTGATCTTTTTTTATTACATATATTGCAAAAAGGCAAAAAAAGTGTTTCGTACATTTGGGCACTCTTAAAGGGTTAAACTCTGAGAATAACCATTATTACATTTTGATAGTTCAGACATTTTGAGATGCACTGATACCTAACATGTTTATGATTTTTACTGTTTATATATATCAATTCTAGGGTAGTGATTAGAATTTTTAGGTTTTCTTTATTTATTCATATTTTTTACTATTGTGAATGCAAATTAATTAATAATTGTAATGAGTGTATTTGAACAAAGTTATTGCCATGTGCTGGCAGTCTTAGGTTATTGACCTCTGCCAAGAATAGACATTGTACAGCTCTTTGAATGACAGCTGTAGCTTGACTCTTCAAGACTCTTCCCCCTCACTAAAGACTATTTTTATAATTAGTTGCACATTGTAGCTTATGTAAAGGACATATATGGCATCATGTGTTCCCTTATGTCATCAGTCACATGTGTATGTAGATTGTGAGGGGCAGTCCCAGGATTTCACTATAAATAATAAAGATCATTTGAATGCTCTGGGGGAGTGAATGAGATGGAGCACTAAGCAACACGTGTCACCTGTTTCTCTGTATCTACCCCCACCATCTCCCCAAGGGGGGGATGGTTCCGTTTTCTCTGTATGTTGGTCAGTCTGTCTGTTTGTCTCAGTCTCTCACCCATAGATAACTGGTGTTAGCCATTGCAGCATCACTATATTTCAGGCCCCTTAGGGTATGTTAACTCCTGCTACCGTATACTGCCACACTACAGTATGGTAGTATATGGGAATTTTACTACTCATTTATTACAATGTGCCACTGGCACATTGAAGCATATGGGCAGAAATCAAACAGCCACGGGTCTGTCATGGAGACAGATCCTCGCTTCCAAATGACATCACAAGGAACCCACGCGCCGCCTGATTTTTACCACCGCTGGCAACCCGTGAGCCAACTCCATACAGCGACAGTCGACAATGTACTATTACGTCACATAGAATAGCATAACCTGCTGTTTCTGTGAATAGAATTTACTTCTACCACCAAGTAAACATGCAGAGGTCACATTGTACCTGAAAAGTATTCAAAAGGTTCTGGTGTAGTGAAGCAGCTTCCTCTGAATTCACTTTTTTCTGCTATGCAATTGCATGTGTAATAATGCAGTGTATGTGTGCCCTCCTGCATAGTTCAGTTAAAGTACTGTATTCCCTCATTTGCATGTGAATTTGCGAATCAGCTATAAAGTTATTGTAGTGGTCAGGTTACCTTTAACCCCTTCCAGTGCGCCAGGTCTCGGTATATGGAGAGGGCTCGCGGGCCGAGCCCTCTCCATAGCTGGTAAGTCTTTGCTGCATTTTGCAGCAAAGGCTTAACAGTACCGCCCGCGATTGTCGCATGGGCCGCCATCTTGCAGATCGTCGCTCCCCGTGACGTCATCGGGTAGTTACGGTAGGGTCTTACGAAGACCCGAGGCTGTCTCGTTTTAACCCATTTATTACAATGTGCTAATTGCACATTGTAATGAATGAGGAGGAAAATCCCTAAGAAGAGTGAAGAAATCAGGCGATACCTTTTTGAGGCTAACTGAGTATATTTGATGGTGAGCTTTCGAGAAGACTAGTTCTCTTCGTCAGACATGATGTTATGCATGAAACAGAAAATTCACAGCATTTTATACACACTAAACAGTGATCATCAAAGGATACTAAAAAAACCTCTAAAACAACAGATTAATAAAAACAGGGACATCTTATTTACAACAGGATGGCAATAAAAACATTAAAAACCTATGAGGCGAGACACAAGAGCCCTGGCTCTTATCTGCTTGTGGCCTCCAGGTCAGAGGTAGGAGGTCATGAAGCTGGCATGAATGTTAAGACCACTTTGCAAGGTGTTGAATCTCCTCATTAATTTATACTCCCATTCTTTCCTTTCCCTCTGTGTCTTAAAATGTCCCATTAAAATAGTAATCTGCAAATCCTCCATAGTGTGGTCCTCTCTGGAGAAATGTGCAGCCACTGGGAGATCTTTTCTTTCATTTTTAATGTCAGATCTGTGTGAATTCATACGTTGATGGAGTCTCTGACCTGTTTCCCCAACATAAAGGCCTGTGGTTGGACACTGCTGACACATGATAAGGTAGACCACATTAGAGGACCTGCAGGAAAAGGTCCCCTTGATCTGATGTACCTGCTGTGATTGGGGTACAGGTACCTGGTCACCTGTGCGAATGTGATGGCACGTTTTACATCTGCTTTGCAGGCAGGGTGAGGTACCATTTTCTGATGGAGGTCTCAGGGCACTCCGGACAACCAGTTGTTTCAGGTTTGGTGGTTGCCGGAAGGACAGGAGAGGAGGGACTGGAAATATTTCTTTTAATCTTGTGTCTTTATGTAGAATCGGTTGGAGTTCCTTGGCAATGTGACGCAGGATCTCCAGTTGTGGGCTATAAGTGACTACTAGGGGTACTCTGGCCTCCTGTTGGGTCTCCTTATATTTGAGTAAATCATCTCTGTTGAATATACTGCCATGCTGTAGTATGGCAGTATATAATAGGATCGATCAGTCAACCTAGAGTTAAAGTACCCTAGGGAGTCTGAAAAATAGTATATCATAAACACATTAGGTATTGCCGCGTTCGAAAATGCCCGATCTATAAAAATATAATAACGTTTTTTCACTGCATTTAAACCTGTAACAGAAAATAGCGACCAAAGTTGAAAACGGCACGTTTTTGCTATTTTGAAAAATATAAAAAAATCAATAAAAAGTGATCAAATGGTCAAAGAGTCCTACAAATTATAGCAATGAAAACTCCATCAAAAGTTGCAAAAAATGACACCACCCACAGCTCCGTACCCCAAAGTATGAAAAAGTTTTTGGCACCAGAAGATGGCAAAATGAAAAAAAAATAAATTGTACAGGAGGTTTTCATTTTTGTAAATGTATGAAAACATTATAACACCTATATAAATTTGGCATCCCTATAATCATACCGACCCAAAAAATAAAGTAGACATGTCATTTGTGGTGTGCAGTGAAAGCTGTAAAATTCAAGCCCACAAGAAAATGTCTTAAATGCGTTTTTTAACCATTTTCACTGATTTGGAATTTTTTTCTCGCTTCCCAGGACAAGGCATGGAATATTAAATAAAATTGCACAACTGATTAATCTCTTTTCAGGGATTCTGTTATTTTCAATACATAGCAGACTGTAAAATATTTTTGTGTAAATATACATTACATGTAACTTTGTGTAATGTAGTGTACATTAAAACTACTAGCTAGATACCTTTAACATCTGGTTGTCAGAAAAAATAAATCTCTAACACCTCAGATGGTCTATTCCAGTGTAATTAAGGCATAAGAGCCTGAAAATCTTTTCTGGACAGCCAGTTCACATCTTTTCTCCTTGGTGATATAACACCATTTTCAGCGCTACCTGAAAAAAATATTTTTCATTTTATCACAAATCTATGAAATAAAATCCAATCATCTCAACATCCTGCATGATTTCAGCTTCAATAAGATATAATGTTATATCTAGACTTGGACTATTTAACAATTCACAGTAAACAAAAGTGGAGCTCTCCAAATTGCAGAGTAAACTTTCATTATTTGCTTGTTATAATTTTATTGAATAATTACAAAAAAAGGGGAATTACATTTTTACTTTTCTATTCCATTTCATTTTTCAGTTGAGCTGTAAAAGCAAAATATATTTGTGTCCTGGAAGAAACTATATAAATAAAACAAAATATTACATCATGCAGGTGAGACCCTAATTTGAAAAAAGAAAGATTATTTGTTTCATTCTGAAAAGTTAATGTCTGTATTAGTATTTTTCATAAAATTACATAGAAAAATAAAATGAAAACAAAAAATGTCCAAAAATAAAATTTTTTGGACATTGGATAAAGATTAGTGTGAATCATTATAATACTGCAGTTACTTCATTGTAGAAATGTTCTAAGGATATTGGCATTACATAAATATTATTTATTAACTACAGGCGGTCCCCTACTTAAGAACACTCGACTTACATACTACCCCAAGTTACAAACGGACCTCTGGATGTTGGTAATTTACTGTACTGTAGTCCTAGGCTACAATAAACAGCTTTAACAGTTATCAATGGTGCCTGTAATTAAGATTTATTGTTAATCCTGGTTCTTATGACAATCCAACATTTTTAAAATCCCATTGTCACAGAGACCAAAACATTTTTGACTGGGGTTACAATAATAAAGTATACGGTTTCGACTTACATACAAACTCAACTTAAGAACAAACCTACAGAACCTATCATGTATGCAAACCTGGGGACTGCCTGTATATGTGAATGAATACATTTTGCAAATTTTAAGTTCTGCAAATTTCATTGACTACTCAAAAATATAGAATTATTTACACCAGGGGCGTCGCTAGGTCAAAAGATCCGGGGCTCGTGCCGTGCTGTGTGGGGGCACATTAGCTACTGAGGATAGCTGTGTGGTGGCACATTAGCTACTGTGGCTGGAGCCCCGGATCTCCCCTGCGTATCCTCCTCTCTCTCATCACGATCTCCACAGATCGTGATGAGAAGGAGTGCAGTCACTGTTTTCCCCAGCAGGGGCTGCAGCCTCTGGAGGAATAATACTCTGAAGGACCTGTGATGATGTCATGGATGGTCACTTATTGTAGCCCTAAGAAGGGCTGTTGGGTTCTTGTTGAATCACTCCTGCCTAACACTATTCTAATAGAACAGCCTAACGCTTTCCCTGACCAGCAGCAGCTCTCTCCCTAGCAGCATCCAGACACAGAATGATCCGAGCAGCGCAGGCAGGGGCTAGTCTATCCCAGGGTCACCTGATCTGGCCAGCCAACCACTGCTATCGACGTGTAAGGGTACCACGTCATGCTGGGTGGAGTGCAGAGTCTCCTGGCTTGTGATTGGCTCTGTTTCTGGCCGCCAAAAAGCAAAACGGCGGGAGATGCCATTTTCTCAAGCGGGCGAAGTATTCGTCCGAGCAACGAGCAGTTTCGAGTACGCTAATGCTCGAACGAGCATCAAGCTTGGACGAGTATGTTCGCTCATCTCTAGTGATAAGATATTTTGTATTTATAAATTCTTTGTATTATTATGACCTTTAATAGAGGCAGACTGTTACAGAGATGGGAATCTCTAGTGTTCAACTATCCCAAGGGGCCTGAAATAGTAAAAATAATAATAATAAATAAATTAAATAAAGGAAAAATTAAAATCGCCTAGCTTTTCCTAAAACATATAAAATAAATGATTAAATAAAATATATAAGCACTTTAGGTATCCCAGCTTCCCAAAATGCCCTGACTATCAAAAAATCAAATATTATTGTCCCATGCTGAAGTTTTTTTGCAAATTTGCATATCATTTATATTTTAAAAAGGTTAAGTTACCTATGTGGCATCAATTAAAATGTCAGCTCATCTCTCATCAAAGTATGGGTTGTTGATGCTATGCAAAGATTTGTAATTTGTTTTAAGGGATTTAGACCACAGGTTGAAAGCTGTAAAAACAAAGCACATAAGAAAATGGTGCAATTGCTTCTTAATGTCAATGTCATTGTATCTGGATTTTTTTTTACAGATTTTCGGTACAGTGCATGGAATATTAATTATCAGCCCTAAAGAGTACAATTTCGCCCAAAGAGTGACTTTAGGGTTTTTGGTCACCTCTCTTACAAAGGCCTTTCTCCCTGATATATAGTTGTACTTATTTTATTGGGATGTCCAACTCTTTTTTCCTTGTAAAGATTATGGGGGCCACTGTGATAATAGGAGATTTTAGTGCAACTGAATTTTTGCAGCCCTCTCCATACTTCTACCTCTATGTAATATACTCCTGTATATTGAGTGTTTCTTTCCATATATAACAAAATGTAAAAATAAGTGACCGGGCCTGTCAACTTTGTGAATGAATAAAACATTTCTATAGTAGCTGTTCTAGTTGCTCAATCAGAACAGAGCTTTATTTTCCCACAGCTGTTTATAATATGAAAACAGAACTCTTATTGGTTGCCATGGACAACTAGAACATTTCTGCTCTCACACACTTTTGATAAAACTCCTGAGTTTCTTCCCTTACAGTTAAAAAGGCAAGTAAACAATACTTTTAAAGCTTAGAGAATAAATCACTATTGCTGTCAATTCTTATTGACAGGCTGAGAATGTAGTGTCTGTTCGTGAGAGCACCTTTTTCTGATTGTTTGAACTGTAAGTCAAGGAGCATCTGAAAAAATATGAAAGAATATGAATTCTTGCCAAATTTTTACAGGAAGACTTTCCAATATGACAAAATGACCTTGATAATGCTAAAATAAGAGTGGCTGTTTATCTGCAGTAATAGATCTACTATTTTATGCACTCAAACAGGGGTATAAATTATGGCCTTTGGGCCACAACTGCAATATAACAGTACCATTGCACTTTTGTTCAAGGTCCAGGGTGTCCACCATTGATCCTCAATATCCAGCAATGTTTCTGTTAGTAGGAAAACCTAAGTAGTGATTGATTTTTCCAAATAAGATTTAACCCCTTCCCAGGGGAAGGAGAGGGCCGGTAAGTCTTTGCTGCACCGATCGCGGGTGCTTTCACATCGATCACCGCCGGCAATGCTGCCAGTGGCTTGAAAAAGATAGCGGCACATGGGTGTCGCCATCTGGCCGCGGATCGTCGCTCCCCAATAACGTTACGGGGGGCGGCGATCCGTTGCCATGACAGCTTCGGGTCTCACGAAGGCCTGAAGCTGTCTCGTTTTAACCAATTCATTACAATGTGCTATCAGCACTGTAGTATGGCAGTATATGGTAGGATCGATCAGACAACCTAGGCTTAAAGTACTCTAGGGAGTCTGAAAAATAGTAAAGTAAAAATAAAAAAAGTTAAAAAAAATTATAATAAAAAAAACCTAAAAATTCAAATCACCCCCCTTTCCCTAGAACTGATATAAATATAAATAAACAGTAAAAATTATAAACACATTTGAGCCCTCTCCATGCACCGGAGAGTACTAGTACGACGTGCGTCGGTAAGGGGTAAATACTTTTCCAATGATTAAAACAGTGTGTATAAAAAAGAAAATTGTTTTGCCATCTTTTACTGCTAATAACTTTTTCATACTTTGGTGTACGGAGTTGTATGGTGCGTAATTTTTGCTAATTGAGCCGGCGTTTTTATTGCTGCCATTTTGAACACTTTGCGACATTTTGATAACTTTTTATTACATTTTTATGTGATGTTAAATGGTGTAAAAGTAGCGTTTCGGACATTTGGCTATTTTCCGTTATGGGGTTCACCGCCATACCGCAATTCCAACGGTATCAACTATTTTTATATTTTGAAAGATCGGGCATTTTCGTGCTGGGCGCCGCCGGACGGCGCCTAGTATGACGCACCGCTGCTGACGTTATACTAGGTGCCGTCTGGGAGAAAAACATGGCGGCGCCCAGCACGATGTTAGAGAAGACAGAAGACGGCGCGGAAGCCGGAAGAGGACCCGCGCGGACATCGGGGGAGCAGCGCTGCACGTCCGGGCCACCGGAGGGTGAGTATATAAGTTTATTATTTTTTAAATATTTTTTAAGTTTAAGTATATATATTGACTCGTGTGCTGAAAAACTTGGCTTATACACGAGTATATACGGTATATGTTTTCCCTTTTAAATATCTCTTTATTTTCTCCTCATTTCTTTCTAGCCCCCACAGTTACTGAGATATCTGTCCCAATATCTGAACATTATAATCCTCGTCTATGTCAAAGAGTAGGTACTGGGGGAGGGTGTGTTAGGACAGTCTTTCAGAGAAGAGGATTATAATGACCAGATACCTGGACTAATATGTGAGCAACAATGAGGCAAATAAATGCCCCTTGACCTGCGTAGCAGCCCCTTCAGAATGATATGTTCATCACCACATGTGTCACGTGGTGAAAGGTCCACTTTAATAAGCACCGGTGAGGGTCGATGATCTCCCTGATATGAGAATGTCAAGTTGTTGGGTTTCTAGTACTACTTTTTGCAATGTTTCTTGTATATATATGTATGTATGTATGTATCCCGAGGTAGTACTAGAAACAAGACAAGTTGATGATAAATCCCCCCAGTATTTATTCTTTATGAAGAGCAGCTTCTCTGTGCCTCTTTTCTGTTTTTCATTCTCCTGTAGTGATCTGTGTATCTGTGTCCAATACAGAGCAGAGAGATAAGGAAAGTAGGCTAACCATGAACTATTTCCATAACTAGATCATCTTCCCCTTGATGATTAGCTCTGTAAGGAGTTTAGTCTATCCAATGTCTTTCTGGAAAGAGTTAAATCATTAGAAACCTTTATCAAGTTTCTTTACTTCTCAAGAAAAACAGCAGTGTAGAATAATCTTCTCGGTAACTTACTTGTTTTGCTGCTTTACTATGTTTATACTTTGTACAAAGCGGAAATTAAAAACAGAAGATAAATATTTATGTCATTGGTGTCTGGACACCACAAATCCGGCAGGAGCAATCTGTTATGCGGGCACCATGGCTGGCGCTGCTTAGCTAGGGCAGGGATTCACATACAAGTGTTCTTTTACAAGGCCCTATCTGCAATCTGTGTTCTTTCTGGTAATATTTTGGCAAATGCAATTGCATTTTTTTTGTTTTCCTGTTACAATTCCATTTTGTGAAAGAAAAATAAATACAGCAGAAACAAATGTACAGCCTCCTCGTAAGTCAAATAAAAAGATAGTAATATAACATCCTTATTATATGCTACTCTGTTAGGTGTGCTAGTCCCTGGAATCAGGACTGGAGGCTGATTAAATTCCAGATCGAGTAACAGTGTGGACGTTGCTGTTCCACTGGCAGGAAGGGACTTCTTACATCGTAGTTCACTATAATGCAAGGACTCTTGCACTTCGCATACTCCTACACAATCCAGATACTGCCCAATTATTTCCGATAGTATAAGACATTTCAGAATGACAAATACAATAATAACAGTAAAAAAAAAAAACTATCCAGCACAATGAATTCTGGAGGCCCAAACTGGTACAGGAGCTAAAACAGTAACATTCAGCAGTGATCCTATCACACATAACTGGCCACAGTTGGTTAACTCTGGAAAATAAAATTAAAAAAAAAACTCACATGCAATGATAACACAAAAGTCTATAAATATGAAAAGTTAAAAATATAAATCATTGACTTTTAACTGCACTATTGCACATGCCGAAAAGAAATCTGCATTACAACACTGCAGGAAACCTCAAGGGCTTTCAGCTGGGAATTTCTAATAACCAAGGAAAGCAATGACGATTTCTCACGAAGATTCTTCTTCAGTTACTGGACATCAATTACTTTACTGTAAGTTACCTTTTCTTCCAGAATGGCATCCCTTAATGAATTTTTTTTAAATTATTTGTAATTATTACAATATACTTCAGGGTTTGATGAACTTTACATGCATTTTTTACACAGGGCACATTAGTCTATGGGAGTAGTCTGAAATTAAAAAAAAATTGGCACAAAGCCATTTAAATAAAATAGGTAAGAAAACATGTTATTCACCTTGTAAATTATGTCATTGCCCTGGGATATTCATCAAGCTAACAGAAGGACATGGAAGCCACTGAGAATTCAAAGGCTAACCTTGCTTGTATGGAAACATCTCTCAACAGCTAAACAGAACTAAATCAACTTTAATCTTCTGGAAAATCCTTGACACATGTAGTCACAAATAGTGGTTACACAGTATATGAGTAAGGAGGCTGAGATAAAACAAGTTGCAATAGTTTGTATAATAAACTACATTTTGTTGCAATATGTTCAACAAAGTATCTTTTACCAAATTTGAATGTGTGACTTACGGTATATATATTTTTGTATGTAAGTTTTACATTGATATTGTTATAGCAAAATTTATATGAATTATATATACAACACAAAACTCTAAACTCTGCAATAAATAATGTTTGAATGCAATTTAACTGAACTCAAACATGTTATTGCTAGATGTCTATCATTGTCGGGAAGTAACTTATAACCTATATTGTCAGATTTTCTCCATCGAAATAGAATGTAGGCTCTATTCTTCAACACCTATGATTTCCCCTGCAAGGGTCTTATAAACACCCTAAGGCCTACAATCAATTTATGTCTAAAGACATGGGGGGAGATTTCTTTTTTTCTTTTTCTTAGTACAAAAAGTCTCAGACTTTTAAGCAGTTGTGAATTTGCCCACTTCTCTGCGACTTTTCCATATTTGCACCATAACTTGTGGTGCACAGCTTTTGGATGGATTTACTTTATCTAATGAATCCAGGTGTTTTGATTAAAGTTAGTTATATACTGATTTTAGATGGTAGCAATGTTAGACTAAGTCCTATTAATTCCTGTATTTATATAGCACTCACAGATTGCACAGAGCTTGCCAAATCAGTCATGATCTAGTGTGAAACGCCTAGATTTGTGGTGTGGTTGCTCAGCTCCCTATGGAGAAAGGACAGCTTTATTTTGCCTTAAAAAAGGAAAGGATGCATACAGAATCACTGCTATATTTTTCACTGGGGACAAGCTTAGATATATTTTGTAAAATGACAAAGTGTCATGATTCACAATAACTCATGTACCAACCTGGCTCATGAGACAATTTAATACAAGTTTAGTTTAGTTTACAATTGGAATTACTACTGATGGTTCTCTAGATCTATAGAGCTATTTATCTGTTTTACAGAAAGAATATTGTAGTGTACAGCATTACATAAAGTACTTAAACTAGTTTTCCAACAAAGGCAAGCACCATACTAATCCCGTACGGCGCCGTGAGGCCATTGAAGTGTATGGGAGATTTATATACGTCCCCCATATACGTGTGAATGTAGCCTAAGAGTAGAGGATGCAGTAAATGCAGTGTTGGAGACCCAACATTTTAATCAATTGTGGTCATAATATTTAAAAGTCATTGAACAATTACCAGAAAAGAGTCCAAAGTTAGATTTACTACATCAACAATATTGTATAGTGCAAACCAAACAACCTTCTTTTCATGGCCCAACAGGCTATTGGTAAGTTCCAGTAGCCCATAACATGCCGGCACATAAGGACTGCTTAAAACCTATGACTGCTGCTATAGCAAGTACAGAGATTCCTTACAGTTTCCGCCAAGATGGCAGCAAAGGTACAGAATCATATAACAATAGAATAGTTGGTAACATGTAGCTGAAGTCAAATCCACAGAACACCAAACAAAGGAATATAACTAGATAGCAAGAGAAGACTGAATAACCAGCAGCCTCTGAAGGGACTGGGCAGAACATAAGGAAGCAATGGACACTGCCCACAGCACTGAATGGTTCAGTCGTCCATCAGTCAAATCACAGCTGCAGACAGAAGGAGCTCAAATGCACACCCAATATAGTCTACTCGGTAAAATAACGTTGTTGGTCAGTTTAACAATATCAAAAGATCAAATCACTTTATCTACTTTATCTACTGATATGACAGTGAAGGAAATTACTTAAAATAAATACAATTTTAAGATGGCATTAATCCAAGGAATCATCTGCATAGAAATTGGCTTACAACATGAAGCAAAATGCAGCGAGCTCAGGGATTCTGGCATCCTGAATATATTTTCCTTTGCCAGCAAGACCCACTCTATGTATTGAAGTGAGCAGTAAAAATAGACTGATGCAATGTTGAAACTGAACTGTTTAAATACTCACAACTGTAATAATCACTATTTGCAGTAGTGATTAAAGGTGCTGGAAAACTTTTCATTGTTTTCACTGTTTATTTGTTTCCTAAATGTAATATCAAGCAACTTTCTAAATAGCCACCATGATGCAGCTGTCTTGCTGCTTCTAACCATGGTCCAGTACCCTAATTTCTCTCATTTAGATTCTGTGTAAAAGAAAAAAAAAGAAACGGGGAATAACACACATTATACAATATCAAAATGAACATTGATTGGTGGTAAACAACTTCTATAACTTCTATATCAAAGGGGGCTGTTTTTAGGGAATGAAAGCTTGTTAAGATCATCATATTGACTGTTCCTCAGCAACTTTAAGGAGTTGTCTTAAGATTTAATGTTTTCCCCTATCAATTTCATTTTTCCCGTAGCATCAGGTCATTCATGGACACTAGTGCTCCATTAATTCTCTATAGCAATGTCCAGATAGTTAAGCTACTGTATCTCTAACAATTCCATAGAATGAGCAGCAATTTAGCAAGTCTCATTACTCGAGGGTTCCCAGTGAATGAATTCCTACTGAACTTCAGACTGACCCTTCAAATGTAATTTTGTAAGTGAAAACCATTAAGGAACAGTGGCCCAGTCAAATTATATTCATATGAATTACACTATGTGTAAATAAGTTTTACTTATATTAAGTCCCTTAAAACGTACCCATGTGGTCTGATAAGTGATATGTATAAGTGGCATTTTTAACCTTTAAAGTTTTTCATGCTGTTTATTTATGTTAATCAAAAACATTTAAAGGAAATCTACCATCAAAATCAAGCATGGATAAAACAGAGACTCATAGATCCATTCACTAACTGGTGTAATCTAATTGCATTTGTCATACATGGTCTCCTTCCTTCTAAACTCAACTTGTAAAATGATACCTATTAGGCTGAAGTGCTACTGGAGTGGTTCCCAAAGCCTCTCCGTGCTGCTGATTCACAGACTATTAGACCCTCTCCCCTGATCCCTCGGCACTTCCTTCCGCCAAATCTCACTTTGGCACAGGAAGTTTCAGTACACAGTGGGAGGGGAGAATGCTCCTTGCACAATGTAACAGCCCATAAATCTGTAGCACAGAGGGGCTCTGGGAACCACCATTGTAGCCCTTTAGGCAATATAGCATAATTTTAAGAGTTGATTTTAGAAGAAAGGAGGCCATGGATAACAAATTTAAAAAGATTACCACAGTTAAAGTGTCTGAATCTATGAGTAAGTGTCCCTGGTTGATCCATGTTTGATGGTAGATTTCCTTTAATAACTCTTTAATAACTCTTCATATAGTTAAAAAATTCTGCCCCTTGTTTTGAAATTAAAAGTTTTGTGCAATTCTCAATACAATATAATGAACTTACTTATGGCTTTCTGTGGGTGAATATGATCTCAGGGATACCAAATAAGTACTTTTATCACTATTTTATAAAAGTGTCTGAATTTATATGGACCTTGTGCTACCCATGTATGGGGTTTACTTTACTTTTTCATTTTTTAGGGAATCAACTCTTTAATTTTTAGAATCCATTTTATAATACACTGCAGTACTTCAGTACATGTGTATTATAACTTTCTAACATCAAAACTATGAGATTGGCAATTTGGTCATCTTCACACTACCAAAAATGTTGACCCACAATCTTTCTACAGGGTGCCATAAGGATAACAGAGGGAAAGCCCTTCCCTTTGTCTAATTCCTTGCACATTGGGGCATATTTACTAAGAACAGTGCAAACTGCACTAAATTCATTGTGCCTGTGTAGTGTGCAGGTTGCGACAGATTCAGGATTTCATTTCCCAGACAGAGTGCACCAACTTTTTTTAGTGCACCTTTAACATAGGAAATGGGACACAATTTTGGCAGGCTTTGGATTTTAAATCTGCCGCACAGTCCGATTGTGGTGCAGGCACTTCTTAAATTGCTGTGCAAGCAGTTTGCACCTAAAAGAACATGCATAGTCCAACAGAAAACTGGCACAAGGGCCTCAAGTAAATGTGGTCCATTGTGTTCACTGTTGACTTGGGTGTGTAGTAATTTAAACTGCTCTGAAAGGATTTTTCTTTGTTCAAGGCAGTGTAATGCCAGTATATCACCAGACCCTGATCCTTAACAAGTTAATAACATAAGTATTAAAAAAATGGGCAGTGTAGACTCTGCAGAATTCTATCAATCACTTTTGCCTTCTCTCCCCATTGCTTTGCATTGTAAATAGTGGAGCTAGTTCCTAGGATCCAGTAAATTGTTACAATTGGTACAAGAGATCATGTGATTTTGCCCTTCTGAGTAAGAAGTAGCAAGGGAAATTAAAGCTGCTGTACCGAGGAGATCCAGCCCTGAGTCACTGTATGGTGGCCAAACTGTGTATGCATCTCTATATAGACATACAACATTTGGCAGCGAAAGTGACTGAGAGAGGTGGATGTACTGTTTAATTTGATTATTTAGATATCCCCTTTTATGGGTTTTTTTTATCTCTTATTTTAACAGATACCATGGAAGTGAATGTGAGTTAGACAAACAGCAAATGCAGTATAGGTGTTAAACAAATGGCACATTATATGTTATATAAATGTACTTGATATAAATGTACTTGATGAAAGAAAACAGACTTTATAATTTTATTTGGGAGTATTTCTCCTGTAAAGTAAGATTGTTTTGACTTTTGACGCAATAAAATATATTGTGTGTCCTTGATAAAATTCATACTCTTCCATCTAGTGGAGAAAAGGACAAATAGCAGGCAAATGAAATTTCATGATAAATATTACCATAGCCATACTGGTCTGTTTTGAAATAAAGATATCCATTGTTCAGATTATTTTCAATCACCTTGATTCGATGGACTGAAATAAGCTACATTTTTATTTGTTAGAAAACAAATAGAGATTTCAAAGAGGATTACAATACTTTCTTATGAAAAAATAAACATTATGGATCTTAGATACTGTAGACTAAACCGCATTTCCACCACAGTATCTATTGTATGAAAAGGAAATAATGGAGCTATAGCTAGGCATATGCTCACTGGGACTTGAAGATATGCAAAACACCACCTTTAGTACATCCGCACACAAGCCTAGAACATTACAACATTTTCCAGCTTAAAAATATGTAATGTATCATACATACTGCTGTACCAAACTCAAACATGCTAGACTATAAATGTGTGCATGTATATATATATATATATATATACTGCTCAAAAAAATCATCAACAGAAATCAAATTTATTAACCAATAGAGGCTTCGATTTCGTGTCACGCACAAAATTAAAGTGGGAAATCACACTACAGGCTGATTCAACTATGATGTAATTTCCTCAAAACAAGTAAAAATAAAGCCCAGTATTGTGTGTGGCCTCCATTTGCCTGTATGACCTCCCTAAGCCGCCTCAGCATGCTCCTGAGGGATTTTCTTCCAAACCTGGGCTAAAGCATCTACCAACTCCTGGAAGTCTTTGATGCAACGTGACACGGAAGTCACGAGGAGTGACGAAACGCATGGGGTCCTTCTCCCCTACACTAGAGATGAGCGAACATACTCGTCCGAGCTTGATGCTCGTTCGAGCATTAGCGTACTCGAAACTGCTCGTTGCACGGACGAATACTTCGCCCGCTCGAGAAAATGGCATCTCCCGCCGTTTTGCTTTTTGGCGGCCAGAAACAGAGCCAATCACAAGCCAGGAGACTCTGCACTCCACCCAGCATGACGTGGTACCCTTACACGTCGATAGCAGTGGTTGGCTGGCCAGATCAGGTGACCCTGGAATAGACTAGCCCCTGCCTGCGATGCTCGGATCATTCTGTGTCTGGATGCCGCTAGGGAGAGAGCTGCTGCTGGTCAGGGAAAGCGTTAGGCTGTTCTATTAGAATAGTGTTAGGCAGGAGTGATTCAACAAGAACCCAACAGCCCTTCTTAGGGCTACAATTTTTTCTTGACGTAGTGGAAGAAGTGTGTAAAGAGGTGTCCGACGATGAGGAGACACAGTTGTCAGACAGTGGTGAAGTTGTTGTCAGGGCAGGAAGTCCGAGGGGGGAGCAGAGGGATCGGAGGATGATGAGGTGACAGACCCAAGCTGGGTTGAGAGGCCGGGTGAACACAGTGGAGGAGAGTCCTCGACCAGAACAGGTTGGAAGAGGCAGTGGTGGGGCCAGACGGAGAGGCAGGGCCAGAGCTGGTGCATCAGCGCCAAATGTGTCACGTAGTGAAGCTCCCGTGGCGAGGACTCCCGCGGCGAGGGCTAGATTTTCAGAAGTCTGGAGGTTCTTTAAGGAAACACCGGATGACCGACGGACTGTGGTGTGCAACCTTTGCCAAACCAGGATCAGCAGGGGTTCCACCACTACTAGCTTAACTACCACCAGTATGCGCAGGCATATGAATGCTAAACACCCGAATCAGTGGCACCAAGCCCGTTCACCTCCGGCCGTGCACACCACTGCTCCTTCCCCTGTGTCAGCTGATAGTCAGCCCCCTGCCCAGGACCCTGGCCCAAAAACCCCATCGTCGCCCCACGATCCTCCACAGCATCCACCAGCGTTCAGCTCTCCATACCCCAGACGCTGGAGCGGAAAAGGAAATATAGTGCAACCCACCCGCACGCTCAAGCCCTCAATGTCCACATCTCCAGATTGCTTAGCCTGGAGATGCTGCCCTATAGGCTGGTAGAGACCGAGGCCTTTCGCAACCTCATGGCGGCGGCCGCCCCTCGGTATTCGGTCCCCAGCCGCCACTACTTTTCCCGATGTGCCGTCCCAGCCCTGCACCAGCACGTGTCAGACAACATCATCCGTGCCCTGACCAACGCCGTTTCTGACAAGGTCCCCCTGACCACGGACACGTGGACGAGTGCTGCCGGGCAGGGCCACTATATATCGCTGACGGCACATTGGGTTAACTTGGTGGAGGCTGGGACCGAGTCTGACCCTGGGGCTGCTCATATACTGCCGACGCCGAGGATTGCGGGGCCTACCTCGGTCCAGGTGTTTCAGGCCTACTATGCCTCCTCCTCCTCCCACCCCTCCTCCACCTCCTCCTCCGAACTACCATCCGTGGGCACGGCGCCATCAGTCGGTAGCTCTAGGCACAGCAGCAGTGCCGTCGCTAAGCGACAGCAGGCGGTGCTCAAACTGCTGAGCCTAGGCGACAAAAGGCACACCGCCCAAGAGCTATTACAGGGCATCACGGCGCAGACTGATCTGTGGCTGGCACCGCTGAACCTCAAGCCGGGAATGGTTGTGTGTGACAACGGCCGTAACCTGGTGGCGGCTCTGCAACTCGGCAGACTGACACATGTGCCATGCCTGGCCCATGTGTTAAATCTGATAGTTCAGCGTTTCCTCAAGACATACCCCAATCTGTCTGATTTGCTCACGAAGGTGCGCCGCATCTGTGCGCATTTCAGGAAGTCCAGCCCAGATGCTGCCACTCTCAGGGCAGCGCAGCGCCGCCTCCAACTGCCCGCTCACCGACTGTTGTGCGACGTGCCCACGAGGTGGAATTCAACACTGACCATGTTATCCAGAGTTTACCAGCAGCGCAGAGCGATTGTAGACTGCCAGATGTCAACTTCCACCAGAACTGGTAGTCAGGTCAGTCAGCTTCCTCAAGTCTACAATGAGGAGTGGACGTGGATGTCTGATATCTGTCAGGTGCTGAGTAACTTTGAGGAGTCAACACAGATGGTCAGTGGCGATGCCGCCATCATCAGCCTCACCATCCCGCTGCTTGGCCTGTTGAAAAACTCTCTGATCAGCATGAAGTCGGAAGCTTTGCGCTCGTCACAAGAGACGGGGGAAGAAGATTCCCTTGTTGATAGCCAAAGCACCCTTAGGTCTGTTTCTCAGCGCATATCGGAGGAGGTGGAGGTGGAGGAGGATGAGGAGGAAGAGGAGGAGAATGTTGGCGAGACACAAGAGGGGACCATTGTTGAGTCCTTCACTGTTCAGCGTGTATGGGCAGAAGAAGAGGAGTTGGAGGAGTTGGAGGAGGAGGAAATGGACAGTCAGGCCAGTGAGGGGAGTGAATTCTTACGCGTTGGTACTCTGGCGCATATGGCAGATTTCATGCTAGGCTGCCTATCCCGTGACCCTCGCGTTCAAAGAATTTATTCCAGCACCGATTACTGGGTGTTCACTCTCCTGGACCCACGGTACAAGCAAAATCTTTCCACTCTCATCCCTGGAGAGGAAAGGAGTGTGAGAATGCATGAATACCAGCAGGCCCTGGTGCACAAGCTGAAACAGTATTTCCCTTCTGACAGCGCTAGCGGCAGAGTGCGTAGTTCTGCGGGACAAGTAGCGAAGGAGAGTAGGCGAGCAGGCAGCTTGTCCAGCACTGGCAAGGGTACGCTTTACAAGGCTTTTGCCAGCTTTATGTCACCCCAGCAAGACACTGTCACCTGTCCCCAGTCTCGGCAGAGTAGGGCTGATCTTTACAGAAAGATGGTGAGGGAGTACGTAGCTGACCATACCATCGTCCTAAATGATCACACAGCTCCCTACAACTACTGGGTTTCAAAGCTGGACATGTGGCACGAACTGGCGCTGTACGCCTTGGAGGTTCTTGCCTGCCCTGCCGCTAGCGTGTTGTCCGAGCGGGTTTTCAGTGCAGCTGGTGGCATCATCACCGATAAGCGTACACGCCTGTCGACTGACAGCGCTGACGCTTATTAAGATGAATAAAGCCTGGATTTCTCATAATTTCCAATCTCCACCAGGTGAAGGAAGCTCAACCTGAATAATTTATGCACTCCTCCTCCTCATTTTCCTCCTTCTCCTCCTCTTTGTACACTAAAGCAGAGGAAACTGGCTATTTTTTGACAGGGCCCACTGGCTCTAGCTATAGTACTCTATGCATTTAATTTTTCTGGAGGGCCACCTACCCGGTCCTCTGTTTTAAACAATTTTTGGGACTGCCACATACAGGCACTCAATCTATTCAATTTTTATGGAGGGCCACCTACCTGCTCCTCTGGTTTGAAAACTTTTTTGGACTGCCACATACAGGCACTCAATCTATGTAATTTTTCTGGAGGGCCACCTACCTGCTCCTCTGGTTTGAAAACTTTTTTGGACTGCCACATACATGCACTATCCAAATTAAATTGTCTCCATAGCAGCCTCCACACGTTGTCTCCATTGCTACCTCCAAAAGTCGTCCATATAGCTGCCTCCATACATCGTCCCCTTATCAAACGAGGTGTGTCAGGCAGAAATTTGGGTTGTTTTCATGGATTCCACATCAAAGTTGTTAACTTTGTCGCCACCCTGCTGTGTTATCCACAAAATATACTGGCAAACTTTTATGATTAACCGATATTATTTCAGCGCTTCTTGCGCATCTGTTTACATTCCCCTCACCCGCCATATCCCAAACTTATAAGAACGCTACTACACTTGATCTTATACAAAAGGTTCTTAGAAGTGCTGTTTGGGGAGTAGCCTAGAGACAGGGGCTTGGATTGGCGAAAGCTCGCCTGGCAGCGGAGCGCCAGCTCCATGCCAAGATCCAACTAACATAGTTTTAACTGCAGCACCTTTAATCTACTACTAGTTCACTGCCTCCATACATGGTCCCCTTATCAAACGGCGCGAAGTTCGAAGTGGGCATGGCGCCATCAGTCGGTAGCTCTAGGCACAGCAGCAGTGCCGTCGCTAAGCGACAGCAGGCGGTGCTCAAACTGCTGAGCCTAGGCGATAAAAGGCACACCGCCCAAGAGCTATTACAGGCATTCCACATCAAACTTGTTAACTTTGTCGCCACCCTGCTGTTAATCCCAAAATATACTGCAAACTTTTTATCTTTACCGATATTATTTCAGCGCTTCTTGCGCATCTGTTTACATTCCCCTCACCCGCATATCCCAAACTTATAAGAACGCTACTACACTTGATCTTATACAAAAGGTTCTTAGAAGTGCTGTTTGGGGAGTAGCCTAGAGACAGGCTTGGATGGCGAAAGCTCACCTGGCAGCGGATTGCCAGCTCCATCCCAGATCCACTAACATAGTTTTAACTGCAGCACCTTTAATCTACTACTAGTTCACCTGCCTCCATACATGGTCCCCTTATCAAACGAGCTGTGTCAGGCCAGAATTTTCAGGTGTTTTCACCAGATACATAGTGGAACTCGGCGCGTCTGTCGCCGCCATGCTGGAGACCTGCAGTTGCAATCATAGAAGCGCAATATGGAATCATGGAAGTCCTCTCCATGGCTGCCTCCAAATGTCGTCCCCTTATCAAACGAGCTGTGTCAGGCTCATTTTTCGGGTGTTTCACCAGATACGTTATGGAACTTGGTCCTATGGTCCCACCATGCTGTGTTATCGACTAAATATACCGTCAACCTTTTTTCACAGAGGAAATAATTTCAGCGCTTCTTGCTCACCTCCTTTGGTTCCTCTCTGCCACCACTTGGTTTGAAGCCTGAGTCCATTAGGGTATGTCACCATGCCACTCTCTAGCCTGCCGCTGCTGCCGCTGCCTCTGCATGCCGTCCCCTATAGTGTCGGTCAATTATTGGATGTTTTAGATGCTATCTACTATTCTGTCACTCTGTCATGGCCATGCTGTTGCCCATATTTTGGCATAATGGTGCGTTTTAAGCAGCCTCAGAGCGCTCCAGGCATGCTGCCCCGCTGTTTCCTGTCCATTTCCGTGGTGTTTCCATCCTTTTCTGAGGTTTCCAGTGTTTGGCCAAGCTCAGTGCAGAGCCTTGGTCCCCTTGAAAAATTCTCGAGTCCCATTGACTTCAATGGGGCTCGTTATTCGAGACGAGCACTCGAGCATCGGGAAAAGTTCGTCTCGAATAACGAGTACCCGAGCATTTTAGTGCTCGCTCATCTCTACCCTACACCCTGCTACAACTTTCTATCCAGGTCTTCCAATCAGCAACCTTTTGTCTATGTGTCACCACTTACATTAGCCTCTACTATGTGACCATTACCTTCACTTACTTGAGTACTTTTTTATTAGAGGGCTATTGTGTGGATCCTTTACTGCCTTTGTATTGTGTAGCTGATTGTCTGGATAGGACTTCATTGTTTTGTTTACCTGTACTACAGCGGGGAAAGGGGAGAGTATAGGAGGGACATGGCCTTGTACCTTTTCCTGTCTCCTCTATAGGTGCTATATGGGCACCTTTTTAATAGTTTTTATTCTGTGTTGTTGCTGTATATTTAAATTGAATAAAGGTTGTGTTTCTTTGATACTGGTCGTTTGATGCATCACCTTTCTTCTTTCTTATTTGGTAGTGACATTGGTGGATGGAGCAAGACATAATGTCCCAGGTGTGCTCAATCGGATTTAGATCTTTGGAAGGAGTGGGCCAGTCCATAGCTTTAATGCCTTCATCTTACAGGAAGGGCCGACCCACTCGGTATATGAAGTCTAGCATTGCACTGCATTAGAAGAAACCCAGGGCCAACCGCACCAGCATGGTCTCACCTCTCCACCATGGTGTCTCCAGCCTGTCACATCTGTCACACGTGTTCAGTGTGAACTGGCTCTCATCTGTGAAGAGCAAAAGGCACAACTGGCGAATTTGACAATCCTAGTATTCTCTGACTAATGCTAAGCGTAATGCACAGTGGACGTTGGGCTTTCATACCATCCTCCTGGAGTCAGACACATGCACATTTGTGGCTGCTGCAGGTCATTTTGCAGGGCTCTGGCAGTGCTTCCCATGTTCCTCCTTGCACAAAGGTGACGTAGTGGTCCTACTGCTGGGTTATTTTCCTCCAACAGTTCCCTTCATGTCTCCTGGCTTATTCACCTGTCTCCTGGTAGCACCTGCAGTCTCTGGACTCTAACAAGCAGACACAGCAAACATTTCTACCACAGCTCACATTGATGTGCCATCTTGGATGCGCTGTACTATATTAGCCACTTGTGTGAGTTGTAGAGCCCGTCTCGTGCTACCACGAGTGTGAAACCACCAATATTCAAAATTGACCAAAACAACAGTATCTTGTGATACTTACGCTGTGTACACTATATAGGTTTTGGTGTTCCTAAGTGTACAGTTTGATCTCACCGAAGTTTGATTTACTTTTATATTGTGTTTTTTAAGTGTTCCCTTTATTTTTTGAGCAATATATATATTCATATATGTAGATTTTACCGTATAACACACAAATACATAAAAAAACAGCTATAATCAGAAGAAGCTCAGTAAAACAGACTTTTAACACTTATGTTCTGTATACAAATTTTATAAATGATATGTAACAGTATGATTGATTATCCGATTGATTTTTACCCTATGATTGAATTGTAAATGCCTGTAATCTATTCAACTTTGCTCCAGGGAACACTCATTACTAATTAAAATATAATTGCTGCTTAAACAAAAACTTAATTAGGTGATGTTATATTTGTAGTATAAAAGCAAAAAGTACAAAAAGGAATATAAAAACTAGACCCATAAACGTGCAAAACAAATTGAAAAATGTACATACTGCCCACATGGCCCAGCAACATCACTCCATTCACCAGTGCATGCACGGTCCCATTTGTGTCATGGGACTGTTTCAGCCAATCCTTGTCATCAGCACTCACTGGCCACAGCAGTCTTATGGACTTTAGGCATTTTTCAGTTAAGATCATGAAAGGTTAAAGAATTTATCTGTATATGCTCAGACTTAAATTCAATAGAATATATATTCATAATAAGTGCTGCTTTTCATCAATTTGTAGGCAAAGATTATACTTATTACATCATTATACTTAATTATTGAACAATTGAACATACCTTTGCAGTAGTACATAGAGAAGAAAATAAACACCCAAGAAATCCATCTATAGGTAATTACAGAGTTCATTCAAGGAAACTCTCTCTTTGCATATTTCTTTAAGGGTACATATATTTAAAGCAGCTTCTCAAGCAGTTTCCCAAAACACAAAATAGTACTGACCCTTAATCTTGTTGCTGCAGCACCACAGACCCATACAATAGCCTGTTTCTTCCCCACGGTGAAACTTTGTCCAAAGTTTTTCCAGTCATTTATGATATGATTCCTAGTAATGTATGAAGCCGTGGCTAAGACAGTTGTAGGGGGAACAAGGTTCATGTCAAGTGGGTATGTAGCTTCCTCAGGGGATAACAATTATCATTTTTCTAGTCAAGCTGCTGTACTTATGCATGACTGGGTAAAACTAAAAAAGCCATGTTATGAGACATGTCGGGTCCTCTTCATTACCAAAATATCATACAAAAGAGCTTTACCATAATTTAAACTTGACAAAGCTAGCATACTGATAAAATAGTAGCTGTAGAAAGCAACAAGCAGAAACACTCTACGGTTTTAAAGGACACCTGTCATCAGGTTTCTGTCGCTATTTCTGTCAACACTACCTGTTGGAGCAGCTCCATCCCAGCCTTTATCTAGTCAATTCATACATTAATCGTTGCAAAACCATCTTTTCTTTATTATGTAAATGGGGCCGGTCACATGGTTAGAGGGAGTGATGTCAACCCTGTTCCCCCTCCCCTCTCCTCCCTCTGCTCATGTCTGTGTGGAATGTATAGTAAAGCATTGCTAGTGTCTGTGCTTTATCTGCTGACATGCTCTCCCTCCTAATACACATATTTAAGACACAGACATCAGCTACACAAGTACCTGACATGTTCTGCTATGACATGGCTGCCTGGAGCTGTTGTATCTCTCCTGTAAACATGGGGTGTGGCTGCCAGCACCAGGAAGCACATGGAGGAGCCATTACACCATTATACCTCACATCATTATACAGGCTGTTAGTCAAGCACTGGGGGTGTGGCTGTGCTTCCCACTCATGAAAAAGCTGAACAGCTGAATATGATAATGACTTATTGGACATCTCACAGGTCATTTGCATACAGCTTTAGGACCTCATTGCTTAAGTTTACAGGCATGCAGAGAGACAATGAAGGGATAGAGGCAATGCTTTCTAATGGCAGTTTATGAAAATATATTTAGGTTAGGGGCTTATTTTGCCTGACGGGTTCTCTTTGAAGAAAAGCACCATACCAAATTTATTTAGTAAAAGACATGATTTTCCCAAGCTCTGACATTTATTATTTATTTGCATTCTGCTAAAGTTTTCAAGATGCTTAGATGACACAAGTATATCCCCAGCTGTAGAGACAGCAGCAGTCATGTCAGCGTGCTGCTGCTTTATTTCCCACACTCATTCTAAGCTGAAGTCAAAATAACATTCAGCTATCAAAAAAAATACAAAAAAAAATGGGCAGGTGTCTCAAAAGCAAAGATGAGATTACATTTTGTAAAACTCAGAGTACTGTCTGTGAAATTAATCAATTGTAAAGAACTATGTTTATGCAAGAAATATATTTATGCACAAAGACAAGAACCACTGAGATTGAAATACATATGAAGTGCTCTACAGTGGCCCACAGTTTGCATTTGATGTCAGACATATCACTAGTTTCTTTAAAACCAGTTTTATGGGAATTATAAATAGAAAACATTTGTAAAAAATATGCATGTGACCATTCATGATATATTTTTGTGAAAATTCTGTTTTTCCCTTTCGGTGCACGAGGGGTGACGCAGTGGCTAGTGGTGTACTCATTTTCTCCCAAGAAACTGGTGCACCAGCAGGTGTGGCCGCTCCATAATTAATCAAGGTGTTAATTTGAATCATAAATGTTTTGAGCGTTCAATAAGAATTATCAGTGTGCTTTTTCTATGTGTAGATGAACCTACATCTACATCTTTGTTCTGTGTTTGCCCTCTTGACTCAGTTAGCCCACAGCTCAGTTGACTTCAATTATTTAATTGTTCTTTGGAGTAACCTTTGTGACCAGGCACCAACAACATGCCAGTTAATGGCAGGTTAACACTGTATAAAACTTGACTCAACTCTTTAGCCTTCTGCATACAACCTAAACATGATACATTGTTAATAAGGATCAGAAAAAAAAAATAGGTATTTGTTATTTCAATAATACAAGTGTTGCTTTCCACCAAAGTATAATAATGTGAAATGTAAAAGTAATTTGATGGTGTATGCTCATAAAACATAAACCCCAGACTGTAGGGTGCACTAAGGGTTGCAGCAAATGTAGACAAGAGACAAAAGAGGGGTCTAACAGGTTCCTTTACACTGTTCAGCAGAATCGGCAGCCGCCCTGTCTCGTCTTTCGCTCATGCCTAAGCTCAATGCTGTTTTGCGCATGTGAGTGAATAAACTGTGTTTAATTTAGTCGTGGGGGGAGAGGGGAATAGCAAAGGCAAAATGCTACACTGAGATGCACAGAGCCATTCGTGGTAACAAGAAGGTGTTTTCGATAAAGTATGGTGGCGGCTTTGCTGATACTCCTTGCTGACTTTGAACATTGGATAGTGAAACTTCTCTAAAAGTCTTATGCTGAAGTCTACCTCATTATCTACACTAGATTTTCTTCAATCTATTTCTAAATCCATTATATACTGGGTAACTTTTTAGTTCTTCAATTTCTTTTAACTCCTTCTAGATATGCAGAGCCTAATACCACTATAACTTTTCATGGTCATTTGTCAGTATCATCCAATCAATATACTTTAAAACATGGTAGAAAACTGAATTAGTTATATTTTAAAATAAAATATAAATTACTTAATTTAAATTCAGTGATTCTACAACTAATATATTCATTTGTACTCACCTTAGTCCGTAATGAAGATAATGTATTGACTTAGGAATGTCAAAGAGTCATAATATACAAACTTAAGGGTTCTCGTAGACCGTTTGAATTTACACTATATATATTAGAATACAAGCCAAGTTTTTCAACACAAAAAATGTGCTGAAAACCCCTAACTTGGCTTATACCTGAGTCTATGAAAAAAAAACCCCTCAGTACTCACCATTCCGATTGCTATACACAGGCACTGGCGGTATACAAGGGGTTAGGCACTGGCAGTATACAAGGGTGGAGGCACTAGCTATATACAAGGGACTGTTGGCTATACACTTTAGGGCTGCTGGCTATACAGTATACTAGGGGGCAGGGGGCTCGCTATATACTAGGGGGCTGCTGGCTATATACTGGGTGCAGTGTGTGACCTCGCCTTATACTCAGGTCAGCTCATACTGAAGTATATACGATACTCAGGGTTCTATAGTAAAATTATATTAATTTTGCGCTCTATTCTGGTTTCTGAATTAATTTTAGGTCTAAGCTTTAAAACTTTAGCACAATGCAATAGAGGCAGCATTGGCAAGGTGGAGTATGAAATGAAAGGGTTGGGGAATTGCATAAATTTTTTATCTACTTAATTTGTAACACTGCTACATATAATAATGATCAATCTCAAAAATGTATTTAACTCCTAAATATCTTACTCATTCTATATATAGAATTCCATAGATGACGCACATAATCTGACAACTGCATAAAGATCAAACCAGTAAAGTCAGATGTATTATTCATAGAAGGATTAAGAAAATACAGCTGAAAAATGTTTTCACAGCAGTCTGATCACAATAAATCTACCATAGCTTCCTATTTTTTTTGCAGAACGCATGCTGAGAACATCTGCAGCCACGTTTCATATAATTCCAAACCAAACTGTCAACATATCATTTAGTCTCAAGCTGAGAATGTGATTCAAGTTGTCCTTAGTGCCTTAGTGATACACATATTGATATGATATCATCTATAGCAAGAAGAACTAACAACCTACAATATCTCATTAAGAACTGGAAAAGTTAATTGACCTCAATTGATAGTGTAATTAATGTCCACAATATATCCTCTTGGAGGACACTCCTGCTCTAGACTGTATATTTCTATGATGGATTGTCAAAAGTTATGTATATGTTGGAAAATTCCTCTAGAAGAAAAGAGCAGCACTGCAAAAATAAACTTAAACTTACTTACTTAAACCTGGGTGCAAGCCAACAAAGTATGAAAAGATACAAAGAATTCTGCAGCACTCCTTGTAGGGAATGATTAAACAAGTGGATTTATTCCAATGTGTTTGGTGATGTGTTCGGAATAAATACTCTTGTTTTCTCATTCACTACATGGAGTGCTTCTGAATTTTTTGTATCTATCTATAATAATCCAAGGAATAGGCAACACTCCAAAGGATAAAGTGAAATCAGGGTGTCTTTATTCCGTTAAGCGACGTTTCGGTGGCACAGCACCTTTTTCAAGCATAATGTGAGCAACCAGCTAACAAACATTTATAGGCCGATCTCCACCTTCATTGGTTAGAGATACATAAAGGGGTGTGATCATAGTGGATTAAATATATAAAACATCTTATTGTGCAATATTATCGAAATAGGTGAACACATAAGTCAAAAAGTACCTCCTATCGGACTAAGGACCGCCATCCACTTCCACAATTCATTAATAAAAATGTAAATTAATTATGCTTACGAACTACCACATGTATTAGCACACTGAGCTTGTACAATCAGACTGGAAGTGTTAGCTGTAACACCTTATTTGTTCTGTGCCATCTCACTATAGGGAGTAGAGTTCCGGCGTAGTTTCGGTCAGGGCTGTCAGTTTCCACTGTGCATGTGCATAATGCGCTTTGCAGGTATTGGCGGACATATTGGTAAATATTGACAGGTGAGATACGGGTTTACTGTACCTATGTCCTTATGGTCCATAGGTACCAGGTGCATCCTTATCGGGGCAGAACGCCCTTGATCCCTCATAGAACTGAGGTCAGGGAACCATGTTGGTTTGTTCATATAGAGCAGTCACCCTATGGAACCTCTAGGACCTCATCCAGCTTTTCTTATTCGGCCCAGGACCAGGTATTAACTCACATACCTGCAGCATCTAGGTCCAAATGTCATTTTGAGGCAAACGAATCAGAAAAATGAAACAATGAAGAGTAAAATCATAGATTTTTTAGGGAGGCATAGGTCCATCCGATGGGATCTCACAATCATGTTAAAGAAATATTTAATAAATAATGTAATGGTATACAATCGCTGGTGGGGTCTTATCCTCCAAATAATTTATGATTACCTATATCAAAGGATCAGGTCGGCTATGCAGTTCTGCAAAGTGTAACCCACCCCCCAATCACCGTATGCCATTTATATTACGCTGGCTAAATTAAATTCCAAATTGAGCCCCTGGGGTTGTAAAGTTTTTAGGATATGGATCCAACTAAGCTCATGTTTCCTCAAGATTAACTCTCTATCCCCCTGCATAATGGTGGGATATGGTCAGTTATAGTAAATATGATATCAGTTTCCTTATGTTCCATTTCTGCAAAATGTCTGCTTATAGGTAAATCTAATTTTCTTTTCCGCACTGTGTACCTGTGCTGAGTAAATCTCCGTCTCAAGTGTGATTTCCCCAATATATTTAAGATTGCAAGGACAGCTCAACATATAGCTGACAAATTCACTATTACAATCTAAATAGAATCGGATTCTGTGTGTCTTATCATTATGCGTAAAGGTCTCCCCCTTGATCATATGTCTACGATTAACACATGACCGATACTTTGTGAGAGTGTCTCCAGTGGTACTACATCAGATTTAACCAATTGATCCCTGATGTTTCTAGCACGTCGGTATGATAGGATTGCTAAACTCAGGTACCCCTGTAGGTTCATTTAACAAGATTTTCCAGTGTTTCCTCACAATAGATGCAATTTTGGTGCTGGAATCACTGTATGTGGAGATGAATGGTATTCTCACACTCGGACTCTGTCTTTTTTAGTTATTAACTCTTCCTTACTCTTTTGGTCCATTCTTTTTTATTGTACCTTATATACTCGAGTATAAGCCTAGTTTTTCAGCACAAAAATATGTGCTGAAAACCCAAAGTCGGCTTATACTCGAGTAAACAAAATATAGGTTTTACCAGGTTTTTGTGGTAAAATTAGGGGCCTCAGCTTATACTTGGCTCGAGTATATACGGTAATTAAGTACCCGGTCAAGATTCGCCCTCTGTTTAAATGTATTCATCATCTGTGTGATGTTCTGTTGTAGTTTGATATATTTTTTTTTTTAATCGCTTTATTGGCACAGAAATGAAACGGTGCAACATCACAAAACAAGGATCATTAGCTGAGGTACATCAGATATAACAGCATATATCTTTACACAATCATTTGTCATGTGTGGTAACATCAGTGCAAAAACAGCGATCCAGTAAACCCCTCCCCAACCCATACATAGAACAGTAACCAACCTGGTCGAGAGGTGTCAAGAGAGAAATGGAGTTAAAGAAAAGGTAGTAACAATGGTTAGGCAACAAGGTAACCCACCACCCTATTTCTGGAGAGCAAGGAATCCCTCCTGTTGACAGTGCACAGAGGAGTGCAGGAAGGGTGCCCAACTGAAATATGTAAAATTATAATAATATAACCTCCATCGAGTATTGCACTCACTGAAAAGGGACAAGAGACTCTCTCAGACTGCGAACATTAAAAAGGGTATCTGGGGAAGAGCACCAAGAGCCCCACACTTTTCGGAACTGTTGTAGTTTGATTTAATCTCCAGAAATTCTTTTTGTCCTATAGAACTGGCTTAGTGGTAAGGACTTAATCATGGGCCAAGGGTGATTGCTATCAAACCGTAGAATAGTGTTTTTATCTGTTGGTTTGATAAATAAATAAGTGGTCAATCCCTGTTCAGTGCATTCAACTATATTAGTGAACGTAATATATATTCATAAATGTTTCTTGTGTAGCCACCCATAATAGGAAGATATCATCTATGTTCCTCCACCACCTGGAATTTCATTTAGCCAGCGTAATATAATTAGCATTTGGTGATTGGTGGGTGGGTTACACTTTGCAGAACTACATAACTGACCGTATTCTCTGATATAGGTAATCATGAATTATTTGGGGGATAAGACCCCACCAGCGATTGTAAGGATGCACCGAGCACCCCTGGACCATAAGGACATAGGTACAGTACACCAGTATGTCACCTGTCACAGCAACTGCCAGCTGTCTTGAAGCTGGGCAATTCTGGCCTTTACCAATATGGCAACCGATACCTGCAAAGTGCCTTATGCACATGCACAGTGGTAGCTAACGGCCCGGATCGAAGTTACACAGGAACTCTACTCCCTATAGTGGGTAGGCTAGGAACGAATAAGGTGTTACCACTATCACTTCCGGTCTGATTGTACAAGCTCAGTGTGCTAATACATGTGGCTGTCTGTAACCATTATTAATTTACATTTTTATGAATGAATTCTGGAGGCAGAGTGCGGTTCTTAGTCCAATAGGAGGTACTTTTTGACTTATGTATTCACCTATTTTCGATAATATTACACAATAAGATGTTTTATATATGTAATCCACTATGATCACACCACTTTATGTATTTTGATATGTGATATTTTTAATTACACATCCCAATGTCTAACCAATGGGGGATGAGATCAGCCTATAAATGTCTGTTAGCTGGTTGCTCACATTATGCTTGAAAAAGGTGCTGTGCTACCGCAACATCGCTTATTAGTGCTGCCTATTCTTTGGATTATGTATTGAGAACCTTTGCGTATGGTCGTCTGGAATTTGCTCCCTTGACCTGCTGTGCTGCTCTATATATTCTAATACTAATATATATATATATATATATATATAATTTTTTTTTTTTTTTTTCCGGAGAGTCCCCTACTTAAGAACACTCGACTTACATGTGACCCCTAGTTACAAACAGACCTCTGGATATTGGTAATTTATTGTGCTTTAGTCCTAGGCTAGATTGATCAGCTGTAGCAGTTATCAAAGGTATCTGTAATGAAGCTTTAGTGTTAATCCTGATTCTTATGACAACTCAAAATTTTTTAAATCCAATTGTCACAGAGACCAAAAAAGTTCTGGCTGGGATTACAATGATAAAATATACAGTTTCGACTTACATACAAATTCAACTTAAGAACAAACCTACAGACCCTATCTTGTATGTAACCCGGGGACTGTATATATATATATATAGCTCACTGCTGAAAGCAAGACAGTTCACAGAGACATAGAGAGAGAATTGTAGTTCCAAAACAGGTGCCTCTTCCAGTCTTTAATAGAAGTCTGCAATTACAGGCCGACTGTATACAAGATCATACACAAAACAAAACAAATATACAAACAAAAGAACTCTCTTCTAAAATCTAGCAAATTTTGTAGCTTTCCCTCCCTAACTTAAAAAAACCCACAGTTTTAGGCTACATTCACACTACCGTATGGGGGACATGTCCTATCTTTCTCCGCAGAACGGTGCCATGCACCATATCTTCCTATGGAGAGGGGTGGGGGTGAGCTGCGCTCACCTCCTCCTCCTCTCCCCGTGCGCCGCCGTTGCCTGCTACGGTACGGCGGGCAACACCAGTGTGAATGCAGCCTTAGTCTGAACCTTTTGGTTTGCTTTACTCAGCACAACCTCCAGCTCTATCCATTTCACTAGCAGTGTAAGCCTTCAACTTCTCAGGCATCCTTAACAAAGAAACAAAATAAAAATCTCCCTCCAAGCTACACATACTAAAAAAAAAATAGAGAGGAACAAACACTTTTAATGGCCACCCCACAAATAAACTTGCCACTTCAAGAATACACTGGGTGTCAGCTGTAACTAACGCGGTAACTAACACGGTCAGAGTGGGCTCCGATCGTGGATGTTTAACCCATTAGATGCCGTGGTCAGCACGACCATGGCATTTAACGTGCCTGATAGGGGTCTTTCACTCATGATGCCCCCCCATAAGCCCCATAAACATATAAAGAGACATATAACACAAAAAAGAGTCTAAATCATAAGACAAACCCCAAATATATAGTATCACCACATCCGTTTTAAAAAAAGATCAATATTGAACTCACTTGATTAACACTGTACAAAAAAAATTTTTTAAATCTGCCAAAAATGATGATTTTTACCTATTTCTTCCCAAAAATGCAATTAAAAGTGATCAAAAAAACATATGTACTCCAGAATTATAGTGTTGCAAAGTACAACATATCCCACAGAAAGCAGGCCATTAACCTGTTCCATAGCCAAAAATTTTTAAATGTTATGCCACTCGGAAGACAGCATTGCAAAAATGATAGATTTTTCCCCACATTAGCGTTTTATTTGGCAAATTTAGTAAAATGTAAGAAAATATATCTAAGTAAGGTATCCCCATAATCGTATTGACCCATAGAGTAAAGATAACATGATTATTAGGCTATATGGGGAACACCAAAAAAAAAGTAAAGAATCCAGTACAGAATTCATGCTTTTCTACTTCTGCCTTAAAAAAAGTTCACAAATGTTCAACAATAGGGGATACCAACCCCAAAACGGTAACACTGGAAAAAGCATCTCATCCCACAAAAAAAATACTGTCACATGACCCAATAATGAAAAAGCTAAAATGTACTAGCCTACAATAGAGGCCAATGAGGAAAGTAAAATCCTGGCAGCAGCACAGCGCTCCTTCCCTTCTGCACCTCGCTGTTTACCCATAAAACAAGTAACGGCCACATGTAAGGTTCTCCGTACTCAGGAGAAATTTCATAACAAATTTTAAGATAGTTTTCTCTTTTGAAAATGTGTAAATTTTAATGATAAATGAACGTATAATCTGCGAAAATTTGACGATTTAAAAACTGTAATTATCCCCAAAATAGTCAATTCTGAAAATACGGAAAACTGATTTTGGATTTGTAAGCCGCGTGACTTCATAATAAATTATCCAGACATTTCAAAATTATGAAAATGTAAAGAAGACACATGGGAAATGTTAAAATGGTTAATGGTAAATTTTTCAAAAAATTACTTTTTATCTTTTTTTAATAAATAGGCGCAAAACTTATCAGGCAAAATTTACCAGTAAAATGAAGTACAGCATGTGAGGAAAAAATCTAACAATCTCATAATCGCTTTGATAAAAAGTAAAAGTGTTCAAACGTTATAGCCATATAAAGCATATAAGCATATAAAGCCTTCAGCTATAAACTGGCTATGTCCTAAGGGGTCAAAACACTATTATTTATAAAGTGTAGTACTCCCTGTCTCATGTGGGGATATGCCAAGTCCATGCTTATAGTGTTTTCAGGGTTTACCCCTTCTCTTTTGTTAGAGGGAAAGGTACAGTACATGCATATCCCACCAAAAGAAAAATCCTCTCACTGTTGGAAAAAAAATCAAAAACTTTCATATTAACCCATGTGACGTGATAGTATGTCACATTGCTATTAAGGATGTTTGAAGAGGGCTCACTAGTTGTGGGCATTTAAATCCCCTGCTGTATTAAAGTATATGGTAAGAATGATCTGACCACCAAATTTTAAGTAGTCTGGGGGGTCTGCAAATATAGTACTGATAGAACTGATATAAAAATGAACAAAAAATTCATAATCATGTTAGGTATCTCTGCATTTCAAATGGTCAAAGTGATCAAATGGTCATGGGAAGGGAGCATAAAATGGAAAAGCAAATTCTATAATAATATTAGAATAATACCAAACAATACCTTCTAGATGCCTGATCATTTTTTCATATTTTGGCACACAGGGTGTCATGCAGGACGTGCTGATGTTTTTATAGATACCACTTTGGAGATATACACTTTTTTTTATCTTTTATCTCAAAAAGTGTAAATTTGGACACGTTTTTGTTTATGCAAATGGCATAAGTACTGTTATGTTTTATAGGGAATTTGGGATGTGAGATACCTAGCATGTTTGTTAATTTATTTGTTTATTTTTATGTGCCTTTTTGGCAAGCTGTAATACAGGCGGTCCCCTACTTAAGAAAACTCGACTTACATACGACCCCTAGTTACAAACGGACCTCTGGATATTGGTAATTTATTCTACTTTAGTCCTAGGCTAGATTGATCAGCTGTAACAGTTTCGTACAGCCGTCACCTGCCCTTTCGGACAGCAGACGCCATCCCTGTATGGAGAGTGCTTAGCTCATGAGCTACATGCAACTTTAATGACATAAAGAAAAGGGAGAACAAAAAAGTGTACATAATAGCCAGAAATATAAAGCCTACTCACACTATTCCTAGGCTGACAGTGGCACAGGCTGACCTGACAATACTGCCAGTTGACAGCCCCTTTGAAACAATGTGGTCACATGGTCTTTTTTATGATTTGAATACTAGCCGTATCTAGTAACTGAATGTGCTGTGTTTGTATACTCCACTACACAGTCAATAGATACATTGTGATTGTTTTTGTAAGGCACATTCTGACTTCTTTTCGAGCAGAGGATGTTGCTTAAGGAAAGTGGGTCAACTTGCTTAATGGCAGGAGTGCCCTTGACCCCATGTAAGTATATTAATGTACCTCAAAATAAGCAGTAGGCTACTGCAAATCAACATATGTTTATGTGCAGGTGTTGCATAGGCTCAGGAGCTCCTGCTTTATAGGCCAATAATGGCATCTAAAATGTTTACAAAAATGGCTCCATCTGCACCATCAACACCCCTTTGTTGCAATCCCATGGTGCCAATGATCAGCAAAGCCATCGGGGACTGCACAAAGACCTTCTAGCCTATCAGGTCATGACAGAAAATAAACAGATGTGGGGAGATCACAGAAAAATAAAAACGAAACAATTATATCTTTTAAAGTTAGTTTTATTTTGTAAAAATGTTAAAACAAAAGAAAAAAAACAAATGTGTGATATCGCCATGACCAAAAAAAACCTAAAATAATTAATAAAAGATTTAAAGTTTGGCTAAATAAATTGGCCCAGATTTATTAAAACCCCTGTGCCAGTTCTCTGTCGGACTTTGCAAATTCTTTTTAATGAAAACTGCTTGCACATTTATTTAAGAAGTGTCTGCAACACATATGTGTCACGACTGCACTATACCCAGCGTAACACAAATTTCTGCACAGAAAGGGGGGTGGGACCATGTGCAACATTTAACATGCAAAGTCCGACAGCATTGTGTCACATGCCTTATGTTAAAGATCCACCAAAATAAAGTTGGTGCACTCTGTCACAGCAGTGCAGGGAGCGCCAGATTCATGAATAGTATGCGTGTCACAAATCATGTATCTGGCACACTCTACACACTTCACAGGCAAACTGCACCTAGTGCAATTGGAACTGTTTTTGATGAATGTGGGCCATTGAGTTTTTTTCATACACTCCAAAACAGAATAATAATAAATAAAAAGTTAAGTAAATGAGTTAAAATAAGTTATAAATCCTGTTAACCTCAAAATGGTAACATTTTAAAGTACTTCTAATCCTGCAAAAAAAAAAATATATATAGTTTATTGGTAGTACAAAAGATATTTTTTATCATATTATTTTATCACATTATTATTTTAGCATATTTTTTTATTGTATTATTTTATTTTATTCTTATGTTATAACAAAAAGATATTTGATTTTCCATAAACTCTAATACAAAAAGACTCAACTTATTTGATATTACTGTTATCACTTAGAAGCAGTCATAATTTAATGAGGTTAGTCCTTTGTGTATGGTTTTGCATATAGATATTTAAATAAAAAGAATTCAAAAAATTGATATATATTGAGTATTACATTCTATCTATCCAGCTCATAAAACATACTTCCAAATGATACAAATGGTTTTCTTTAACCATTTAAGGACCTAGGACGTAAATGTATGTTCATGTTGGCGGGTAATTCCCACCCCCTGAGGTACATTTTCATACCGCACTACTGTCACTGTGACAACTGTCCACATTGACAGCAGTTCCTAAGCTCGGCTGTATGAGACAACCAGAATCCCGAATAACTGCTGGGATCACAATATGATCAAAATGTCACATTTACATCACAATGATTCCAATAAAAAGTAAAACTCATTACACAAAAAGCCCTAATAAAGCTAAATCAACCAAAAAAAAATCTCAATCAAGGTTTCTCTTGTTCTGGTATGTTTTAGACTCAGCAAATGCCACATGACGCTTGAAATTTGTTTATGCAAAATTTGCGCTCCAAAAGCTCCTTCCCTTCTGCACAGGGGCGTAACTTGGGGGGTATAGAGGTTGCTATCGCACCCGGGCCCAAGAGGTTTAGGGGGCCCTTCTTGTGTCCCTTTCCCATATGAAAAGACTATTACTATAAACCCTACATTATAGTTGGGGACCTGGCACAGACTTTGCACTGGGGCCCATCAGCTTCTAGTTACGTCACTGCTTCTGCACTCTGTTATGGGCTTTTATAGTGGTTTACACCCACATGTGGGATGATGCCAGACTCGAGAGAAACTGAAATCTGTGATGTGCTTTTTCATTTTCTCCTGCATGAACAGGTAAATTTTAGGGCTAAATAAAAATTGTATTGTAAAAATTAGAAAATTCTGTATAGAACCTCCATTTTATTTTATTTCGTGTTTTGTTACATGGTTAAATGGTTAAAAAGGTTACTTTTAAAACCCCTATAAATATAAATAGGTCTCTAAAATAATTGAATCTAAAATTTTCTTAAAATTCTGGAAAATTTCTGATCGAATTGTAAGCCTCCTAACATCCTAATAAAATAAAATTACATAATAAAAATGACATCAACATAAAGCAGACATATGGTTTAAGTTAGTTAGCAACCTATTTGGGAGGTAAAACTAGGAGGTCTCACATTTATCCAAAACATTTATCCTAGTGCAAACTGCACTATGTGCAGTTTGCCTGTGAAGAGTGCAGGGTGCGCAAGATCCATGAATTGTGGTGCACGTTCTTCATGAATCTGGTGCTCCCTGCACTGCTCCAACAAAGTGCACCTTTAACATTAGGCATGCGACACACTTCTGTCTGACAGCATAATAAATGTAGCACACAGTCCGGCTGCACTGGAATGCCCCTTTCAGTGCAGAATTTTTTTATTGTGCAGGTAACAGCGCAGGTTATGTGTCACGGACACTTCGTAAATACATGTGCAAGCAGTTTGCACTAAAAAGATTGTGCAAAGTCCAACAGAAAACTGGCAAAGGGGCATTAATAAATCTGGGCCAGTGTATGATGAGCATAACATTGGAAATTAGAAAAATCACAAATTTTCATCAAATTTTACATTTGCAATAAATGCAAAACATTTCAACCAAAATCCCCAAAACTTACTAAAAATCAACTTGGTAAGTTAAAGGGTTCTAAAGTAATAATTGCATATAGTGACACATGGCAGATTTAAAAATTGGGCGGAGTCCTTACGGTGAAAATTATCTAGGTCCTTAAGGGGTTAAAGACTTACAATTATTATGCTGAGCACCATAATAGCTCAATATAAGTGAGATTCTTAACATAACCATTAGCTTGCCGCTGGTTGTTTGAAAGTGTGGTTCTCAGATCTGCTGCTAGTGCAGCCTGCAGTACTTTTCGTGCCTAGATCACACTCAGGTTTTACTCGGGTGAGAGCAGAGCATTCTTGTCGCTCAATATGGAGATGAGTATGGAGCTCCTTTTCTATGTGCTCAAGACAGGTGACATTTATTTGTTCACAGTAACATAAGACAAGGTAAGTTAAATAAAGGAAGAAGTGAGGTGCTGTGGGGTATTTACCTAAGCTGTACATGTAAGACACCTTGTACTGTAGTGTGTTAGGAAATGGAAAAAAAATTGGAAAAATTTGTGTAATCGAAAATATGTAATGTAATCAAAAAGTATGATGATTAAAAATATTTGATTACTGAAAACTGTCTGAAATATAAATCTCTGATTGACCGAGGACAAGGAAAAGGGAATTCCCTTAGGCTGCCCACATACTTTAGATTTCTATGACACAAATGCACAGTTGGCTGACAGCTATCCATCCCAACCTCCCCCAAACATGCGTGCTTGGCTCAGCTCATGTTTTCTGAGTAGAGAGTGGGGGAGAAATTGATGGCTGATTTCCTATTAAAAGCAGTACAACATGTACTGGTTTCAAAAAAAATAATGCACAACGTTTATATTATATCATTTTCATAATGAGCATTTTTTTCAAATTAAAAACACAATGGTTCAACACTCATTATTATTTTGTCTAGAATAATAATGGAATTAGTTATCTGGGACTAAAATGTTGAAAATATAAAATTCTGTGAATTTATATACAAAAACACTGCATCAAATCTTAATTTTTTATGTTAATGAAATTAAATTTTATTTCACAGTTATATTTGCAATGTTCATGAATATTTGCATGATATGATTATATAGCATGTTTCCTTACCACAATCTATAGTCAAGAAGCTAAATGACCTTGTATACCATGCAAACTCCATTAATGGACATAACACCTCTTGGTATATAAAGTAGATGGAATTTCCTTAACACAAGTTATTGATATGTGACCTGGACCTCAGTCATACAGGGTCTTTTTGCTGCAGTGCCCTTAAGAGCCACAAAGTTTATCATAGTTAAAAGGATATTCTAAAAACTATGCAGCTCAACATACTTAGATGCTAGAATCGAAGGACTATATCGCTATCAAATGTTATTGTTGTAGATATTTGAGTGGTATGTTTGTAAAAGCCCCAAAATGGTAAGGAGACTATGCGCAATGATTTACTTGTATCCCCCAGAAATAGGATGATTAAAAAGTGGGTCACCTGTGAATGGTTTATATCTGCTTTTATAACTATGTTACAAACTTTTTTGAGAGAATCTTTGATACCAGACACAAGCCATAAACGGGAGGGACAAACTACAGAGGAAAGGCTATCATCCGACTCTCCACAATAAGAGTTTTGTTATTTTGTCAAAATGTAACATTTGTGAAGTCTACTGTCCTGCAAAAAGATGCATAGTAAAAGCCATCTTTAAAACAGAAAAAAACTGCAAAAAAACCCCAGGAGATTTGCACATTATATTATCAGCCTTTCCTTCTTAGTATTGTTTCAGACTGTCTTCCAAGAATTAGATGCTAAGGAAATAAGGTGATTTCTTTTTCATTACTATAATTGTTAATTTATATTTATTTTTAATCTGTTTTTCCCTGGTCTTCCAATCATGGATATAATGCTACACATTACTGTAATTACAGAAATGATAATATGCAGTACAGAGTAACAGTGCGATAATCTGGAACAAGTAAAGAATTGAGTGTAAGAATGTATGACATTATACAGTTTGTGCACCACTTTCTATCTTGCCTCCCTTCCATCCTGAAACAGAGGGAGACTCTTCATATCCAGAAACTAAATGAAGAGTTATAAAAAGTATATGTGCGCTATGTTATCCGCTATGCATATACTGACAATGTAACAATATTGATAACAATGTGCCAATAAATATTAGTTATTACAAATAATTGCACAGCTGTTGTAGTTGGTGATAGAAGAACTCATTCCAAGTCTGGAATTCATTTCCTACATATGGTAGTAGAATCAAGCTTCTTGGAGAATGGAGTATGCATCCCTTTTGCCTACTTACAATCTACTGAATCGGGACCTTTTGAGGACCTTCAAAGGTCCAGTAATGGGTCTTGTGTACATGTGTATTGTGAGCAGTAACAGATGTACAAGAATTTCATGGGTGAAGGTCTTCCTCAGTATAATATTTTGTCGGTGGTTTGTGTGGCCCTGGGCCCCCAAGGATGTTTGGTCCCCAGGCTACTGCTCAAACCGACTGAACCTCTCTTACCTGATTGAAGAGCAAACATAATGAAAATTATAAATACCTTTTTACAGTAAAGATTCATGCATATGGGGATGTCTTACTGACTCATAAAGTAAGTTATTAATAGGGCTGCTTGAAATTCTATGCATCCAGTTATACAATGTTTATGGCAAACTGCTTGCTCACATTTACCTTACCTTCTGTATGGACAGCAGACACATAAGTCCAATTATATCTTTTCACAATGTCCAGCATAGCCCTGGCTTGAAGTATATCAGAAGGTACAACCCGCAGAAAATATTTGTATAAGGTTTTGTCACTAAGGTCAATACTTGTTGCTGAGTATGCAATCTGCGGTATATCAAAAAGTTGTAATAGATTCTGAACTTGGATTGCTACAGAACTAGAGCCTGGTCCGATGACACCAGCTATGGGTTTTTTAATTCTGCCCTGAGGTGTTGGCGTGGCATCCAAACACTTACTAATGCCATCTTTGTCATCTCTCATTGAAATAAGAGAATCCCTTATGAATTCTATGCTCTGCTCCAAGGCTACCGAAGAATGCCAACAGGAGTCTCGTATTTCTGTCCCCAGCGTAATGTTGGGTAACAAGGTTTGATCCATGTTAATCTGGTCCAACGTGTGAAACATGGCTTCTACCCTTTGAATGCCATACTGTTCTCTGATTTCTCCACATTTCCTCTCTGGTACCTTTTCAGCTGGTGGTTGATGGTGTACAGAAAACAAGGCTCCTATAATAATATCCCCATCCATCCTAGCTACTGATCTTGGGCTAGAAGCACCAGCTCTACCAACACTCTCATCAAAGCTATCCAATGTCATCATCATCATCATCAAAATGATCATGAGTAAATTAAACATTTTATACATGGACGACATGCAGATTCCAGGAAAGGCAGATGTGTTGCTTTGAAAAGATGCTTGATCACTGTATATTTTTCCTAGTCACAATCCAGTGCTTCCAGATCCAGCCTTAGTAACCCTACATTACACAGAAGTCTGTAACCAGACACTTTTCTCCAGACACTTTTGACCTGTTAATAAAGAGACAGAAATAAATAGTTATAAAAATAGTTCATAACTAGGTTATACTTATAGAACCATATCTGTAACAATGGAGTGATAGATGATAGATAGATAGATAGATAGATAGATGCACATGTGTTATTGCTGGTATGCATCTTATTTCATGTCAACTCCAGTTCTCATCATGAGAGGTTGTCATTCCCCTGCTTCAGGCAAAGGATAGGGTAGGAAATAGCCCTACATCATTCTTTCTCAATTTATGTTAAAAAATGCAACTTGTTTATCTTGTCCTTTTGGCAAGGTCAGGACTAAAACGCAGAGATGAGCTAACATATACAAATGAAGAATATATCAGAAAACCTGCAATCTAAACTGTAATGAGATGTGAAATTGTTATATGAGATGATCTTATGAAAAAATATTAAAATTACAAAAAGTAATCATTACATATTCAGCAAGGGGAACCATAATGTAAAGGTTTTCAGATATACAACAGAAGTATAAACTAATAAACCATGATGTCAATGTCCACACCTACCTATATAGTCTGCTATATTTAACTGATGGTATTTTCTGCAGAAGCAGGTTTTGTGCAGATATATCTATGTTTCAGAGATTTCAGAGCACCAGGGGACAGAGCTTTCTCATCCATTCCATGTCCATTATGTCGTAAAAGCTATTTGCTACTAGTCTGTGTGCAAGTTATTCACTGAGTTCAATTGTATGTTGTTTCCATGGACTATGATGGCTTCAGCACCAGGGACAGGGCTGTATTATTCTAATACAGTGAGTGTATAGTAACTTGTAACATGCACGGTAGAGCTGCACTCAATGCAATCCTATGTTCTTTCTATAGCTGCAGCACCAAGGACAGTGCAAGAACGTCTTGTACTGGAGACAACAATAACTAACCTAGATGCAGGCTTTAAGAACAATTACTATGAGATTTCCATATTCAGTGCACTGTAACAAAATGGAAAGCATGTAAAGGGTGCCGACTTAATTAGTGTGTTTTCTGTCTAACCTCTAGAAAGGTAAGTGCTCCAGCTAAATATATGTAACTATATCATTACTACTTACCCAGACTGTGTAAGGAAACAGAGGTCCACTCATGTCCATAGCCACAGTTGCTTTCTTATCTAGCTCTGTCTATAACTCTCTCCCACAACCACAAAGCACCCACACACATTCAGCAGCCCACACACAAGCAAATCCAACCACCGGTTCCTTCTGTCGCTGTGGGTGCAGTGTATTGCCCACTCCATGCTAGGCTGTCTCTAAGACTAGACACCTACTGACACATCCATTCAATAATCAATAGGGATTACTGTACCTTCACGTTAGCAACACAGGCAGCACTGTCATATAGAAGCCAGAATAATAAGAAGCTATCACAGGGTTAAGTGACAGTATTGATTAACCATACATTTACACAGAACTGAATGGTAATGCTGACTAGAGGATCAAAGTTAAGACTTACCTGGGTGAGAGATAGAGGATTGCTCCTTGATGGTATCGCAGCTCTGAGAATACAAGCTCCTGCACTGACACAATAAGCTGCGGATCCAGGGTTTTGTCTATACTCTAGTGCCCTCTTCCTGTAACACTATTTCACCACAAGAACAAAGTTGAGTTCCACATGATCTGTTATTTCATGATGCTCCGGAATTACTGACATCAGTTATGTTCTGCCTACATAATATATAATATGTCATGAATATTGTAAATTTGTAGCATATTAGTAGGAGGTTGTAACAATGCATATAACAATTCATGCATGTGTGCTGTTTTTTTTTTTTTTAACCAAATTTGGCCATATGCATTTCCTTTATATGGAAATTATCGTAAGCAGAATTGGGATCATTGCAGTACATTGATTTTTAGTATATTATTTCTATTGAACAAATATCATAATAATAAAAATGTGTGCAAGAAAAATGTACAAATGTAATTAATATTAATAAAAATACAATAAAAATAAATATATTCCAATTTGATATTGTGTACTGTGACTATTTCCATGTACAATGAATAAGTATCATGTGAACAGAGTAACCCGCTTCCTTAACTGTGGGACCTAAGTCATTTGAAGGGCAGTTTCTAGGTAATTTATTTTACGGGGCGAATCACATTAAAGAGCCCCTCCAAAATGTATTATACAGTAATAACTTAAATATAACAGTGCCACCCTCATATAAAATAAATCAAATACAGTGCTGTTGGATGAATTATAATATATGCAGCACCATTTCAATGAGCTAGAATATAAAGGGCTTTCCCTGAATTATTTTAACAGCAGTGACCCCCACCCCTAAATTAAAATATGTAGTGTTCAAAATTATAATATTGCACCTTGCATGAATTATTTTAATAGCCCAGCAAATAAAGAGCTTAATCAAAAAAAATACAGCACCAGAACAATACTAACCCTTCATCACTGACGCTTGTTTTCAGCTAAATGACCAGACTCAATTTTTTTGAATCTGTCATGTGGTTATAACTTCGGAATTCTGCAACATATTCAGATGATTTTGAGATTGTTTTCTCACAACACATTGTACTTCATGTCAGTTATAAAATTAAACTGCTAAGTTTTGCATTTCATTTTAAAAAAAAATGAAAATTTTGTAAATTTCTGAAAAATTCCTCATTTTCAAAGTTTGAAATGTTCTGTTTCCAGGCAGATAGTTAAACTACCCAACAAGCTAGATAACTAACATTTCCGGAATATTTACTTTATGCTGGAATTATATTTTATGCATCCTCTCCTTTTTCTAGGATGTGAGGATATGAGACTTATAACTTATAAAGGTGCAATTTTTAAAATTTTAATGAAAATTGCCAAAATTCACATTTGAGGGACAACTCAGCCTTCAAGTGTGTTTTAAAGGCTTAAATAGTAGTAAAACCCCATAAATTACCCCACTGTAGAAACAACACCCCTCAAAGTATGTAAAACAACTTCTATTAAGTCTATTATCCCTTTAAGTGTTTCCCATGGGTTAAAACAAAATGGACAAGTGGTTTAGGTAATGTATATGTTTTAGTAATGCAAACATATGAGGGCTTATTATTTGCGGAGTAAGATACAATGTATAGATAATTTATTTTGGGGGTCTATAGCTTATTCATGAGATTTTATTAACTATTTCAAGGGGAATACAAACGAAATTATCAATTTTTATTTTGGATTTTTAGCACTTTCTTCATTCTCTGGTTCACTACGATTACGGTAATACCTCATTTATATAACTTCTGTATTTTTCTGTTGTCAGATCTGGTTGAGGGCTTATTTTTTGTGAAAAGAGTTGTTCTTTTCTGGTGTATCATATGAGGGCACTTATCTTTTTTTGATCACTATTTAGAACATTTTTTGTGAGGGTATTTGATTAAAAATGGTATATTACTGGAAGTTTTAATTGTTTTTTTTTTAAGTCGTTCACCGAGCGGATTCAATGTTGTGTTAGATTTATTGTACAGATTGATACAGATGCACTTTGTGTTTGTGTTTTACATACTTTATTTGGATTTTTTATGTAATTAAACTGATATGGGGACTTTTTATTTATTTTATTGTTATCATATAATGATTTTTATAGTTTTTTAAAAAAATGTTTTAACTTTTCCACTCTAAAACTTGAACAAGCGGTCATCTGATTGCTTGTTCAAGCCCTTACATGGCAATACACTTGTATTGCAGTGTACAATGTAAGTAACTGAGCATTCTGCACATGCTCAGTTACTTACAGCCTGGTCCTGCTAGGAGGAGGAACCCGGAATGAAGAGTAGCTGGCAACCTCAGGGGCACACAACGGACCCCGGGGCTGCCGCAGGATGGATTGGATCCCCGGTAGGTAGTTGACCCAATGTAAGCCGACACCTGGGAGTAGAGTTTATTGGTACCCAGTTTTCATCAGAGTCCACCACAAAGAAGGTTGGACTTGCTGCAGCGTGGTAGCACAAGGTCGCTCCTCAGGCCTGACTTTGGCCGCGGTGGAAGCCAAAGCAGACTGCAAAGTCGTAGAGCAGAATTGTAGTAAGGGACAGGTAGGAGGTCAGGACAGGCAGCATGGGATTGAAGTCAGTAGAGGAGCAGAAGGTCAGGGCAGGCAGCAGAGAAGCATCATCAGAAACAGAACCGGAGTCACAATGGGAAATCAGTCCAAACGCACAGGGCAAAGAACAAAACTTTATCAATAGCATAGAAGCACAAAGATCCAGCAGAGCTTGGCTATTTATAGATTACCAGGTCGCCAGGGAGGCACACGGGTTAAGCTAAGCTATACGCCAATCCAGTGGAATATAACAAGCCCTCAGAGACTCTTCAAATATTAAAAATAACGGTCTGTCTATCACGGTACATAGTTCATGTAGAACCCAGGAGGGGAATGCCATCTGAGCCCAGTTATTTGTCTATCTTGTGCAAGAAGGTTTCAGGAAACCGAGAAAAGTAGCTGGCACGGCGCTGATTAAGGGAGAGGGTCGTCAAGTCGATTTTAATTTTTATTATTCCAAACTAGTAAACGCGTTTTGGGCGAAAACGCCCTTCTTCAAGTACAATTGGAACGGTAATGGTGATTTAGGCGCTCTGCTCGGTGAGCATTCGCCAAGCAGAGCGCCTAAATCACCATTACCGTTCCAATTGTCCCAAAAATAAAAATAACCATTCCAAAAGGTTATTTTCACCTTCTATGCCACAATAATACACGAGGCGCCGTCCTCTTGTTTTTTGTCCTTGTTTTTTCATTTTCCTCTATATCATCTTAGTGGTTGTGAGGTGGTGCCGTACCTCTTCCTGGGTTAAACTGCTGATATTCCAAAGAGAATTTATATCATTCCTCATTGAGTCTTCCACCAGGGGATTTTCCTGGGTAAAGACAGTCCAAAAGGCGACATTGAGTAGATTGGCCCTTTCCTCATTGCCTTCCACCAATGTTATTCCTCAGAGGGCCCACACTCTACGTTTTTAGTTTCTTATCATTTATATACTTGAAAAATAATTTACGATTATTTTTGCTCTCCTTGGCAATATTCCTCTGTCTCTGTTTTTGCAGCCTTTATCTGCTTTTTACAGAATTTAATCTATCAATCTACAGTCTATAATCCTGTAACACCTCACTGCTACCTTCGTGTTTTAGCACCTTGAACGCCTTATCTTTCTCACTTATTTCTCTCCTTTTGTCAAACACTGAGCCTGATGACTTTTTCGTGCTTCGCTGTACAGACCTGTGTGAGGTGTCCTTTTTTGCAGAATGTGCTGATGTTTACATTCATATTAATTTGAGGACCTATATGGTCATTTGGTCTTTTTTATTCAAATATTTATGAATGAAAAAGTACTGATTTGAACATTTGGACTATTTCATGCCCCCTAGGGTATATTACTCATGGGGGGGGGTGCTGATTGCTCATAAAATATACTATAATACTATTTTATTGCAGGATATTGCAATTTTACAGCTCATCTTTAATTTCCTGCCTCTGCAATATCAACTATACCTAATATGCATGGTAAATGCTGGAAATCCAGGAGGAAGTTGCAGCCATCCTTGTAATTATCCTGCAGTTACAGTAGTATTACTGTACATATTAGCTATTGAAATTAATGCTTGTTGATATAACACAAGGACATCTTATGTCCTTCAGAGCACCTCTCGGTCCTGGCTTATATACAGTGGATCATATAGTCAAATATTTATTTTTAAATCAGTTACAAAGATCCATCAGGTTACAATGCATATTTTATCTAATTAAATTCCTATGATTTTAAATAAATTTCAAGCTGATTAATTTGCGCAGTAGTTTGTGTTTGTATGATGTGTCTACACAGCCAATCCAGTTCCCTACGCTGTACTGAGAAGATCCAACCAGGTCAAAACAGTGCTGTCTACAGTTGGGAGTCCATTCCTTCTCGATTGGCTTAATCCTACATCATGTTTTTAGACTTCTTATAGGTCATACTTGGTGTTAAGGGGGCTGCCTTTCAAGTTAGAAAAATGAGGCATTCTTTTTCATTTAATACCTTGGAAAACGTATTTGCATACTCCTCGTAGAGCTCCATCATAAACACATCAGGTATCGCCGAGTCTGAAAATTCCAATCTATGAAAATATAATAACATTTTTTCACTGTGCTTAACCTCGTAACAGAAAATAGCGCCCAAAGTCAAAATTTTTTGAAAAATATAAAAAATTCAATAAAAAGTGATCAGAAGGTTGTACAGTCCTAAAGATGGTAGCATTAAAAACGTTATCAAAAGCCACAAAAAATTACATCACCTACTGCTCCGTACACCCAAGTATGAAAACGTTATAAGCGCCAGAAATGGCAAAATCAACCAAAATTCTTTTGTACAGGAGGTTTTCATTTTTGTAAATGTATGAAAACATTATAAAAACTATACAAATTTGTCATCCCCGTGATCGCACCTACCCAAGGAATAAAGTAGACATGTCATTTTGGGAGCACAGTGAAAGCCTTAAAATCCAAGCCCACAGGAAAACGGCGCAAATGTGTTTTTTCACAATATTCACTTCATTTGTCTGATGTTTCAAAAAGTTTGATATTAAACCTTCGCAATTTAGTAGGTGCTAAAAGGGTGTGTTTTTCCTTCTAATTTTGCATTGGCTTTTGTTCAGGGCCTCAGTTCTGTTGCCGGGATCTTTGAGGACTCTACTTGGGTAGCCTTTTAGTATGAATCTATGCCTTAAAATCTTGGATTGTTGTTGAAATGTGGATGTTGATGAGCAGTTCTTTCAAATCCTTTTAAACTGACTATAAGATACATTCAGTTAGCATTTTCTGTAGTGTGCACTTGGAAATTCCAGAAAGTTGTTGACAACCATGCTTTTGAAGTGTGTTTTAGTGAGTAGACTTAAAGCATCATTACTGACTGAATTCCAAGACCTCTTGATTTCTGTCTGTCGAGGAGAGATGTTTATCGTGAATTTGATTCCCCAGGGGTTCATATTGATCCTTCTTAGTAGGTCCTGTGCTTGTGTCTCAGTTCCCTTCCAGATAATACAGGGATCATCAATGTGTCTTCTATATAATTTGATGTTCTGTTGGAATCTTGCATTACCGGTGATGAACGTAGATTTGAATTGCCCCATGGAGAGATTTACATAGCTTGGTGCTAATCTTGTCCCCATTGCCGTTCCTTTCCCTTGCTGGTATAGCTCTGATTGGAAGTAGAAAACATTTTGTTTTAACATGCAGTGGATGCTTTCTGGGAGGAATTGGGCCTGTTGGTGGGTTTGCTTGGGATTGTTTTCAAGTGTCTTCTTGATTGCTTCTATACCTAACGTATGAGATATGTTTGTGTAGAGTGTTGTCACATCACAAGATGGTATTATGGTTTCCATTATGTTAATCAGTTTAAAAAATGAGTTGGGATGAGTCCCTGAGGTATGAGCGGAGTATTTGACATTGTCTTATAGGAGAGTGTCCACATATTCAGATAAATTACATATGGTGGAATTAATGCCAGATATAATTGGCCTACCAGGGGGATGGAGGGGATCCCTGTGGATCTTGGGAAGGTGATTCAAAAAGAGTCATCCTTGGGTCTTGGGGAAGGATGTACTGTGCTTCTTGTTTGTTAAGTACCCCCAATTTTTGGGCGTTTTGAATCATGAGTTGCAAGGTTTCCAGATGTTCTCTGGTAGGGTCTGCCTCAAGCCTCTGATAATATTCATTGAATTCATTGAAACAATGTGGTGGCATTCCTCAATGCAGGCTTCTCTGCCATATTCTTAACTCTGAGGAGACCATAGAACATTCTGACATGAAGGATGAAAGCAACATATAGGGCACACACAGAAATAAATAGCCTGATTCCCATGTATCAGCCTTCTTTACTGACACCCACCCCCCTCCTTCTCCTCACAGATCCGATTGTAGCCTCGTCAAAGCCTAGAGAGCATGGGGTGGTGTGCAGAGCAGGCTTATGGATGATACTAGATTTCTTTAATGAAATGACAGCTTCAGGGGGAGGAGGTGCACTGTCTGTGGGAAAATGATGGGAAGACTGAAGACAGGACAGAGCAGAAATGCATCTCATATGCTGGCTTTCTGTAATTACAGAGAAGAGATGGGAACAAGCACATTGCATAGTCCTTCTCCCTCACACTTTGCTAACTCAGGAGTCTGTAGCCTGTGTCTCCTGTTTTACTTTACAGATTCTCCTGGGCAACCAAAATGCATGGCTGAGGGAGGTGCAGTTGAGGTAGGCAGAAAGAAGATAATTAGCAAATTGCTGCAATAAGGTAATGTCAATACCTGTCCAGCAATCGCTCAACCACAACAAGGCTTGGCGCTAGCTGTCAGACTATGTAAGTGGTGGCGAACTCACCCTGCGACGTCCCTGCGGACTAAGGCCCTGCCTAAAGAAGATAAACCGCACTGGTTAGGGCGAACCCACTGTCAGGAACTTAACTGGTGGTCCCTGAGTAACCCAAGATGACAGAGAAAACTTACTTTGTCTGGCCGCTGCTGGAAGGTGGCGCAGGCAGGTAACCAGAATACAGATATAGGTCAGTGTTCACACTGGTAACAGGAACACACACAATACAGACAGGAGGGTTGGATCACATTAGGAGATAAACGATACTGAGGGACAAACAACAGATACAGACAGAAAAGTGGAGTCAAACAAACTGGGTCAAAACCAAGATGGCGGCAAAGGTACAGAATCGTATAGCAAACAGAATGGTCAGTAGGCAAAGCAGAAGTCAATACACAGAATAGCAAGAAACGCAATGGCAAGAGCACTAGATACAAAGAATAGAATGCAATAACCAGCACCAAATAAAGGGGCTGAGCAGAATATAAGGCAGTAATGGACACTACCTCCAGCACTGACTGGCTCAGCCGTTCATCACTCAAACCGCAGCTGCAGGCAAAACGAGTACAAACACACACCCAGCTTTCCCAGGATCAGAAATGGAGCTGTCAATCACAAGCAGCACTGGGTGTGTGTTTCCAGCAAGAAGCCTGAAACCTGATCACATCAGAACAGTTTACGATTTTTGACAGGTAATGAATTTATATTAGAAAAAGTTTTCAGCTTAACCCCTTAACGCTCTGCACTGTAGCTCTACGGCGCAGAGGTATAGGGAATGTATGAAGAGGGCTCACGGGCTGAGTCCTCTTCATACAGAGGTGGGGGTTGTTGCATATTGCAGCAAACCCCCACCGCTAATAACCGCGGTCGGTGCTTGCACTGATCGCGGCTATTAATTTTTTCGTTGCCGCCGGCGGCATTTAAAAGACGGCGGTGCGCGGGTGCCGCCATCTTTATTCCAAGCGCTGCGCCCCCGAACATCATTGGAGGGCAGCGATCGGTTGCCATGGTAGCCTCAGGTCTTCGTTTGACCCGAGGCTATCTGGCATCTGCAGATTCGTTACAATGAGCCAGTGGCTAAAATGCCATACAATGAGCCAGTGTAAAAATGCCATATATAGCAATACAGAAGTATTGCAGTATTGCAGTATATGGTAGGAGCGATCTGACCATCTAGAGTTAATGTACCCTAGATGGTCTAAGAAATAGTGGAAAAAAAAGAAAAAAAAAGTTTAAAAAATATATAAAACATAATAAACAGTAAAAATCACAGACACATTAGGTATCACCGCGTCCCAAAATGCCCTATCTATCAAAATATAAAACCGGTTACGGCCGGCGGTGACCTGCGAGACGGGAAATGGCGCCAAAATGTCCGAAATGCGAATTTTACACCTTTTTACATCACATAAAAAATGGAATAAAAAATTATCAAAATGTCGCACTGACCTAAATTTGTAAAGGTCGGCTCATTTCGCAAAAAATGACACCTCATACAGCTCCGTGCGCCAAAGTATGAAAAAGTTATTAGCTTCAGAAGATGGCAAAACATTTTTTTTTTTGTTGTACACATTCGTTTAATTTTTGAAAATGTATTAAAACACAATAAAACCTATATAAATTTGGTATCACCGCGATCGCACCGAACCAAAGAATAAAGCTGAGGTGTATTTTGAGTGCAAAGTCAAAGTCGTAAAAACTGAACCCACAAGAACGTGACGCACGTGCAGGTTTTATTTTAATTTTTCCACATTTGGAATTTTTTTTCTGATTCGCAGTACATGGCATGTTAAAATAAGTAACATTACGGGAAAGTAAAATTTGTTACGCACAAAATAAGCCCTCACACAGCTCTATACACGTAAAAATGAAAAAGTTATGGATTTTTGAAGGTGGAGAGCGCGAGAAATGAGCAAAAAAACACTGCGTCCTTAAGAGGTTAAACATTTTTTATAATGTTTAGCCCTTGCTGAACTTATCAGACCAGCAAACAGAAAATATTCAGACCCCTTTAAATATTTCCCTCTTTGTTTCATTGTAGGTAATTGTCAAAAGATCAAAAAGTTTTTTTTTTTTGCTCATTGTTGTACACTCTGAAATGTAGTTATTTTGGTAAATTTATTAAGCAGGAAAAACTGAAATACCACATGGTCATAAGTATTCAGACAATTTGTTGTGACAGCCATGCTGCCCATTTACTTCTGTTACTCTTTGTGATGGTTCTACTCCTTCATTGGAGTTCAGCTGTGTTTAAAGGGGTATTCCCACAAGACAAGACAAGATTCTTAAATATACTCTGGATAACAAAATAGCACATTCTCTAATTCACTGTTATTAAGAAAATACAGCATTTCACAGATATAATTCCAGTCAGTCCTGGTGTATGCAATTTGGTTGCCCCAGGATCCGACGGTAAATGAGAAGTCAAGGGTCAGGCATGGCAGATTGTTTTCGTGTCTGATGCTGCAGTGAGCTCCTATCCCTATCGGCCTCTCCCTTTGAATTCCAAGATGAGCTCACACACCCACAGACTTCTAACAACAGCATGAGGAGAGTAAATCTACAAGCTACAGGTAGACAAGGTCTTTATCCAGGGGAGGGAGACACAGCACATTTGACAGTGTATGTTATAGCTGGGATAGTAGAGCTGAGAATCTCATTGTATGTTATATGCATCTTATGGATCTCATCATCTTTCATCTCTGATCTGTCTAATCTCTCTTTTTCTATGTCAGGTACTGGTGAAGCTAAAAAAACTGGAGAAGCTAGATGAAAGTATATATAAACATGGACCCTGATAATTTAAGCACATTTTCAGCACACAGCATTTCATAGGATTTCATAATAATTCTGCTTAGAGAGTGATAGGAGCTAAAACAGCAATAAAAGTGAGTAAAATTGTAAAGTAAGGGGTTAAAAATTATTTATATGGTGTAAACTTCACGAGGGGATTGAAATTTGAGTATTTCCTTTCATGGGAGCTCAGAGACAGAATTATGACAAGGCACAGATCTGGCCAAGGTAACAAAAGAATTTCTGCAGCACTTAAGGTTCCAGATAGCACAATGGCCTCCATAATCCTTAAATGGAAGACGTTTGGGATTACCACAACTCTTCCTCAACATGGTCTTCCAGCCAAACTAAGCAAGTATGGGAGAAGAACCTTATTGAGAGAGGTAAACAAACACCCCAAATATAATCCCAAAAGTGAAATATGGTGGCAGCAGCAACATACTATTGGGGTGTTTTTTAGCTGCAGGGACAGGATGACTGGTTGCACATGAAGAAAATATTAATGCAGCCAAGTACAGAGATATGTTGGATGAAAACCTCTTCAAGAGTACTTTGGACCTCAGACTGGGCCCAAGTTTCACCTTCCAACAAGACATTGACCCTAAATACACAGCTAAAATAATTCTGTGTCCATTATTAACTGGCCTAGCCAGAGCCCTGAGTTAAACCCAATTGACCATCTCTGGAAAGAATTGAGAATGGCTGCACATCAACGTTCACCATCCAACCTGAGTGAACTGCAGAGGATCTGCAAGGAAGCATGACAAAAACTTGTTGAATCATTCCCAAGAAGATTCATGGCTGTTCTAGCTGAAAAGCTGCTTCTACTCAATATGGAGCAAAGGGTCTGAATACTTATGACCATGTGATATTTCAGTTTTTCTTCTTTAACACCTTTTATATCGTCCTCGCGCTGCAAAGGGTGTATGGAGAGAGCTCACAAGCCAAACTCTCTCCATACACAGCAGATGATGGCTGTATAACACAGCTGACGCCCGCCTGTTACTGCCGCAGTTGGTGATGGCACCGATTGCGGCAGTTAACCGGTTAAGTGCCGCGGTCGAATTCGACCGCGGCACCTAACTTACCATTACATGGGCACCACCATCTTGGATGGCCGGTTGCCTCCCCCTGTGACATCATCGGAGGGCAGCGATCGGTTGGTTTGGCAGCCTACAGTCTTATTGAAACTGGTAGGCTTGCCATGTGCAATGATCTCCAATAGCCAGCAGAGGGCAGGCTATTAGAAATCATAGTAATCTTGGTATATACTGCAATACAGTAGTATTGCAGTATATAGAATTAGCAAACGGCCCCTGCAGGGTTAAATTACCCTGGAGAATCTGTAATAAGAATTTAAAAAAATATTAAAAAATTTTAAAAAATTTGTCAAGCACTATCTGAAATGTGGACAGTAGCTGTGTTCCAGTTCGGGTGGAACACAGCTACTGTCCACATTTCAGATCATGCTTGACAAAGGTCGATTCAGACCGAAACGTCGCCAAGGAAACTTTATGATCTGTTGTTAAAAAAAAGTACCTTATTTTCATAAACCCGGTGGAGCTGTAATTATGAAATATATGATATGAAATAAATGATAATTTAAAATTCATCACAGGATGTGTGCTACGTTTCTCTCTAAAATCTGCATTATGTCATTATAAGAAGTTATAACTTTGAACCATTTAAGATATCCCGTGTATTTTGAGATTGATTTTTCATCACACATTCTACTAACAATTATTTTAAAAAAATGTGCATATCTTTTGTGTTTAGTTATGAAAAAAATTAAATTGGGTGAAAAGTGATATCACCCAAATAACTAACCCTTAATAACTAACATTTCCCAAATGCCTGCTTTATATTAACATGTTTTTGTGTTCTCTAATTTAGAATTTTGGGCACAATTTTTCACATTTTTATGAAAATTGCTCAAACCTATATTTATAGGGACCTGCTCAGCATTAAGTGACTTTGAGAGGCCTAAATAATAGTCCCCGTAAATTACCAAATTATAAAAACTACAAAGTATGAAAAACCAACCCCTCAACATAAGAAAAATCAACTTTAAGAAATGTGTTAAAAAATTCTATTTGACCTGAATAGAATCATGACGAATTACATTAAAAAAAAAGGTATTTCCTGGATGCAGAGAGCATGTAGGGTGTTGTAGAACGTTGTGCCATGCTGAAATATGCATAGGGAGTGTGGTTTGGTCTTCAAACAATGCTGTGTTTTAGTATGACATGACAGCCGCCGCTCTTAGAATTGCTTCACTCTTCAATTCCATGGGCACTTACAGGGGCCAACTTGACCAAATAAGTGAAACAGGAACACAGCCTGACAAGGTAACGTCTTTGCCAGCTCAAAAGGACTGAGCTGAGGGCCAAGATCCCACTATAACATCAAAGAGTGCACTCTTACACTGACATCAGATGATTCCATAGATTACGACAGAACCTGTTCTGTTAAACACGATACATGTAGAAACCCCCCAAAAGAGTGGAGAGGGTGTTGGCAGTAACTTTGCACTGACGTTACTGATCATTTTGCCCTTCCTTTCATTAGTCGGTGTCTGCTTTCAATCGGTCAATAATCCATCAGTAAAAAAACAAACAGGAATTGATCCAGAACAGAGATGACCAGTAAATGGGGTATTTGCATGTCCTCTGTCTTCTGTATCCACTCCTGCTTTTGGCTATCGATCCTGAAGCTTTTCAGGAACCAAAACCAAACATTGTGGCAATGTCATAGAGTGGTGAAAACAGAATTATGGAAATCACAGTGTTCCAGGGAGACAGCGGTCAGTTGGCAGCAGCATGAGTAGGCTGCAGAGTGGCACAATGACAAATTCTGGAGCTGGCAGCAACATGGTAGGCCACAAAGTGCAACAATGACAAAGTGTGGAGGTAGCAGCAGCATGAGGTCAGAGAGTGGCACAATTACAACTTCTTTAGGTGGTGGCAACATGGTAGGCCACAATGTGGCACAATGACGAAATTTTAAATAAATTTGAAGTTTGAAATTTTGAATTTAACTTTAAAAATTAGAGACGCCACATGCATTATTCATTACAATTTCCCTGAAAATATTATGTGGTACGATGATAAATTCATTAGGTGGCAGCAACATGGCAGGCCACAGTGTGGCACAATGACAGTGTGGAGGTGGCCAGCTGGACAAAAGGCACCCAATTGTTGACTATTTGGCTGTCACTAGTTAGGCAAAGCAGCATACTGCAGGCCCTCTGCGCAAGTGACTCTGAGTGTGGAGCTGGCAGCAGCAGGAGGTCAGAGAGTAGCACAATTCTGGAGCTGGCAGCAACATGGTAGGCCACATGATAAATTCTTTAGGTGGCAGCAACATGGTAGGCCACAGTGAGGCAAAATGACAAAGTTTGAAATGAATTTGAATTTTGAAATGAATTTGAAGTTTGAAATTTTTAATTTGATTTTGAAGAATAGAGACACCACATGCATCATTCATTACAATTTCCCTGAAAATATGATGTCTTTGCCAAAAAAGAACTGCAAAGGTGGCAGTAGCAGCATGAGGTTAGAGAGTAGCACAGTGATAAATTCTGGAGCTTGCAGCAACATGGTGGGCCACTTAGTGGCACAATGACAGAGTGTGAAGGTGGCACCAGCAGCAGCATGAGGTCAAAAAGTGGCAAAATGACAAATTCTGGAGGTGGCAGCAGCAGCATGAGGTCAAAGAGTGGCACAATGACAAATTCTGGAGCTGGCAGCAACATGGTAGCCCACATAGTGGCACAATGACAAAGTGTGGAGGTGGCAAGCAACATGGGAGGCCACAGAGTGGCACAATGACAAAGTGTGGACGTGCAAGCAGCAGGAGCAGGAGGTCAGGTGACAATTCCAGTCCCTGGTAAAAATGGTAGGAGGAAGATGGAGCAACTGGCAGCAGATGTGTGGCATCAGGCAGGTGGCAGCATCAGAATAGTGGCTGAGGCAGGTAGTTAGAATCCAGACTCATTTCTCAACGTTTGGGGGAGGCATCTAATCTGATGCATGAGGCATTGCTGTGTTGAAATCCTGGTCAATCCACACCTGATTCCTCTTGACAAAGGTCAGTCTCTCCACATTACGACAAGTGGGTTCTCTTTGGATAACTGCACTGAACACCCACTCTTATGCCACACTACTGGCCGAGCAGGGCAGCTTCTCTACTGCAAATTTCGCAAGTAGCGGCCACACATCAAGTTTGGCTGCCAAGTAGTCCAGGGGACCCTCTATCTGGGGTGGTGAAGTGCTGTCACAGTAGGCCACTACCTGCAGGCAGCAGCAACTGTCTTCACAGTATATCTCTATAGTACGTTAGTTGTTCCTCCCTCTTGGCAGCTGGAAAAAGTTACCCATTTTGGACAGGTAGCGAAAGTCCACGAGGGTGGATAGCCAAAACGCATCCCTATGCCAGATGTTGACTATTCGGCTGTCACTAGTTATGCAAAGCAGCATGCTGCGGGCCATCTGCGCAAGTGACTCTGTGGGACTCCCGGTCTCCATATCCACAGTATACTGCCACGGTGCTTCTGGGTCATCTGCCTCGTCTTCTACCTCCTATCCTGTCACCTGAGTAGAAAAACCAATATTCTCACCAGACATGTGCTCCGATGTTCTCCTCCTCCTCCAGTTCAGCCCCCACCGGACTCATGTGGCCATGAGATGTAGTCGCCACTTCTCCAGTGACCTGACCAGACAGTTTTTGCAGCATCAGTTCAGGACATCAAGCAGTGGAATGACGTTATTCATCCCACAGTGCTGGCGACTGACAAATAACGTTGCCTCGTTAAAGGGCCTGAGCAAACGGCAGTTGTCAGACATGAGCTGCCAGTGGCTGATATCAAAGTTACACGGGAGTACTCCTGTCCCCTTGCATCATCAAAAAATCATAACTGGCTTTTCTCTGTTCATACAGGCGGTCTAACATATGGAGGCTGAAATTTCCAATTGGTGGAAACATCGCATACCAGCCTATGTCGGGGGAGGTCTCTCACCTTCAACTCCAGGAGGGTGTGCTTGGCTTTGTAAGAATGGCTGAAGTGCATGCACAGTTTCCTGGCCATTAGAATGTCTTGCAGATAGGTGGATGACAACCAGATTGAATACGTGCGCCATGCAGGGCGCATGGACATCCCTCCTCAGTGCAGCGCGGACCCCATGTTCCTCCCATTGTCTGTCACCATGGTTCCGATTTGCAGTTGTCGCGGAGAAAGAGACAAATTGATTTCTTCTTGCATGACATGGTACAATTCCTCCCCTGTGTGACTTTGTTTGCCCAGGCAAACCAGGTGTAGAACTGCGTAACACCGCTGTGCCCTGCACATGTGGCATGATGGAGCAGCACTTAGACTTGTAGAGGCTGAGGAGTCGGTGGAGAAGGAGGAGGTGGCGGACATTGGCGCAGGAGCAGCAGTTTGACAACGTGGAGGAGAAAGCGGCGTCTCCTGTTCAAGTTGTTGGTGTGGCTGGGCGGGAAGCACATTCACCCAGTGGGCCGTAAAGGACATGTACTGGCCCTGACCGTAGTTACAGCTCCACAAGTTTGTGCTGCCATGTACCTTGGAAGAAACCGATTAGCTCAAGGACTGGCCCACCTTCTACATATTTGTGAAGGGCTGGCACTGCCATTTTGGAAAGGATATTTCGGCTTGGAACTCTCCACCTCGGTTCGCCTCAAGCCATTAGTTGCAGAGTCCACGACTTGGAAAGGGAAGGATTGCAATACCGACAACTGGGACAGTAGCACGGTCAGCTGCTGCACCATAGGATAGCTGGACGCATACAGTCACCTACTTCAACGACTGCTGGCGCCATGTGTAGCAAGGAGCAGGAGCATCTGGACCGGGAGATGATGTCAAAGACAAACAGCTCCCTTTGGCAGAGGTGCTGGAGCCTTGACTGGCTGAAATGGCATGTGTGCCACTAGGTGCCGCTGCTGTTGCTGCGGCGGCAGGATGGACCACCACATTTGAGCCACGTTTCCCCCAAGCCATTGGATGGTGATGTTGCATATGTTGAAGGAGGGCCGTGGTGCCAATGTTAGCTCCTTGGCCATGCATCACTTTCTGCCCACAGATTCTACATATACACACGCTCGGCTTCTCTGGTGTCTTAACCAAAACCTGCCACACCGCCGAGTTGGCGATTTTACTGCATTGAGTGACTACTAACGGCGCTGCCTTTCTGAGCCCCTCTGCCACTGCTTACTTGGACCTGGGAAGCGGTTTCTGTACCCCGCGGCCGTATGGCTCCCATCCTTACACCGCTGCCACCCTACTGACTCATGGCCACAGCCCACAATGCTGCTTGCTTCGCTGCCTGATACGCAAGCTCTTCTCCCGACGATTTTATCATCGATTTGAGTCTCGCTGTCACTGCTTTTCTCCTCAACGGTCTCAGTATACACAGCCTGACTACTTGCAAGTGCAACATAACCTCCTGTGCCACTCTCCACATCTCTACTTTCCCACCTACTGCAAGAAGCAGCGGATGTCTCTCCCACCTCTTTACTTCCAAGCAGCTGCTGTCTGTCCTCAAAGACTTTATCCTCACTGTATAGTGGAGCTGAGCCAAGACCAACTAGTAGATCTCTGGCTGAGGGAAATGAACAGGACAGAGGCTAGTTGAGGACAGGTGAGGGCCGCTGAACTGCTCCTGTGCCATGCCAACTAAGTGTTGTATCTGAAGAACCCACGGACTCTAGGCTGGGGTTGTCAGATGTTATTTGGGAGGCAGTTGATGACCAATCGACAATTGACACACTGCCATTAGATGACAACGGCAGTTCTGGCCTCACAGACTTACTCCTGCTGCGATGTCCATTTACTGTGCTGCGACCTCTACTTGCTCCACCGGCCACCTTTCTGTCTGACATAGTGGTTAATCATGTATTTCTTGCTCTCAATTTTAGCAACAAAAAACTATTGAAAATTGCAGTATTCAGATTCCTCAAAAAGGACACCCGGGAATTGGAGCAGAAATCATTGCAGAAACTATGTTGATTTTACACAGATTTCTTCCTGTACTGCAATTTGGGGTATACAGATCCTGCAAAACTGACACCCTGGGATTGGAGCAGAAATCACTACAGCACAGTACAGTACAAGCAACTAGACACTGGAGACAGCACATGCAATGTGAAATGCCGCAATTGGAAATGGCTGCCTGTTTTTATAAGCCTGCCACTCGCTGATTGGCTTACAGGTCTGCACATGTCATCGAGGGTGTTCCTTTCTTCTTCCCAGAGTTCTCTGCCCCATGTAGGACGTTGTGCTCGTGCCCATTTTGGTAATAAAGGAGGAAAAAAAACTTTGTTCCCACAAATCAGCGAAAACGTCAGATTTGTGATGAATCGAATTTCCCCTGAAATTTGGACAGAATTCCACTTCGTTAGAATCAATTCGCCCATCTCTAATGTCAACCTTTTAGGTGTTTCACTGGGGTTAAAAATAAATGGAGATGCAATTTACAAACTGTAATTATTTTAGACAATACATTAATTTTGGACAAAAATGTAAAATTTACAAAGGATTAAATGACAAAAAAACTCCTTAAAGTTTGATTTGACAATTTCTTCCGAGTATGCCGATACTCCATATGTGTTGATAAACTGATGTATGGGCATACAACAGGACATAGAATAGAATGGAGCGCTTTAAAATCTGCTTGGTTTTGGGGTGCCAGTTAATATTAAATTAACAATAAAATTCAATTGATCTTTATAGGGGATTTATTAAGGGTACAACACAGGGAAATATACATAGAGGATAAACTAACTAAGGGACAGAGAGAGAGAAGGGGAGGAAGTGCTCTAACTAAAGATCTGTATACAAAGTTATATACATACAGACATAGCTCACACACATTGCCCATCCCCATACCACCTCCATCACTGTCTTGGCCAATCCAATTATGATGTAGAGTCAATAGGTGGCCTACTTGCTTTCATATCTTCTCATCACACAAACTTGCAGGACAAGTCATTTGAGTCTTTGCTGGGAGAATTCCCAGGGGGCAATGACATGCAACTGTCCTTAATGTGTTCGTGTCAGGATGCCCTTAGCCTCCAGGTATAATAGCACAGTCCATTGTTATCACATGCAGGCTGTGTCTACAATCTTTATTAGGTGCAATGTAATCATTTATGACTTAGTTCTTCTTCTGTCCAGAAAGACCGTTACATTGTCTCAAGCCACATCATGTTGCACTTCCAACAAGCGCCCTTAGCAGAGTTGCATTGTCACATTTTACAGGCTATAAGCGGTTTATTTTTCTTGTATATTATATTTTGTTCTATTCCCTTATGAAGAATGGCTGGACCATTTATATATTCTTTTTACCTCTTGTGTCTCCCCACTCTTCCTCATAGACTGTAAGCGCTTGCGAGCAGGGACCTCACTCCTTTTGTTCCATACGAATGTTTGTACTCTGTCATGTTTTATTATATTTGTATTTTTCCCCTATGATTTGCAAAGCGCTACAGAATATGATGGCGCTATATAAATAAAGATTTTTATTATTATTATTTGCAGGAAGAGATCCACTTTTCAGGTACATAATTTAGGGGGATTCAATAGCTCATTAATGAGATTTGATTTGTAAAGCGCTGCAGAACTTGTTGGTGGTATATAAAGATTATTATTATTATTATATCTTTCTTGGTGGGGGTTAAGAAATCATAAATTCTGGTTTAGCGTGTTTAGGGGTTTTTTTTGCAGCCATTCACTGTACCACAAAAATATGTTATAGTGGTTCTATGGGTTACCACCATTATGGGGATAATCCATTCATATTGCTTTTTATGGTTGACTTCTTTCTTTTGTGAGAAATTCACTTGTTTTTGCTTTGCCATGCATTAACCTCTTAGAAAACAGCAATGGATAAATCCAACACCAAGCTCTAATGATTAATGCTCAGTGACACATTTTTTTGTTGCTGAGCTGATGCTGGTTTAGCTCATATTCAGAACTGGCCTGGCATCATGAAACACGAGGTGTCAGCTGTACCTAACAGCTGACACCCCAGTGTAATACCCACCATTGGAATGAGCTACGATCGCAGGTGTTTAACATGTTAAATGCTAAGATATGGGAAATGTTAGTAAGTGACTATTTTGGGTGCTAAAACTATCAGTCTCAAAAGCAGATGATTTTGAAAATGACAAATTTCTCAAAAATTTACCACCATTTCAAAATCATTTTGGTACGTTAAAGTGATTTGGGTATGTTTGGGGTGATTTAGAGTATTAGACTAGACTTTGTGTATTTAACCTTCTGTGTTCCCCTAAACTGTTTAATTGCTGCTGTGATATTTATGAGGTGTTACCAGGACCTTGTTACAGATTTTATATATAATAACTCCCAGTCCAGATATTATCACACTGTTGTTTTTTTATGTGTATCATTTTTAATAAGGAGTTTTTAAATACTTTTTTTCTGGTCATTGTGTATGACTGATGTGATTAATAAAGATTAATTATGTGTACCATATGAAGTATTGGTTACTTTACTTATTCAGTGCTATCGAGGTTTGTTTTGGTTAAACAATGTACAAACTGCCTACATCCTTAAGGGGTTAATGGGCAGAACATTTTTATGTTTTTTGTTTACAGAGCTGTATTAGGGCTTGTTTTTGGCAGAATAAGCTGTACTTTTTATTGGTATCATGTAGGGCTAAATATTACTTTTTGATCAGTTTTTATGAGGTTGGATATGGAAATATCATAATGTGTGGTACCATAATGTGTGGTAAAAGCCCTGGATTTGTCTGCAGTAACCAAAGGGTAAATGCAGACATGTGGTAAGCAGGAGTCGTCTATTTGATCTTTGTAAAGTCTGTACTTGGCCTGCTTATTATGGAGTAGGGTAGGAAGGTTGTAGGTAGGCTTGTAGTGGGACGACTACTCCATCTGAGCTTCAATCCTGAGCTTTTGTATAGCTCAGGTTGCATATGCAGGTGACAGGACTTGCTAGAACCTAATTTAGACTCCAAGCCAGAAGCAGTAGGAGAGGCACTACCTACAGAGGTGAATGATGGATTGTGTTCATGCAGGAAAGGTAATTGGGTGCCTCCTCAAATACTGCTGGCCGAGAGGAGGTGCCCGAAAACCAGGTGCACGTCTAGAGAGGGACCTGCTATTGTATAAGACAATACACAGACAAGTAGGATTTGTTTTCGTTTATGCCTATGCTGTGGCTGATTTTAGCCACTTAATGCTCTGCGACCAATATATCGAAAGCTGAGCCGACATCGACATACACGGGTTGTCAGCTCTAACTAATGACACCACAGTGTGACACCTGTGGTCGGAGTGGGCTCCAATTGCGGGTGTTTAACCAGTTAGATCAGAGACTAGTTAGGGGCATCTCCGCCACAATCGCCCCTCCCCCCAGAGGTCTTCAGGGGGCGCCGATCGCTGTCATGGCAGCCCTGAGGTCCGATATGGACGCCAAGGCTGTCCTCAGGGAGTGCAAGACAGTGCCTGTAAGATTAAAAAAAAAATAAAAAACATAACACAAACCTCATATATATAGTATCACCGCATCCGTAACGACCGGGACATTTAAAAAAAAATCATTATTGAACCCGCTTGAATTGAACATCGTAGAAAAAAAAAAACGTTAACCCACCTAAAATTATGGTTTTTCCCTATTTCTTCCCACAAAAAAATGCAATAAAAAGTGTTCAAAAAAGATGTACTCCACAATGATGTGTTGCAAAGTACAATATGTCCCACAAAAAACAAGCCATCAACCAGCTCCGTAGCCAAAAAAGTAAAAATGTTATGCCACTTGGAAGACGGCGATGCAAAAATGATAGATTTTTACCCACATTTGGGTTTTATTTGGTAAATTTAGTAAAAAAATAAGTATGGTATCCTGTAATCGTATTGCCCCATAGAATAAAGATAACTTGTTTATAAGGCTATACGTTAAACACCAAAAAAAAAAGTAAATAATCCAGTATAGAATTGATGCTTTTTAACCCCTTAAGGATGGAGGGTTTTTCGTCTCATTTCTCGCTCTCCAACTTCAAAAATCATAAATTTTTCATTTTTCCGGTACAGACCTGTGTGATGTTTTTTGTGCGTAACAAATTTTACTTCCGTAATGTTATTTATTTAACATGCCGTGTACTGCGAAGCTGAAAAAAATTCCAAATGTGAAAAATTGAAAAAACGTTCTTGTGGGCTCAGTTTTTACGACTCACTCTTCGCTCCAAATAAACACGCCTACTTTTTCTTTGGTTCGTGCGATCGCGGTGATCCAATTTATATAGGTTTTATTGGTGTTTTAATACATTTTCAAAAATAAACGAATGTGTACAAAAAAGAAAAAAAATTTTTGCCATCTTCTGACGCTAATAACTTTTCATACTTTGGCGCAAGATGTGTGAGGGGTCATTTTTTGCGAAATGGGGCGACGTTTTCATTGCTACCATTTTGAGGTCTGTGCGACATTTTGATCATTTTTATTTCATTTTTATGTTATGTAAAAAGGTGTAAAAGTCGCATTTCGGACATTTGGGCGCCATTTCCCGCCTCGGAGGCCCGCGCCGCCTGTAACGTTTTTATTATTTTGATAGATCGGGCATTTTGGAACGCGGCGATACCTAATATGTTTGTGATTTTTACTGTTTATTATGTTTTATATCCGTTCTAGGGAAAGGGGGGTGATTTGAACTTTTAATATTTTATTAATTTTTTTTAATTTTTAAACTTTTTTTTTCTTTTTTTTTTCACTATCTTTTAGACCATCGAGGTACATTAACCCTAGATGGTCAGATCGCTGCTACCATATACTGCAATACTCTGTATGCAATATATGGCATTTTTGCAGCACATTCATACAATGAGCCACTGGCTCATTGTAACGAATCTGCAGCTGCCAGATAGCCTCGTGTCAAAAGAAGACACGAGCTACCATGGCAACCGATCGCTGCCCCCCCGATGACGTTCGGGGGCGTGGCGATCGAAAAAAAGATGGCGGCGCCCGCGCGCCGCCGTCTTTTAAATGCCGCCGGCGACTTTGCCGGCGGCAACGGGGGGGGTTAATAGCACCGACCGCGGTTATTAGCGGTGGGGGTTTTATGCATTATGCAAAAACCCCCACCTCTGTATGAAGAGGACTCAGCCCGTGAGCCCTCTTCATACATCCCTTATACCTCTGCGCCGTAGAGCTACGGCGCAAAGCGTTAAGGGGTTAATGTAAAAGAAAAAGTGCTGTAGCCAGGCACAGGAGCGACAGAGCTTCATTATCATAATTTTATAATTGTTTTTCAGCAAAACCACTTAGTTCATGGATTAACCAAGATATGTTTCTGTATCAGTGTTGCTACAGCATTCTCAAGGTATGTTTGGTTCATAATGCATGAAACCAAATGGTAGATTTCTTTTAAGTTGTTTGACTGTAGGTTGTGAATAAAACACTTGATTTGGACTATAATCTGCATGAACTACCAAGCGTCTACCAGAGCAATTCCCCACACCTGTTGAAGAACACAGCTGTTTTCCATTTTTGTGTTTCTAATTTTTTTATTCCCCTCCTTTCAGTAGCCATAACTTTATATTTTTCTGTTAACAGAGCTCTATGAGGGTTTGATTTCCATATTATACTTCTATACCATATTAAAATTCCTTGTGGCACCATTTAACCCCTTCCCAACATTTGACATCAAGAACTGTATATAACAGCTGACACCCGCCTCTAACACCCGCAATTTCTCAGATCACGGGTGTTAACTAGAGATGAGCGAGCACTAAAATGCTCGGGTACTCGTTATTCGAGACAAACTTTTCCCGATGCTCGAGTGCTCGTCTCGAATAACGAGCCCCATTGAAGTCAATGGGAGACTCGAGCATTTTTCAAGGGGACCAAGGCTCTGCACAGGGAAGCTTGGCCAAACACCTGGTAACCCAGCATAGGATTGAGAACACTCACGGAAATGTACAGCAAACAGCAGGGGCACATGCATGCGATTTCACTCTTAGAGCTGCAATTAATCGGCACCATTATGCCAAAATTTGGGCAACACATGGGCCATGACAGAGTGACAGAATAAGCTAATAGCATTAGAACATCCAATAATTGACCCTACACTATGGGAACGCGCTTCAGGCAGCGGGCAGCAGGCTACAGAGAGTGGCATGGCGACATACCCTAATGGACTCAGGCTTCAAACCAATGGGTGGCAGAGAGGAACCAAAGGAGTGAGCAAGAAGCGCTCAAATAATATCGGTACTGATAAAAGTTTGCCCATGTATATTTTTGTGGATCTTAAAACCTGTTTCCCAACAGTTTCACACTCGGGTTGGCGCCAACCCCACCCAGTTAACTATGGAAGCCATGAAAACACCCAAATTCTGGCCTACACAGCTCGTTTGATAAGGGGACTCCCCAAACAGCACTTCTAAGAACCTTTTGTATAAGATCAAGTGTAGTAGCGTTCTTATAAGTTTGGGATATGGCGGGAGAGGGGAATGTAAACAGATGCGCAAGAAGCGCATGATGCGCATGGAGCTGGCGCTCCGCTGCCAGGTGAGCTTTCGCCAATCCAAGCCCCTGTCTCTAGGCTACTCCCCAAACAGCACTTCTAAGAACCTTTTGTATAAGATCAAGTGTAGTAGCGTTCTTATAAGTTTGGGATATGGCGGGTGAGGGGAATGTAAACAGATGCGCAAGAAGCGCTGAAATAATATCGGTAAATGATAAAAGTTTGCAAGTATATTTTGTGGATTACACAGCAGGGTGGCGACAAAGTTAACAAGTTTGATGTGAAATGCCCTGTAATAGCTCTTGGGCGGTGTGCCTTTTATCGCCTAGGCTCAGCAGTTTGAGCACCGCCTGCTGTCGCTTAGCGACGGCACTGCTGCTGTGCCTAGAGCTACCGACTGATGGCGCCATGGCCACGGATGGTAATTCGTGTTAGTTGGATCTTGGCATGGAGCTGGCGCTCCGCTGCCAGGCGAGTTTTCGCCAATCCAAGCCCCTGTCTCTAGGCTACTCCCCAAACAGCACCTTCACCTGGTGGAAATTGGAAATTATGAGAAATCCAGGCTTTATTCATCTTAATAAGCGTCAGCCTGTCAGCGCTGTCAGTCGACAGGCGTGTACGTGGTTAATGTTGAATTCCACCTCGTGGGCACGTCGCACAACAGTCGGGCAGTGAGCGGGCAGTTGGAGGCGGCGCTGCGCTGCCCTGAGAGTGGCAGCATCTGTGCTGGACTTCCAGAAATGCGCACAGATGCGGCGCACCTTCGTGAGCAAATCTGACAGATTGGGGTATGTCTTGAGGAAACGCTGAACTATCAGATTTAACACATGGGCCAGGCATGGCACATGTGTCAGTCTGCCGAGTTGCAGAGCCGCCACCAGGTTACGGCCGTTGTCACACACAACCATGCCTGGCTTCAGGTTCAGCGGTGCCAGCCACAGATCAGTCTGCGCCGTGATGCCCTGTAATAGTTCTTGGGCGGTATGCCTTTTATCGCCTAGGCTCAGCAGTTTGAGCACCGCCTGCTGTCGCTTAGCGCCGGCACTGCTGCTGTGCCTAGAGCTAGCGACTGATGGCGCCATGCCCACGGATGGTAGTTCGGAGGAGGAGGTGGAGGAGGGGTGGGAGGAGGAGGAGGCATAGTAGGCCTTTGAGACCTGGACCGAGGTAGGCCCCGCAATCCTCGGCGTCGGCAGTATATGACCAGCCCCAGGGTCAGACTCGGTCCCAGCCTCCACCAAGTTAACCCAATGTGCCGTCAGAGATATATAGTGGCCCTGCCCAGCAGCACTCGTCCACGTGTCCGTGGTCAGGTGGACCTTGTCAGAAACGGCGTTGGTCAGGGCACGGATGATGTTGTCTGACACGTGCTGGTGCAGGGCTGGGACGGCACATCGGGAAAAGTAGTGGCGGCTGGGGACCGAATACCGAGGGGCGGCCGCCGCCATGAGGTTGCGAAAGGCCTCGGTCTCTACTAGCCTATAGGGCAGCATCTCAAGGCTAAGCAATCTGGAGATGTGGACATTAAGGGCTTGGGCGTGCGGGTGGGTTGCACTATATTTTCTTTTCCGCTCCAGCGTCTGGGGTATGGAGAGCTGAACGCTGGTGGATGCTGTGGAGGATCGTGGAGGCTGACTATCAGCTGACACAGGGGAAGGAGCAGTGGTGTGCACGGCCGGAGGTGAAGAGCAGTTTCGAGTACGCTAATGCTCGAACGAGCATCAAGCTCGGACGAGTATGTTCGCTCATCTCTAGTGTTAACCCCTTACACACCGCGGTCACACATGACCGCGACATGTAAGGGGCTTTTGCTGTAGATCGGACACCCCAGGGGCGCTTACCAGGGGGGGGGGGCAACGTGTTTCCGATGGAAGCCCCCGATCAGAACATCGCTTGTTCAAGCCAACCTGTAGAAATAAAAATAATTTTTTTTTAAATACTTTAAAAAGTCTTTTTAATAAAATTCATTAAATAAATAAAATTGAATTCTTTTAATACAGAAAAATAAAAGAAAAAATAATAATAATAAAATTACAATTTAACATTAAAAATAAATATTGAACAAATGCATTAAATGTAAATGATAAAATGATTAACCCCTACAGGACTAAGCCATTATAATTTTTCTGTACTTTGAGAGGTCTAAATGATAGGAAAACTGCAAATTACCCCATTATAAGAACTACATACCTTAACATATGAAAAACTACTTTAAGGAAGTTTGTTAACCCTTAATCTGTTTCACAGGGGTTAAAATAAAATGGTAGCACAATTAGAAATTTATTTTTAGACAATACATTCACATTGGAATCAATGGCCTCATACTAAACAAACTTTGATACAAAATTTCTCCCGAGTATGTCAATATCGAATTTTGGTGGTAGCTGTTGGAGATATGACAGAATGGCATAGAATGGAAAGAGGCAGCATTCAGAGCATATTTGCATTTTCATATTGTACAGGCTATATTTTTCTATATTTTATTTTGTGATTTGGGCATATTTTAGCTTATTTTTGAGATCCACTTTCCATGTATATCCTTGTGGGGCATCTATAGCTAATTGATAAGATTTTATTAAATCTTTCTTGACTAAGGATAAAAAATCGTCCATTGTTTTTGAGGGTTTTTAGCTTTCATTTCTGCTATTCAGTTCCCTAGAACTGACATAAATATAAATAAACAGTAAAAATCATAAACAGGTATCGACGCGTCCGAAAATGCCCGATCTATCAAAATCTGATAACGGTTTTTCAATGCGTTTAACCCTGTAAAGGGAACAATGTTTTTACAGTATACCCATATACAGGTGCGATAAAGAGTTCTTTGTGGACCAGCCTACCTCACTCTCTTTAAACAACCAACTACTTAAAGAAATCAGAAATATACAAATATCATACGCAAACTAGTATAGCATGGATTTATTTCTTAGTCATATTACCACGAACTTTTTCTACTCAATTCGATCTGTGCTACATAATCTTTTGGTATGTTTCTCTTTCAAAATATCATAATATTATAAAAAGATGTCCAAAATCTATTTTTTCATTTAAGCCCATTGCATCTGCCTATTTTCAACCATCTGATTTTCCGTTTGCCAAGAGGTCACGTGTCTATCCCAGTACCTCTCACTTGCAGGAGATAGGAGCCGATCATTCGATAACAAATCTTAGGACTTTTAGCTAGTGCTCCATTATGGCCCACGTCATTTTGTTGATCAATCTAGGTGACACACCTACTCCCGAATTGTTCAACCTCATATAGTTGTTTTCATTCTCAAATCCAAACTTTGATGAGGTTTTATATAGTGGACAAAACCACGACAAGCTGACCCCATAGCTAGAATAGACCACAAATCTGTTTTTACTTAAATTTATATAATTTTTTTGTTAATTGATTACTTGATCACCAAACTTGAGTAGCGTGTATCCCTGTTGATGGCTCCATTGCACCTGCACTAACAAAACAAATAGAAGTCTGATCGTTTCACTCCAACAGAAATATTTTCTAGGAATTATCCAAGCATACATAAACACATTTACATTGTGCTGTCTTAGAGAAGGTGGAATTGTTTCCTAACTCAAAGCAATAGACCTCAGTTGTAACCAGAGAATGGTGAGTAAATTGTCAAAAGTGTCAAAGGCCCGAAAACTGTTATATGGCGTCATGTCGCCTGCGAGGCAAGTCCTCTCTAGTCAACAAGGATGCTAGCAGAGAAAGGAATGGGGTGCCAAACCATGGGAATGCGTCAGCATCATGGAATGACTGATCATGGGAGGTGAACTTTTTAAATGTCACCACCACGATGGCGCTTGGTCTAGCAGCAATCTTAGGGTTGAACCTCTGGGATGGGGCCAGAGCCTGGTCAGCACCTGTCTAGCAAACTCGCCAGCCACACAACCAGGCTTGAGCGCTAGCGGTTTCAGACTAGGTTGGTGGTGGGAACTCTGGACCCTCCCGACGTCCCGTGTGGGCCTAGGCCCTGCCTAAGCAGGATAACTCACTCCTGAGGTAAAGGGGACTAACACCACTATCAGGAACCTAACTGACTGGTCCCATGAGTGACCCCGTACAATGACTGACAGGGAAGAAAAGTACTTTGTTGGAAGTGCCTGGATGGTGAGGGCGGACAGTGTAATCCGGGATTACTGATAGAGGTCAGTGTTCACACTGGTAACAAAAAAAACGACACTAGACAGACAGGAAGGTGGGGTCACACAGGAGATAAACGTAATGAGGGACAAACAACAGCTACAGAACGACAAGCGAAGTCAAGACAAACAGGGCAGAAAACCAATGATGCCGGGCAAAGTACAGATTCGGTATTTTAGCAAATTAGAACTGGTCAGTAGGCAATAGAAACAGCAGACTCAGTCAATGTCACAGACTAGCCAGAAAAACTAATAGCAAATGACGCACCAGATACACCAGTAGTGCTTAGATCTCAAAAGACACCAGCATGACAAAGCTAAGCGCGGCATGAGCAGAAGATAAAGCAGTCAGTAAATGGACGTACTGCCTTCTCAGCATTGACGTGCGCCCAGCCGTCCATCATTCAAACCGCCAGCTGCAGGCACAAAGCGAGTCAGAGGGACCCACATTCATGCTTTCCCAGATCGAGAATGCAGCTGTCAATCACAGGCGGAGCAGGTGTGGCTTCCCGCTCAAGAAGGCGCCTGAAACTGATCCATTCTCAGTACAATTTGGAGGTCCTAAAGATCCGAAGTCACGACACAGATGGGTTGGGTATGCTCATCCCTAATCTTATCAATTATTGCTACATAGAACTTATGTAACAACCTGAAATAGCCCATTCCAGAATATGGATCATAGTAGCCATATCTTTCCGGGTGTTAATATACCAGATACATATAGCATTTTGATTTTGGAATGTAGTGCAATCCACAACTTACTGTTGGGCTGCCCATACAACAGGAACACTGATAGAATGAACAATACTTTATTCAATCTGTACTTGCGATGAAATAATATAACTGTTAACTAGGACTGTTCTCAGCTGGGATCTATTGGCTGGACAAATCATCAGGGTTCTGGCAAAGTATAAACAAGAAGAAATGTACAATATTACAGGACGGCACACAGCGTGACAGAATCTGTATTGCAACTTCAGACAGTCTGGTTTCGTTTGTATTTTATAAAGTCCCAGAGACCTTGCTCACGCTCTTCAATTTAACTGACAATTGTGTGGAAGAAATGGTGCAGGATAATATTTTGCTCCATTCCATTTCTGTTTAAAAAACAGTTACATTGTTATGTTCTCGTTGTACTATTATTTCTGCCAAAGGATAATTACACCAATGCTTACAGGATATACAGGAAATGCGCACAAAAAGAATTATATTTTAGTCAGACATAGATAAAAAACACTAATACGCATTGATTCCATTCCAAAAGTAATCTTTTTTTCTGAGGATGAACCTCCAATAAAACAATATTGTGAAGTATCATCAGTGGGCATACTCCAAATGTTTAACTTATTAGAAGGGGAGTTGACCAAACATACCTTATGTTTTATGTTAAGGTGTCATGTTTACGTGTTGGGGGTGAGAATATTAGGTATTGTAACCACATATATATTAAAAGATTCTGCACTGCTTTCTTGATAATTGTAAGCTCTGTTCCTTTGACCTTATATCCAGAAATTCTGGAACATTAAAATAGCCTGCAGATGAGGTTCATGTTATCTCTATTATCTGATGAGACAATTCACCCTGCAGGCAAGTGTATACCCTGTTTCCCCCGAAAATAAGGACAGTTAGGGGTGGATTGTAAAAATGTCTGGTCTTCAGGTTCCGACCAGTCTCTAGCGGAAAATCACTAGGTCTTTTCTTGCGTTTATCACCGTGATTGATTTTAAGCGCTCATTATTAAATCTTGACGTTGTCGCTATACTCCCCATAGACGCGGCCCAATGGGGCACGGCGGCAGTCCAGGTTGCACGAACATGTGCGCCACATGGTAGTGGCCCAGAGTGAAGGATGTACAGAGTGGTGGACGGTGGGCCGGGGCCCTGCATCAGAGGTACAGAGACTGGACAAATGCACAAATTCTGGATTAGGTGGCTGAGCAACCATGATGGGACTAGGCCTACGAGTGTGGAACAATGACCAGAGCATGGGACGGTCAAGGCCTAAGCAGCAGATGAGGTCACAAGAGTGCACAAGACCAAATTGTGATTGTGGCATACAATACGCAACATTGGTGGCCACAGTGTGGCACAATGCCAGAGCGTTGAGTGTGGCTGCTGAGTCCATGCAGCAGAGTGATCATCAAATGATGGACCATGAGGACAATTACTAGATGTCAAAAACATGGTAGGCCACATAGTGACACAATTGACAGGGTGGAAGGGGTGCGCAGCGTGCGACATAAAAATGGCACCAATTGTTGACTATAGGCGATAATGTCACTAGTTAAGGCAAAGAGACATACTGCAGGCACCTCGCGGCAAGTGACTTGGAGGGACTCCCAGCCTCCATACTCCATGATATACTGCCCAGTGCTCTGAAGTCATTTGCCCTACCCACCGTTAACTCATCCCGATGCTCCTGACATCCTCCTCCTCCTGTCACCTGAGTAGAAAAAACACTAATTTCCCTAGACTTGCTGTGTGTTCCAATGTCACTCCTCCTCCAGTGGCCATGAGCTGTAGCTAGCCACTTCTCTAGTGCCCTGACCAGACATATTGCGCAACATGTGTTCCAGGACATGAAGCGTGGTAATGAGTGATTAATCCCGGCAGTCCTGGCGACTGACAAATAACGGTATCTCTTCAGGGAGCTGAGCAAAAGGCAGGTGTCACACCAATGAGCTGTGACAAACACAGGTGTAGAACGCATGCCCTGCACAGGTTGTCATGATGGAGAAGCACTTAGGACTTGGGAGGCGCTGGGGTGTGGTGGAGAAGCGAGAGAGGGTGGAATTGGTGCAGGAGCCAGTAGTTTACGACAACGTGGAGGAGTGCGAAAAGCGCCGTCTCTGTTCAAGTTGTTTTGGGGTGGCTCTGGGCAGGGAAGGCGGACGAGTGGGCCTGGTAAAGCGCATTGTATGGCACTTACCGTAGTTAGAGCTCACACGTCCGTGCTTGCCATGTACCTTCGGAAGGAAACCGTTAGCTCAAGGACTGGGCCCACCTTTCACACCTTCTTACTGCTTAATATTTGTGAAGGGCGGTGGACATGCCTTTTGGAAAAGCAATTTCGAACTTGGACTTTCCACCTTGGTCGGCACAAGCACTTAGTTCTCTGAAGGGGCGTGCAGAGTCTAACTTGCATTGGGAGGGACTGCTGAGTTACCAAACACTAACTGGAGGGAGCACCGGACTCAGAGATGCTGCTACGCATAGGCATGGCTGGGATGCATACATGGTGTCTTATCTTTAATGACCGCCCGTTAAACGCCCTGCTGGCGCACATGTCGTAGCGAAGGATGGCAGGAGCATCTGGACGAGGATGATGAGTCACCAAGAAAACAGTCCTACGGAAGAGGGCTTGCGCCTATGGCTTGAAATGGGCATGTGTGCCGCATCGGGTTGCTCTGATGCTGTTGAGTGACGCGGGCATGCGAGTGGGCAGCCACATCTTGAGGACACGTTTAACTCCCGGCCCATGGCTGGTTACGCTGCATGTCGTTGTTGACACAGGGCCAGGTGCACAATGCGTTAGCTTCTGCCAAAGCGTAGTCACTTTTCTGTCTACTATTACACTGCTTGGCTCCTCCTGGGTGTCTTAAATAAAAACTGCCCACACCGCACGGTGTAGGATGATCTTTACCGCCAACACTCTGGCACTGGAGTGAGTACAAGAGTCCTAGCCTTGGCTCGCTCATCCGCGGCTTTATTGGATTGTTTATAGCAGGTTGTTACCCACGTGGCCGTTTGGCTACCGTCTCCGCACATGCTGTCAACCCTGCGGACTCTAGGTCACAGTAGCGTACCTTGCTGACCGGCTGATGCCGGCAAGTGCAAAGCTGAACCTTCTCAGATCTCCCGCTATGATGAACTTGAAGCCCTTTGCTCTCCTCGGTCCAAGTGCGCTAGCTGATCCCCGCTTACCATCATCATAGGTGTCGTTTACGTGTCACTGCTATTCTCCTACAACGGTTCTCAGTATGCACAGCCTGACTACGCCTGTGAAAAACATCCCGTGCCCTATCCACATTCTTCTCGTTCCCACCTACCGCAGATAAGCAGCGCCTAAGTTAGGCTCCCCACTCTTCAACTGCCAAGACAGCTGCGACTGTCCTCAAAAACACTTGATAGCCTTGCATATAGTCGTGCGCCGCTGAGTCTAGACCAACTAGTAAGATCTCGTTCCTGGGGAAATGAACAGAGACAGAGGCTGGTGCGGATGGGTGAGGGCGCGGGGCCACTGACCGCTAAGGTCATGCCACAATAAGGGTTGTATTCGACGAACCCATCGCCCTCTTCTGGGGTTGTCACAGTCATTGGCGGCTCGGAAGTGTAGATAAACTAGTCAACTCTCAAATCGGAGAACGCTTGGTGTAGTTCATCAACACAACTGCCGCTGATGACATAAGTGCAGTTTGGCCAGAGTACTAAGATTTGCGACGTCCAGCCCCGTACGTGCATGCGACCTGTGCCTGACTCACCTGCCACCTCCTGTAGTGAACATACATGGTTAATTACATGTGATGTGACTCTTGATTTCTTGCTAATTCTTTATCGAACAAAAAAGACACTTTCTACATATTGGGAAATAGAGACCGAAACAACTGACACCTAGTACTTTTGAGCAAAATTCACTTAGCAACTATGTGGATTGACAACGATTTCTTGATATCTACTGATTGAGAAAAAAACACTTTGAAAGTCTTGGGGATACGAAAACCTAAAAAACGCTGACACCCTGGACTTTAACCGCTGGCCGACGTTGAGTATATTACGGAATGGCAGGAGGTGCGTTTCCCGCAAAATGCTAAGTATAGTACGTCAAGCTTCGGGCCGGACGCACCTAAACGGAGCCCGGCGCCGAGAAGCTGACGGGTGTCGGTTATGGCTACTATAATTTACTATTTATTCGACGCGGAGTCGTCAGGGGCATTGTACTGGAATCAGACCCCCCGCGCGCGCTTCGGGGGGAGGGTCCGCTGCTGCCAAGATCGCAGCCCGAGGGACTGCCAGTGCCGCGGAGTCTCGCGATCCTCCCTGCCGGGGCGGGTCCTGCTTCTGGCAGGACCGGATTGGTCGACACACTGAGCAGGGCGCAGCATGCTCAGGTGTCCGATAATACAGTGTAATACATCTGTCTTACACTGTATTAGGTGAAGAAAGCTTGAACAAGTGATCAATGGATCACTTGTTCAAAGCTAACTGTAAAAGTAAGAAAAGAAAACAGGTAAAAAAACACTAATAAAACACTTGAAAATAACAATATGTTAAGTCCTCAAAATCAACATAAAAATGAAAACAAAATAACAAATTTATCGACTCTAAAACTGTAACTAGATTCGAGAAAAAGTTGACACCGTACGTGAAGCCGTCACGACCGTATACACAACACAAAATTCGCAATTATTTTATACAAATCTCCAATAAAGTCTGAAAAAGGATAAACCAAAAAAGTTCCAAATACGTCACCAATTGAATGGCGTCCACCTGCATATAGAAGGGACCCCGTCCGTGAAATCGGGTCAGTATAACTCAAACACGAAAAATCTAGCCCAATGCTAATCTAAAATCCTCTAACAAATGTCAAAAATGATAAAAAAAAAGTGTGCAAATAGTACACTGAAAGACAAGATACCAGTGAACTAAGACTCACGATAGCACTAAACAAAATGAGAATATTTTAGTATCGTTTTGTTCAGTTAAAAAATATAAAAAAAACTATAAAATGACGGTATCATACCAGGTACTCGTAAGTGATCTAGAGCAATAAAAATCTTATCAGTTTATTTGTAGATGTACGTGTGTCGATGCCCCAAAATTACAAGGAAAAAAAAAAGCCACACAATGGCAAGTATTTCTTTCTCCATACATAAAGAGTTAATAAAATTGCATTAAAAAAGGCTACAGACCGCACTAAAATGATAGTTAGTAGTGTGTGTATAGTGATATATGTCGCAAACAAATAAGCCTTTTATTATGTGCCAAATTGCCAAAAAAATTAAGATTGTATAGCCATATAAAGTGACCCCAAATGCATTAATCTGCTTGAATGGCGCAGCTTTCCTTCGATAGCTCTGGCGCTTGTCCCGATCTGTGTGCCATACAGTCAGAGTTACCACCCACACTATGGGGTATTCTCTACACGGTGAAGAGAGACTTGGCGTATCAAATTTGTGGATAGTGTTTGGTATTTTATCTCACTGAGAATTTGTACATTTTTTGAAAAACACATTAATTTAATTACGAGGTAAAATAAAAAAAATTCAAAATTGCATCCGATTTTGTTTTTAAGCCCCTGTAAACAATTAAGGGTGTTAGAACCAAACTTCTATAAAAAGTGTTGATTTACGATCGTTGAGGAGGTATGTTAGTTCTTTTGTATGCTATGTGGGTAATTGTATGGGGTGTTTACTTGTATTTAGCCTCTCCAAGGAGTGACTCTCAAACCTGGCATTACAGTTCACTCATTCAAGTAGCAGGGATTACTGCTTTTTTATGAAATAGGGAAAATCGCACCGAGACATTCAAAGCCCCATAACAGCTTACAAAATGATAGTATGTATAGAAAAAAACCACGGAGTAAGGTTAAGTAGACAGTTGGGAATGTTAGTATTAGTTTTTGGTGTTATGACTTGAGAAAATATATGTTCCAACATTTTCACCCAAATATGATTATAATAATGCCAAAACATTAAAATACACAATACAATACGGGCATAGAAGATACGATAGCAGCAAAAATTTTGAAACTAGACATGAAGTACAAAGTGGTCACAAAGAAACAAATTTCAAATCACTTGGATATGTTTCAAGCGTTCGCGATAGCATTATAGTGAACCACAGGGCAGATTTGAAACATGGGCCGTTGTCAGTAAGGTGAAACGTGGTTATTCAGCGTTAAGGGGGTTAAGAAAAATCATTCCACGCATCTATGTGGATTTGCCATGGTTGTCTTGCTATCTAGTTACAAGAAAACAACAATAAACATGGAAATTGGGGCGAAACAGACTCTCCCTACAACTGACTCCTGGAACTTTGAGTAAAAAATCACTCCAGCAGTCCTATGATGTAAGAAATAGCAGCTAGAGACGCTATGAGACCGGCAACATGCAGTGTAAAACTGACAGAGTTGCAAATGGCGAGGCACATCCTGGTTCTCATTGCTGTGACATCAGCATAAATACTGCTGGTTGCGGATTGGCCTCCATGTCATGCACATGTATCGAGGGCATTCCTTGGTCTCGTTCGCAGAGTTTTCTGCCTCCAGTAAATGTTGTGCTTAGGGCCTTTTGTTAATAAGGGAAAAGGCAAAAGTTTGTTACCATGGAATTCACTTGTAAGAACTGCGATGACCAAACCGAAGTTTTTTCTAAAATTTTAACCGAATCCTGATTTCGCTTAGTCCCAAGCGCCCATCTCTGTAAAAAAAACATTTTTCACAAAAAGCTTATAAAAAACATGAAATAATAAGTATGCACAAAGGTATCATATACACCATGATACACGCTCTATCCCACAAAATATACAAAGTTTTTAAAGTACAGCTCCTTGTCAACAAATATAAAAAGCTATGCCTCCTTAGAAAATGGGTGTTAGGCCGTGAGGATTAGTGCAGGTAACACAGTGATTTCCAACAAATTAGTTTCGGTGTCTGTAAATACAAGTGAAAGTACGTAAAAACAAAAGGTAGTATATTTTATATTATTTAAATGTATATTTATATATATATATATATATATTCGTATATTCCGGGTTTATAAAGAGACTGGCTGTATAAGACGACACCCCCTACTTTCCTGGTTTAAATATGAGTTTAAGATATATCGCGTATAAGACGTACCCCTCTGCCAAACGCATACCAAAAACACCTGGGTTTTTAAATAATTAAAAAAAAACAAAGATTCTTGAATTTAACATTGGTCTTTCTGTTAATTAGATTTCTTATGACATGGCAGTATATAGCATGTTGAAAAAGTCGCTCATATACATAAAGGCAATACAAACAACAAGCCATTTACCATCGTCCATTTTACTGTAATGTTACCCAGTACTGTACCTCTTAGAATTTGTTTTTTATTAATGTATTTCAATGCCGGATCTCGTAGCGGAAGAAAACATCCAAGCAATGAATAAGGTGCTATGGTAAAAAACGCATTGCGCCATTTGTGTGGCGGGGATATTACGTTCTTCACAAAGCGCCACAGAGATGACATTGATTTTTTAAGTTTTTTGGGTCGGTTGGTACGATTAAGGAGTAGTGATACCAAATGTGTATAGGTTTATAGTTTTCGTATACATGTTAGCAAAAATGAAAACTCCTGTAAAAAAATTATTTTTTTATTGTTGACCAACTTCTGGCGCTAATAACTTTTTGATACTTGGGTGGTACGAGGCTGTGGGTGGGTGTCATTTTTGCTGAAATTTGGATATAATATTTTCAATGAATCATTTTTAGGATCTGTACGACCTTTTTGATCACTTTTTATAGATTTTTTATATTTTTCAAAATGGCAAAAAAGTGGCCATTTTGACTTTGGGGGCGCTATTTGCGCCATTGAAGTCAATGGGAGACTCGAGCATTTTTCAAGGGGACCAAGGCTCTGCACAGGGAAGCTTGGCCAAACACCTGGGAACATCAGAAAAGGATGGAAACACCACGGAAATGGACAGGAAACAGCAGGGGCAGCATGCATGGATGCCTCTGAGGCTGCTTAATCGCACCATTATGCCAAAATTATGGGCAACAGCATGGCCATGACAGAGTGACAGAATGAAGCTAGATAGCATCTAAAACATCCAATAATTGACCCTGACACTATAGGGGACGGCATGCAGAGGCAGCGGCAGCAGCGGCAGGCTAGAGAGTGGCATGGCGACATACCCTAAATGGACTCAGGCTTCAAACCAATGGGTGGCAGAGAGGAACCAAAGGAGGTGAGCAAGAAGCGCTCAAATAATATCGGTACATGATAAAAGTTTGCCAGTATATTTTGTGGATTACACAGCAGGGTGGCGACAAAGTTAACATGGAAGCCATGAAAACAACCCAAAATTCTGCCTGACACAGCTCGTTTGATAAGGGGACCATGTATGGAGGCAGTGAACTAGTAGTAGATTAAAGGTGCTGCAGTTAAAACTATGTTAGTTGGATCTTGGCATGGAGCTGGCGCTCCGCTGCCAGGCGAGCTTTCGCCAATCCAAGCCCCTGTCTCTAGGCTACTCCCCAAACAGCACTTCTAAGAACCTTTTGTATAAGATCAAGTGTAGTAGCGTTCTTATAAGTTTGGGATATGGCGGGTGAGGGGAATGTAAACAGATGTGCAAGAAGCGCATGATGCGCATGGAGCTGGCGCTCCGCTGCCAGGTGAGCTTTCGCCAATCCAAGCCCCTGTCTCTAGGCTACTCCCCAAACAGCACTTCTAAGAACCTTTTGTATAAGATCAAGTGTAGTAGCGTTCTTATAAGTTTGGGATATGGCGGGTGAGGGGAATGTAAACAGATGCGCAAGAAGCGCTGAAATAATATCGGTAAATGATAAAAGTTTGCAAGTATATTTTGTGGATTACACAGCAGGGTGGCGACAAAGTTAACAAGTTTGATGTGGAATGCCCTGTAATAGCTCTTGGGCGGTGTGCCTTTTATCGCCTAGGCTCAAAAGTCGAAAATGGCACTTTTTTGCCATTTTGAAAAATATAAAAAAATCTATAAAAAGTGATCAAAAGGTCATACAGTCCTAAAAATGATATAATTGAAAATATTATCAAATTTCGCAAAAAATGACAATACCCACAGCTCTGTACACCAAAGTATAAAAAAGTTATTAGCGCCAGAAGTTGGCAAAATCAAAAAAATAATTTTTGTACAGGAGGTTTTCATTTCTGTAAATGTATGAAAACATTATAAAACCTATACAAATTTGGTATCCCCTTAATCGTACCGACCCAAAGAATAAATTAGGAATGTCATTTGGGGCGCTTAGTGAAAGACGTAATATCCAAGCCCACAAGAAAATGGCGCAAATGCGTTTTTTCACCATTTTCATTGCATTTGGAATTTTTTTCCCGCTTCTGAGTACATGGCATGGAATATTTAATAAAATAAAAATTTAAGGTACAGTATGGTAACATTTACAGTAAAATGGACGATGGTAATGTTGTTGTATGCCTTATGTTTATGAGCGACAGTTTTCCTGCTATATACTTGCATGTCATAAGAATTTAAATTAAAAAAAGGACCATGTTAAATTCAAATCTGTTTTTTTTTTTAATTTTTACCGGTGTTTTGTATGCGTTGGAAAAGGGGTAGTCTTATACGGCGAATATATCTTAAACTCTATATTTTAAACAGGAAAGTAGCGGGGTCGTCTTATACGCCAGGTCGTCTTATACGCTGGTATATACGGTACATATAGGTTTTATTGTCAAAAATTAAATAAATGTGTGTACTGAAAAAAAAAATGTTGCCATCTTCTGACACTAATAAGTTTTTCATAATATGGTGTACGGAGCTGTGCCAGGTGTCGTTTTTTTGTGAAATGAGCAGATGTTTACATTGCTATTATTTTGAGGACTGTGCAGCCTTTTTATCAGTAGCATTTCAAATATTTAGCCGCTGTTTTCCATTATACTGCCAGCAATGAATGTTTTATATTTTTATAGATCAGCCATGTTGAAATGCGGCCATACCTAACCTATTTGTGACTTTCACTGTTTGTTACTTTTTATACCAGTTCTAGGGAAAGGGGTGATTAGATTTTTTTTTCTATTTTTTAACCTTTTTTTAACCTTTTTTTTTTACTATTTTTTTAGACTCTCTAGGGTACTTTAACCCTAGATGGTCTGATAGTTCCTACCATATGCTGCAATACTTCTGTACTGCAGTATAAAGCATTTTTACACAGTATTCAGCTTTGACGAAGACCTGAGGCTGTCATGGCAACCAATTGCCGCTCCCCGGTGATGTTTCGGGGGAAAGACAATTGGAACAAAGATGCCGGTGGCATTGGAAGGGATTAATTCGCCATGATGGGTGCTGGAAATATGCAGCAAATCCCACCCCTTCATACAGCCTCCACACTTGCATGAGCATGAAGGAGTTAAGGAAAGTGCTAAACATGAGAGTCTGGTGCCTATAGTTCTAATAGAAATGGAGTCAAAAGAATTTAAATATAAAAATTTAGAGTTTCAAGATGATGACATGACTGTCTTTGAATAAATATTTACAAAGGTGGAACAGCATAGCTATATGTAAAAGGAATTTGCTCCATTAAACTACATAAATACAGGCAAGGAAGAGAAACAGCAGTGCAATAATAGGCTAACGTCACTAGATAAACACTATGATACGATACCCAAGTAAAACACGTATACATACGATACCCAAGTAAAACACGTATACAAGATAGAACAGAAGCAGTGACATTTCGTCACTTGTTACTGCAACACCATGTTCTAGGAGGCATAACATTTTTATATTTTGTTGACAAGGCTGTTTTAAACTTTGTTTTTTGTGGGATGAGCTGTATCATGGGGTAAATGATACCTTTTGAATACATTTTATTTAGTTTTTATAAGCTTTTATGTGAAAAATGTTTTTTTTAAGAGATGGGCGCTTGGGATCTAACGAATCGGAATTCGGTTAAAAATTTTAGAAAAACTTCGGTTTGGCACGAATCCTAAGTTTACAGTGATTCATGGTAACAAACTTTTTCTTTTCACCTTTATTAGCAAAATGGCCGTAAGCACAACATGTTACATGGGGCAGAAAACTCTGGGAAGACCAAAGGAATGCCCTCGATCACATGTGCAGACATGTGAGCCAATCAGCAACCAGCAGTTTTATGTGATGTCACAGCCATATAAAAACAGATGGCCATTTGCAATCCTGTCATTTTACACTGCATGTGCTGTCTCTAGCGTCTAGCTGCTTTTACTCATTGGCTGCTGGAGTGATTTTTTACTCAAAGTCCAGGATGTCAGTTTTGGGAGTTCTGTATTCCCCAAATTTCAAGTGTTTTTTCTTGATACAGTAGTTAGCAAGAAATCCATGTCAAATCCACATAGATGCTGGAATGATTTTTCTTAACCCCTTAACGCTGAAGCCACTTTTCACCTTCCTGACACGGCCCATTTTTTCAAATCTGCCCTGTGTCACTATAAGTGGTCATAACTTCGGAACGCTTTAACATATCCAAGTGATTTTGAAATTGTTTTCTTGTGACACCTTGTACTTCATGTTAGTTACAAAATTTTGGTGGTATGTTTTGCATTTATTTATGAGAAAATCAGATATTTGGTGAAAATTTGGAAAAATTCTCAAGTCATAACACCAGAAAACATAATAACTAACATTCACCAAATGTCTACTTTATACCTCCGTGGTTTTTTATACATACTATCATTTTTGTAAGCTGTTATGGGGCTTTGAATGTTCGGTGCGATTTTTCCCATTTTCATAAAAAAGCAAAATCCTGCTATTGAGGGACCTGCTCAGGTTTGAAGTCACTTTGAGAGGCCTAAATAAAGTAAAAACCCATAAATTACCCCATTATAGAACTACACCCCTCAAACGTACGTATACAACAACTTTTAGAGTTTGTTAACACCTTTAATGGTTTACAGGGGTTAAAACAAATCGGATGCAATTTTGAAATTTTTTTTTTACTAAATAATGTGTTTTTCATAAAATGTACAAATTTCAGTGGATAAAATACCAAACGCTCCAAAATTTGTACCCAAGCCTCCCGTGTATAGTAATACCCCATATGTGGTTGGTAACTTGCTGTATGGGCCACCGACCAGGAAATCGAGAGGGCAAGCTGCGCCATTCAGAGGCAGATTATGCTGTGTCACTTTTAATGGCTATACAATCTAATTTTTTTGGCAAATTTGGACATATAGCTTATTTTTTGCGACATGAGATTGACTTTACAATATACTTCATTTTAGTGGTGTCTGTAGCTTTTGATATGAGATTTATTTAACTCTTTAATGTATGGGAGGAAAAGAAAATTGTCAATGTTGGGCTTTTTTTTCGTTCGATTTTGGGGTCGTACACCGTAACACTAAAATACTATAATATTTTTATTCTCTAGATCACTACGATTACGTGTGATACCTATTTATATAGTTTTTTTATATTTTTAAGGAAAAAAAAAAAAAGATATTACTTTAATATTTTTTTGTTGACAGTGTAGTGTTAGGGTCTTATTTTTACGTGTTGAGTTGTACTTTTTCAGGTGGTGGTACCATTTTGGTGCACATAACTTTTTTTTTCACTTTTTGCAACATTTTTGTGAAGGATGTTTTATGAAAAATTACATTTTGGCGAGTTTTCGTGTTTTGTTATTACGGTCGTTCACCGTACGGTCCACTAATGTTTTCTGAGTTATTGTACAGATGTTATGGAGCAGGGCGGCATACCAAATATGTGGGTATTTTGGAATTTTAGGTTTTTTCACTTTATTAGAGTGTATAGGGAATGTTTGTGTTTAGGGGGACTTTAACTTTATTATATTAATTATTTTTATTCAAAAGTGTGTCGCATTAGTGTTTTTTTTACCTTTTTTCTTTACTTTTACAGGTTAGCTTGAACAAGTGATCCATTGATCACTTGTTCAAGCTATTCTTCACCTAATACAGTGTAATACAGATGTATTACACTGTATTATGTGACACACTGAGCATGCTGCGCATGCTCAGTGTGTCACAGCCGGGTCCTGCCAGAAGCAGGACCCGGCTCCCGGCAGGAGGATCGCGCAGCTCCGGGCACTGGCAGTCCCGGGGCTGCGATCGGAGCAGCGGACCCCCCCCGGTAAGCGCCGCGGGGGGGTCTGATTCCAGCTAAATGCCCCTGACACGCCGCGATCGGAAATTATATAGCCGACACCCGCAGCTTCTGGCGCCGGCTCCGTTTAGGAGCCGGCGCCAGAAGCTTGACGTACTATTACTGCATTTTGCGGGAACGCACCTCCTGCCATGCCGTAATAGTACGTCAAATGTCGGGAAGGGGTTAAAGTCCAGGGTGTCAGTTTTAGGTGTTCTGTATTCCCCAAATTTCAAGTGTTTTTTCTCAATACAGTAGATATCAAGAAATCTGTGTCAAATCCACATAGTTGCTAGAGTGAATTTTGCTCAAAGTCTAGGGTGTCAGTTTTTCGGGTTCTCTATTTCCCAAATGTGAAGTTTTTTTTGTTGATAAAGTAGATATCAAGAAATCAGAGTCAAATCAACATAGTAGATTAACCAATATGTCAGACAGAGAGGTGGCAGGTGGAGCAGGCACAGGTCGCAGCACAGTAAGGGGACGTCGCAGCAGGGATGACTCTGAGGCCAGAACTGCCAGTGTCATCTAGCGGCAGTGTGTTGATGAACTACCCAAAGGTTCTCGATTGGTTGACTAGTTTATCCACTTCCTCCCAAATTACATGTGACAACCCCAGCCAAGAGTGCGTGGGTTCGTCGAATACAACCCTTAGTTGGCATGACCCTTAAGCAGGTCAGTGGCCCGCCCCTCACCCATCCTCAACCAGCCTCTGTCCTGTTCATTTCCCTCAGACAGAGATCTACTAGTTGGTCTGAGCTCAGCGCCACTATACAGCAAGGACAAAGTGTTTGAGGACAGTCAGCAGCTGCTTGGCAGTGAAGAGGTGGGGCCTACTGCGCTGCTTCTTGCGGTAGGGGGGAAAGAAGAGATGTGGAGAGTGGCACGGGAGGTTATGTTGCACATGCAAGTAGTCAGGCTGTGCATACTGAGACCGTTGAGGAGAATAGCAGTGACAGCGAAACACACATCGATGATGATGTAGCCGATCGCACTTGGGAACCGGGTGAAGCAAGGGCTTCATCATCATAGTCGGGAGAAGAGGTGTCAGCTTGCACGTCAGGCAGCAAAGCAGGCAGCAAGACGCTACTGTGACCATGAGTCAGCAGGGTGGCAGCAGTGCGAGGACGGGAGCCAAACGGCCACGGGGTACAAAACCCGCTTCACAGATCCAAGTAAGCCGCGGCTGATGAGCTCAGCAAGGCAGTGACGTTTGTAGTCACTCAGTGCAGAGTGTTGGCGGTAAAATCACCTACACCGCGGTGTGGCAGTTTTTTGTTAAGACACCGGAGGAGCCAAGCATGTGTATATGTAGACAGAAAGTGAAGCTTGGCAAGGAAGCTAACGTTGGCACCATGGCCCTGTGTCAACACATGCAGCGTAACCATCCAATGGCCCGGGAGAAACGTGTCTCAGATGTGGTGGCCCATCCTGCCGCGGCAACAACAGCAGCAGCACCTAGTGGCACACATGCCATTTCAGCCAGTAAGGCTCAAGCACCTCTGCCGTAGGGAGCTGTTTTTCTTTGACATCATCTCCCGGTCCAGATGCTCCTGCTCCTCGCTACGCATGGCGCCAGCAGGCGTTTAACGAGGCGATTAAAAAAAGACACCTGTATGCATCCAGCCATCCTATGGTGCAGCAGCTGACCGTGCTCCCGTCCAAGTTGTTGGTACTGCAGTCCCTCCATTTCCAAGTCATGGACTCTGCACCCTTCAGAGAACTAATAGCTTGTGCCGAACCAAGGTGGAAAGTTCCAAGTCGAAATTTCTTTTCCAAAAAGGCAGTGCCAGCCCTTCACAAATATGTAGAACAGTAGAAGGTGTAGAAGGTGGGCCAGTCCTTGAGCTAATCGGTTTCTTCCAAGGTACATGGCAGCACGGACGTGTGGAGCTCTAACTACGGTAAGTGCCAGTACATGTCCTTTACGGCCCACTGGCCCACTTCCCGCCCAGCCACCCCAACAACTTGAACAGGAGACGGCGCTTTCTCCTCCACGTTGTCAAACTACTGCTCCTGCACCAATGTCCACCTCCTCCTTCTCCACCACCACCTCAGCCTCCACAAGTCTAAGTGCTGCTCCATCATGACACCTGTGCAGGGCATGCAGTTCTACACCTGGTTTGTCACGCTCATGTGTGACACCTGCCGTTTGCTCAGTCCCTTTGAAGAGGATACGTTATTTGTCAGTCGCCAGGACTGCGGGATCAATAACGTCATTCCACTGCTTCATGTCCTGGAACACATGTTGCGCAATATGTCTGGTCAGGGCACTAGAGAAGTGGCGACTACATCTCATGGCCACATGGAGGAGGAGGACATTGGAACACAAGCAGAGTCTAGGGAAATTAGTGATTTTTCTACTCAGGTGACAGGAGAGGAGGAGCAGGAGCATTCGGGTGAAGTTAGAGGGGGTAGGGGCAAATGACTTAGAAGCACTGTGGCAGTATACAGTGGAGATGGAGGCTGGGAGTCCCTCAAAGTCACTTGCGCAGAGGGCCTGCAGTATGCTGCTTTGCCTAACTAGTGACAGCCGAATAGTCAACAATTGGGTGCCTTTTGTCCAGCTGGCCACCTCCACACTGTCATTGTGCCACTATGTGGCCTACCATGTTGTTGCCACCTCTAGAATTTGTCATCATGCCACTCTCTGACATCATGCTGCTGCCACCAACTCCACGCTCTGTCATTGTGCCACACTGTGGCCACCATGTTGCTGCCACATCCAGAATTTGTCATTGTGCCACTCTGTGACCTCATGCTGCTGCTGCCACCTCCATGCTCTGTCATTGTGCCACACTGTGGCCTACCATGTTGCTGCCACCTCCAGAATTTGTCATTGTGCCAGTCTCTGACCTCATGATGCTGCCGCCACCTCCACACTCTGTCATCCTGTCACTCTGTGGCCTACCATGTGCGCACATGTGTGGCACCGTACTGCCGCCGTGCCACCATTGCCGTCTATGGGGACGTATAGGCGGACGCAAATTTATAATGAGCCCTTAATCATCACAGTGATAAAACTGGCACAGAAAAAGACTAGTGTTTTCCAGCTAGAGACTGTCGGAACCTGAGACACATTTTTAAATCCCCCCTACTGTCTTATTTTCGGGGGAAACAGGGTATCATTTGGTCCTGGCAGGGTGATTGCTCATAGATAGATAGAGATAACATGAACCTTCATCTGCAGCTATTTTATGTTCAGGAATTTCTGGATGATAAGGTAAAGGACAGGAGGCTTCAATTTATCAAGAAAGCAGTGCAGAACTTTTAATATATATTGGTAAATTACCTAATATTCTACCCCCAACACTTAAACACACCTTACATAAAACATAAGGTAATGTGGTCAACCCCTCTAATAATATTACACAATTTGGAGTATGCTCACTGAGGACTTCACATATTGTTTATTGGAGGTTCATCCTTCAAAAAAAGAATTACTTTTGGGAATTGGAATCAATGCGTTTAGTGTGTTTATCTACTAGAAATTAATTTCTTTTTGTGCGTTTCCTGTAAATCCTGTAAGAATTGGTGGTAATATATTTTGGAGAAATAATAAAACCAGACAATAAAATGTAACTGTTTTTAAACAGAAAATGGAATGAGCAAAATATTTATCCTCCTTTACTTCCACAACATTGTCAGTATTTGAAGAGCGTGTAGAAGGTCTCTGAAGGGGTTTATAAAATTCAAAGAGAACAGACTGCTGAAGTGCATACAGATTGCCATGGTAACGCTTCCTGAAAATATTGTACATTTTCTTGTTTACTTTGCAGAAACCCTGATTGATTTTCCAGATTCCAATAAATCACAGCTGAGAACAAGTCTAGTTAACATTATATATATGTCATGCAGAGTACAGATTGAAATAAAGTATGTTTCATCATGTGTTCCTGTTGTAGGGCACAAAGTAATTGTGATTGCTGCATTCAAAAATGCTTATTATCATGGTATATTAACACCGGAAAGATAGGTACTATGGATCCTATTCTGGAATGGGGTATTTCAGGTTGTTACATAAGTTCTATGTAGCAAATATTGATAATTAGGGATGAGCATACCCAAACCACAATGTCTGTGTCAGGACTCGCAAATTGTACTGAATGGATCAGGTTTCAGGCCTTTTGCTGGAAAGCCACACCCAGAGCTGCCTGTGATTGACAGCTGCATTTCTGATCCTGGGAAAGCTGGGTGTGCCTCTGAACTCGTTTTGCCTGCAGCTGCGGTTTGAATGATGGACGGCTGAGCCAGTCAATGCTAGAGGCAGTGTCCATTACTGCTTTATATTCTGCTCAGCCCCTTCATTTGGTGCTGGTTATTGCAGTCTATCTGTGTATCTGGTGCTCTTGCTATTGTGTTTCTGGCTATTCTGTGTATTGACTTCTGCTTTGCCTACTGACCATTCTATTTGCTATACGAATCTGTACCTTTGCCGCCATCTTGGTTTTGACCCGGTTTGTTTGACTTCGCTTGTCTGTCTGTATCTGTTGTTTGTCCCTCAGTATCGTTTATCTCCTAGTGTGACCCCACCTTCCTGTCTGTCTAGTGTCGTTTTTTTGTTACCAGTGTGAACACTGACCTATATCAGTATCCCGGTTACCTGTCCGCTCCACCATCCAGCAGCTGCCAGACAAAGTAGGTTTTCCCTGTCATCTTGTAGGGTCACTCAGGGACCGTCAGTTAGGTTCCTGATAGTGGGTTCGCCCTTACCAGGGTGGTTTATCTGCTTTAGGCAGGGCCTTAGCCCACAGGGACGTCGCAGGGTGAGTTCGCCACCACCTACCTAGTCTGACAGCTAGCGCCAAGCCTGGTTGTGGTTGCGCGATTGCTGGACAGGTGCTGACAGTCTGGCACCCATCACAGGTGTTAACCCTAAAGATTCTGCTGCCAAAGCTCCATCTGGTGGTGCATTTAAAAAGTTAACACTCATGATCAGTCTTCCATGATGCTGACTCCATGTGTGCACCCCATCCTTTCCTGCTAGCATCCGTTGTAATGACTAGATGAGGACTTTGCCTCCAAGGGACATGAGCGACTAGAACAGTTTTGCTTTGACACTTTTGACAAATTTACCTCAATGTCTCTGGTTAAACTGAGGTTCTTGCTTTTTAGGAAACAAATTCCACCTTCTCTAGAGACAGACACAATGATAGATGTTTAGTATCTTGGATAATTCCTAGAAAATATTTCTGTTGGTATGGAAACAGATCAGACTTCTATTTGTTTGTTATGCAGGGCCAATTGGGAGCACATCACAGGGAAAAGGCTATCAAGTTTGGTGATCAAGTAATCAATGTAACAAAAAATTATATAAATTGTAAAACAAGATTTGTGGTCTATTCTAGCTATGCAGTTGTCGTAGTTTTTCCAATATAAAACCTATCAGAAGTTTGGATTTGAGAATAAAAGAACATATGAGGTTGAACAATTCGGGAGTAGGTGCACCTAGATTGATAAAACAAATGACGTAGTGCCATAATGGAGAACCTAAAGTCCTAAGATTTGTTGGAATAGAAGTGATGCCACCCGCAGTGAGAGGAGGGGATAGACAGTGACTACTCTTGCAAACGGAAATCAGATGGATTATAAAAGCAGATGCAATGGGCTTAAATGAAAAAATAGATTTTGGAATCTTTTTATAATATTATGATATTTTGAAAGAGAAACATACCAAAAGATGTACTGTACACAGATCAATTGAGTAGAAAAAAGTTCTTGTAATATGACTAAGAAATAAATCCTGATACTAAGGGTTGCTATGTATATTTGTATATTTATGATTTTTTTAAGTAGTTTTTTTAAAGAAGGAGGTAGGTCACAAAGAACATCTTTATCCACCTGTATATGGTATACTGTAAAAACGTTGTTCCCCTTTTTTTTTGTAGACCTGGGAACCTACCTTCTCTCACTACATATAGTACTAGGTTAAGTTCACTACATATGGAAGCTGGAAGAAGCACAGCTTGCGCAATACGGCCATAGCCTCTGAGGCCTCTCTTACACTTGCGTTTTTCACGTGCGTTTTCTGTGCGTGCTTTTGACGCGCAGAACTTGCATTGCACTCTGACCTATTGTAATCAATGGGTCTTTTCAGACTTGCATTTTTTTTCACGCACACACGCGCGTTTTTTAACGCGCATTTAAATCTCGACATGCTGTACTTTTGCAAGTCACGCGCGTGAAAAACGCACCATACAAGTCTATGGAGATGCAGCAAAAACGCATTGCACTCCTAGACACTTGCAAGTGCAATGCGTTTTTCACGCATCAATTGCCATAGAAAAGATAGAGCGCAGTCCTGAGTCCATTTCACGCGCATAACCTGCATTAACATTAACGCAATGCGCATTAACGCATTGAAATTGCATTGAAAATGCGCGTGAAAAACTGAAACACTGAACAAACTGATTGCACTCTGATGCAAAATGTGCGTTTTTCACTGACCAAACCCTGATCGCACCCTGATCGCACCCTGATCAAACTCTGACGTGATCTGCCTTACGTGGGCCTTACTGTGGGCAAGTCCTCCCTCCACTCCTGTTTGTGAGTATGCACTTTTTTGTATGATATAAAACGAAAAAAAACCTTGTCTTGGAAGATCGGTGAGTGCCAGTCTTTTTTCTCTTTTTTTTTGCTATGCCATAAGTGGATAATGTTTCTCAGAATTGGAGCACCCCATATGCCAATTGAAATATACATGTTGTAGCAACCTATGGAGGACATCCTTTACTAGTTCTCAATGTAAAGACGTTACAAAAGCTATCATTTTTATCTTTACAATATACACAATGATAGATGTTGAGTATCTAGAATAATTAAAGGGGTTTTCCCATTTCAGCAAATAAATGTTATTGTTTGTATAATCAAGTTATACAATTTTCCAATATCTTTCTGTATTAATTCCTCATTGTTTTCTAGATCTCTGCTTGCTGTCATTCTATAGATAGCTTCATTGTTTATTTCCGAGTCAAAAAGAAGAAAAAATATACAGCTCACCATAGCTTTTAGTTGCGCACGTGCTGGAGATCCACACCTGTGCCGGTGCCACACATAAGTCCAAGAAAAACACGAGACTCCGCAACAGTGCTTGGTTAAAAATGTTTGTCTTCCATCGAAGAGCTCTTTATTTCAGGTAAATCCATTAAAAGGATAGCAAGCATAATCCCTGCAAGTGCATATGAGGTCACATAAGCCTACGCGTTTCTGGTGCATAACGCACCCTTAGTCATGGCTAAACTTCCATTGTGTGTGTCGGAATAAGAGCCGCTCCCCTGCCCCACCTCCGTCACGTGACTAGGTTGTTGCAGGAAAACGGACCGGACTCCGGCACGTAATGCCAGTATATTACAGGTACAACAATCACCACAATTAAAAGATATAATGGAAATGTTAAAAACAGAAATTCAAGAAAAGTATACATATTCTACATGTTCACAAGTGGATGCATTCGACTTTTTGTGTATATATATGTCCAATAATGATAATCACTATATTGACATGTCCTGATACGACAGATATTCCGGTCCTGGGTTTGGTATTTCGATTGGTTAGTGCATACTGTGTATTTAAAAAAGAGACCAAATATATACATATAACCATCAAGTGCAGAAGATGATACATGATATATCCTCTCGTGCAACATTATACGTCTCATTTTTCTGTAATAAAGAAAAGAAAAACAATATGCACACCCAATCGTGACTGGACATCAGTGACACTCATAGTTAATTCAAGTCAGATAAATGAGAAGATAATTGGAAAAACATAGCAAATACAATCTAATAATGAAACATAATTTCATGTTTATGGATTAGACCTTTTGGAAACCTTGTGTCCAAACAGAAGATCCAATAAGCCTCACAATCTCGTAGGACCCTAGCTCTGTCTCCTCCTCTCACCAAAGGCTATATCTGTTCAATTACAACCCAATATAAAGATGCTATTTTTCCCTTATGTACCTCAATAAACTGTCGCACTACCCCCAATAAACTCTTCCTTTTTTCACTTTGTTCCAACATGCTCAATTTATACCAATTGTTAATATCCCTTAGATGTTCCAGAAATCTCAGTTTAAATTTGTGAATGGTACATCCCACGTATATCTTATGGCATAAGGTACAACCCACCAGGTATACTACATAATCGCTGTTACAGCTTACATAGCTATTAATGGTAAACCTATGATCTCCATCAGAATTAAAGGGGTTATCCGGGTTTAAAAAATTTCTTATGGCCGGGCTGGGGAGGGCTATTTAAACACAATAAACATGTACTTACCTCCTCCGGTGCTGCCGATGTCCCGCGCCGCGGCCCGTCTTCTCCGTGTGCCGGTTTCAGTACAAGGGCGCACAGGGAGCTTCCGGCCGGCCAGATGCTCCCATGCGCACCATCTCCCAGCGCTTACAACGCTGAGAGATAGGGACGGATGGGAGGAGCCGTCCACATCGCGGACCGGAAGCTCCCTGTGCGCGGCTTCCGTGCCCCTGTAAACAAACATCGGCGGCGCCGGAGGAGGTGAGTCCATGTTTATTATGTTTAACTAGCCCTCCTCAGCCCGGCCATAAAAAAATTTTTAAACCCGGATAACCCCTTAAAAAAGTGCTTGGTAGGTGACTAGAGATGAGCGAGCACTAAAATGCTCGGGTGCTCGTTATTCGAGACGAACTTTTCCTGATGCTCGAGTGCTCGTCTCGAATAACGAGCCCCATTGAAGTCAATGGGAGACTCGAGCATTTTTCAAAGGGACCATGGTTCGGGAATAAAATGTGTTATTTAATTGAAAAAGAATGTCTTCTGATAAGTTAGCAGATGTGTGCAAACACCTGCAATCTATTCTTCACTGTTCCGCGCGTATATTATCTCCCGACAAGTTAGCAGATGTGAAGAACAGTGAAGAATAGAATAAAAACAGTGAACACAGTGACCACAGGATCATTTAAGTGAAAAAAGCAGTGAAAAACACAGTGAAGAATAGATTACAGATGTTCGGCACATCTGCTTACTTGTCGGGAGATACGCTGTCCCGGGATCCGCTCCTCTTCTTCCACTGAAGTCTCCCCGATCTCTCTGCCCTTCCCGATGTCTCTGTACCCGCCGCTCCCCCGCTGTCTCCGTGCCCGCCGCTGCCCCGCTGTCTCCGTTGTACCAGTTTTTCGTCAGATTCCGTCTCCGCGCGTATCTTCCGACAATAGCAGATGTGCCGAACATTCTGTATTCTATTCTTCACTGTGTTTTTCACTTAAATGATCCTGTGTTCACTGTTTTTATTCTATTCTTCATTGTTCTTCCTGTGTTTTTAAATTAATGCTCGATCTCTCGAGCAGGGGGATACTCGTCCGGCGACGAGCCGTTTCGAGTCACCGTAATCTTGAACGACATCACCTCGGACGAGTTATCCTCGCTCATTCTCTACTAATTTTCCACAAACTTGTGCCACATCTTAACCGTGATATGTTCCACACTTAAAAAAACCCTTCTGTGCCAACCAAGTGCGACTACTTCTCTCCCTTGATCTGAATAAGCTAGAGGAAACATGATTGCCTATGGTTTTGTTTTTTCTAGCGACCACTTGGCAACCCTTGTTCAAGATTTTAGACAGGATCCCATCCTCAAACAAAATTGGTATGTGTTTGTGTATGATTTGTTTGATTTTATGGAACTGATCTGAAAATTGTAAACTCAAGACAGGGACATCTCTTGACATATCCCTGTTTAAGGGTTTCTCCTTTCTTCTGAACATATCTTCACGTTCCTTATTAGCAACAATAGCCCTTGCTCTTCTCAACATCCACTGTGGATATTTTCTATCTATTAATCTACGTTGTATTTGGAGGGTTTCGTGATTGTAACTCAGGTGAAGGGGGGACAAAAACCCTCTTACTATAAAAACAAAAAACCTAAGAAGGACTCTAATAGAACCCCAGCAAAAAACGGGTTAGAATGGGGTGGGAGAAAACACAAAAAATCCTGCAACCCCGTACATGGGGTGACACCTACCAAGCACTTTTTTAATTCTGATGGAGATCATAGGTTTACCATTAATAGCTATGTAAGCTGTAACAGCGATTATGTAGTATACCTGGTGGGTTGTACCTTATGCCATAAGATATACATGGGATGTACCATTCGCAAATTTAAACAGAGATTTCTGGAACATCTAAGGGATATTAACAATTGGTATAAATTGAGCATGTTGGAACAAAGTGAAAAAAGGAAGAGTTTATCGGGGGTAGTGCGACACTTTATTGAGGTACATAAGGGAAAAATAGCATCTTTATATGGGGTTGTAATCGAACAAATAAAGCCTTTGGTGAGAGGAGGAGACAGAGTGAGGCTTATTGGATCTTCTGTTTGGACACAAGGTTTCCAAAAGGTCTAAACCATAAACATGAAATTATGTTTCATTATTAGATTGCATTTGCTATGTTTTTCCAATTATCTGACTTGAATTAACTATGAGTGTCACTGAAGTCCAGTCACGATTGGGTGTGCATATTGTTTTTCTTTTCTTTATTACGGATACCACCAGGTAGTTCCACAGGTGCGAATAGCGCGGGCATGTCGGCCAAGGCATGAAGTATAGAACGTTTAGGCGAAGAAGAAAGTGGGTCGGGGACAGGCCAGGAGTTGGAGACAAGCAGCACAGGATCAGGTCGTGGACCGGAAAGGTCAAGTGGGTAGCACAGAAGCAGAGGGTCACGAACGGAACAGAGACAACACACACAGGAATTCAGTAAGAATAGATAGGGCATCAGGAGCAAGCTTTTGTTAAGGCTATGAGACACAAAGATCCGGCAGGGACCCAGGAAGAGGCTGGCTATTTAACAGAATTGGCCAGCTGCAGCGCCAATTATCTTGTGGCTCCTTTAAATTTTACAGAGCCGGGCGCCTCTGGCCCGTAAGAGAGGGGACGATGACGAGCCGGAGCGAGGACATCGTGGAGACTGGTAAGTTCCGGTGGGGGGCACACAGAGGGTGACCTGCGATATGGGTCGTAGGAGCACCGTGACACTGCCCTCTGTCACAAGGGTGGAGGTCATGTTTAAGTGAACTGGCAGAGAAGACTGGAATGTATCGCAACAGTGATGCAGCAGAACTTTAGGTATGCAGAATGTCTCCGCACAGAATTGAATGTGAGGTAACAGATCTCCCAGTTCAGATCATCCCTCCATCCCAGGTGTATATTCTAACAGAGGTTTCTATTTTTTTTCTGGCTCTTCATGCGCTCACTTCATCCACCTATGCAATTGGGGTCAATATTAGCTCGTTCCAGATAAGGCTACTTAAACCCGTTAGTCGCTCACCAGTACAGGCTATAGACTTCATTTAAAGCTGGTTACTAATGAGTTTCTAACAACCTTATGGCACTGTGTGAGTATTTACTGGACTTCCTCTGGCACAACTAATGGTTTAACGCAAGGCATCATGGCTTGTGGTGCAACTAACTGCATCAGTTGAGGTCATATGACAGATAGGGCTATTGTATCGGACCTCTGCGCACCCAGTGGCGCAGAGGCCTAAATTAATATTATCGGCAAATGACTAGTCTTAGCTAGCTTTGCGATATTTTTCACTATCCGCCACTCATCGCAGTGGGCGGTGAAGGTGGCGGGCGGCGCCCGGAACTGAGTGGGCCGGCTGACGGGGGCGTACTTGTCCCCGCCCTGGCACCACTGCTGACTGCCGGCGACTTCTTCATACGTGAAACACTCCGGTTTTGCGGTTTTCTACCCCAGGCCCTGCCTGGCGTAGGAGAATAAAAAAAAACTGCGCGACTGGCAGCCGATACATGAGAGATGCAATAAGCCTCTTCATTGTATCGGGCTGCGAATTTGAGCGGCGGGGCTTATATTACGCTGGCCGCACGAGCGCCGCGTATGATAAATATCCCCATGTCTCACTCACTTCACGCCTCTATGATAAGATTTTTGTCAAACACTTTCAAAACAGAAAAGCCGTAACTTTGGAAAGAAAAGGGTGAGCAGCACAAAGTAGGCATCATTCGTTTGTTTTGAAGGGGGGAATCATATAAAATTTGGTAAATCACTATAGCTTTCCAGTACACTTTAAGCTAATTATAATTATATTTTGTGAAGTGTGATGCGCTCCCAATTGGCCCTGCGTAACAACAAAAAGATTTTGTCTGATGTTCCATCCCAACAGAAATATTTTCTATTTAAGGGTATTCTCATTTCGGCAGATTATTGTTATTATCAATCCAATGTACTTTCTGTATCAATTCCTCACGTGTTTCTAGATCTCGGATTGCTGTAATCTTTAAAAGCTTCATTGTTATTTCCAGTAGACAAAATCTGACCATGGTCACACGATGCACAGCTGTTTAGGAGAGAGAATCAGAGCTGGGGTTATAAGGTCTAAACCTGTGTGACCATGGTCAAATTCCTATACAAATAGTGGAAATAACTAGTCCAAGAAAAAACACGAGACTCTGCAGACAGTGGTTAAAAATGTTTGTCTGTCCATCGAAGAGCTCTTTATTTCAGGTAAATCCATTAAAAGGATAGCAAGTAATCCCCGCAAGTGCATATATGGTCCACAAAGCCTAGCGTTTCGGTGCACAACCGCACCCTTAGTCATGGCTAAACTTCCATTGTGTGTGTCGGCATAAGAGCCGCTCCCCTGCCCCCACCACCGTCACTGACTAGGTTGTTGCAGGAAAACGGACTGGACCCTGCACGTAATGCCATAATTACAGGTACAACATAATCACCACCAATTAAAATATAATGGAATGTTATAAAAACAGAAATTCAAGAAAAGTATACATATTCTACATGTTCCAAGTTGGATGCATTCGACTTTTTGTGTAATATATGTCCAATAATGATAATCACTATATTGACATGTCCTGATACGACAGACAATATTCGGTCCTGGGTTTGGTATTTCGATTGGTTAGGGTCAACTGTGTATTTACAAAAAGAGACAAATATATACATAACCATCATGTGCAGAGATGATACATGATATTATCCTCATCGTGCAACATATAAGTTCGTATTCTGATTTTAAATTCTGAGAGAGATCATAGGTTTACCTAATAGTATGTAGCTGTAACAGGCGATTATGTAGTATACTGGTGGGTTGTACCTTATGCCATAAGATATACATGGGATTGTACCATTCGCCAATTTAAACAGAGATTATGGAACATCTAAGGATATTAACAATTGGTAAATTGAGCATGTTGGAACAAAGTGAAAAAAGGACAAAAAAGGAAGATTATCGGGGGTAGTGCGACACTTATTGATTAGGAAATAAGGGAAAATAGCTCTTATATGGGGTTGTAATCGAACAAATAAAGCCTTGGTGAAGGAGGAGGGACGAGTGAGGCTTATTGGATCTTCTGTTGGACACAAGGTTTCAAAAGGTCTAACCATAAACAGAAATTATGTGTCATTATAGATTGCATTTGCTTGTTTTTCAATTATTGCTTGAATTACTATGAGTGTCACTGAAGTCAGTCACGATTGGGTGTGCATATTGTTTTTCTTTCTATTACGAAAATGAGACGTTTTAAATGTTTCACGAGAGGAGATCTAAATGTATCATCTTCTGCACATTGATGGTTTATGTATATATTTGTCTCTTTTCTGAAATACACAGTATGCCACTAACCAATCGAAATACCAAACCCAGGACGGAATGTCTGTCGTATCAGGACATGTCAATATAGTGATTATCATTATTGGACATATATATACACAAAAAGTCGAATGCATCCAATTGTGAAATGTAGAATATGTAACTTTCTTGAATTTCTGTTTTTTAACATTCCATTAATTTAATTGTGGTGAGGTGATTATTTGTACCTGTAATATACTGGCATTACGTGCAGGGGTCCAGTCCGTTTTCCTGCAACAACCTAGTCACGTGACGGTGGTGGGGCAGGGGAGCGGCTCTTATTCCGACACACACAATGGAAGTTTAGCCATGACTAAGGGTGCGTTGTGCACCAGAAACGCGTAGGCTTATGTGACCTCATATGCACTTGCGGGGATTATGCTTGCTATCCTTTTAATGGATTTACCTGAAATAAAGAGCTCTTCGATGGAAGACAAACATTTTTAACCAAGCACTGTTGCAGAGTCTCGTGTTTTTCTTGGACTATTGTTTATTTCCACCTATTTGGATAGAAATTTGACCATGGTCACACAGGTTTCAAGACTCGTTATAACCCACAGCTCTGATTACTCTCTCCTACTAACAAGCTGTGCATCTGTGTGACCATGGTCAGATTTCTGTCTACTGGAAATAAACAATGAAGCTTTTTAAAGATTGACAGCAATCAGAGATCTAGAAAACCGTGAGGAATTGATACAGAAAGTACATTGGATTGATAATAACAATAATCTGCCGAAATGAGAATACCCCTTAAATAGAAAATATTTCTGTTGGGATGGAAACAGATCAGACATCTTTTTGTTTGTTACGCAGGGCCAATTGGGAGCGCATCACAACCTTCACAAAATATAATTATAATTATGCTTAAAGTGTAGCTGTAAAGCTATAGTGATTTTACCAAATTATTATATGATTCCCCCCTTTCAAAACAAACAGAATGATGCCTACTTTGTGCTGCTCACCCTTTTCTTTCCAAAGTTACGGCATTTTCTGTTTTGAAAGTGTTTGACAAAAATCTTTATCACTAGAGGTGAAGTGAGTGGAGACTATGGGGGATATTTATCATACGCTGGCGCTCGTGCGCCAGCGTATGATAGCCCCGCCGCTGCAAATTCGCAGCCCGATACATGAAGAGGCTTCTGCCTCTTCATGTATCGGGCTGCCAGTCGCGCAGCGTTTTTCCTACGCCAGGCAGGGCCTGGGGTAGAAAAAACCGCAACCGGCGACTTTTCACGTATGAAAAGTCGCCGGCAGCAGCGAGTGTGCAGGCGCGGGGACAGTAACGCCCCGCGCCGGCCCACTCCAGTCCGGCCGCGCCCCCCCTTCACGCCCCACTGGCGTGAAGGTGGCGGATAGTGAAAAATAATCGCAAAAGCTAGCAATAAGCTAGCATTTGCGATTATTTTAGGGCCTCTGCGCCACTGGCGGTGCGCAGAGGTCCTGATAAATATGCCCCTATCTGTCTATGACCTCAAGCTGATGCCAGTTAGCTTGCCCACAGATCCCATGATGCCTTGCGTTAAATCCATTTAGTTTCCCACGAGTAAATCCAGTAAATACTACACAGTGCACATACAGGTGGTAGAAATCATTAGTAACCCAGTTAAATGAAGTCTATAGCCTGTACTGTGTGAGGACTAAGGGTTTATAGCTTATCTGGACAGAGCTGATATTGCCAATTGCAAGGTGGAGGAAGTGAGCAGCATGAAGAGCAGAAAAAAACAGAGAAACCTCTGTAGAATAACAGCCTGGGATGGAGGGACTGATCTGGAACAGGGAGATCTGTTACCTCACTATTCTGTGCAGGAGACATCTGCATACACATCAAGTTCTGCTGCATTCACTGTTGAGAACACTTCCAGCTTTGCTAAGTTCACTTAAACATGACCTCCACCCTTGTGAGCAGAGGGCAGTGTCACGGGTGCTCCTACGACCCATATCGCAGGTCACACCTCTGTGTGCCCCAGCCAGGAACTTACCAGTCTCCACGATGTCCTCGCTCCGGCGCGCTCGTCCCCCTCTCTTAGGGCTCAGGCGCCCCGGCTCTGTAAAATTTAAAGGGCCAGCACACCGATAATTGGCGCTGGCAGCTGCCAATTCTGTTAAATAGCCAGCCTCTTCCTGTGTTCCCTGCCGGATCTTTGTGTCTCATAGCCTTACAGAAAGCTTGCTCCTGATGCCCTCTGCTATTATTCTGAATTCCTGTTGTGTGTCCTCTGTTCCGTTCGTGACCTCGCTTCTGTGCTACCCATCTTGACCTTCCGTCCCTGACTCTGATCCTGTGCTGCTTGTCTCCACCTCCTGCCTGTCCCCGACCACGTTTCTGCCTAACGATTCTATACTTCGCCTTGGCCGACACCGCGGCATATTCGCACCTGTGGAACGACCTGGTGGTACCGCGTCGCTGCAAGTCCAACCCACTTTGGACTTAGACTCCGGTTTCAGGTGTTGGCTTACATCTTCGTCCGTGGGGGTCCTTAGGATGCACTACCACTGATGCCACTACCACAAGGGATCCCGACAAGGTTCCGCTACCTGAAATGGCTAATATTACCCCCATTGTGGTCCAGCAGTCTCAACAGATTGCCGCACAAGGACAGCAACTTGCACAACTCACCGCCACCTTTCAGCAATTGTTGGCTACCCAGCACCTGCGTCCAGTACCTGCAGTAACTCCCGTTTCTATAGCTGCATCATCTAATGCTGAGCCCAGGCTGCGTCTATCCATGCTCTCCATATATAACGGTGAGGCCAAGTTATGCAGGGGTTTCATTACTCAGCCCTACGGGGGTAAGGTGGCGTTCGTGATCAGCCTTCTTTCCGGGAAAGCTTGTGCATGGGCTACTCCCCTCTGGGACAGGAATGATTCGATAACGGCTACTCTTACCGTGTTCCTTGCTGAAATTCAGTCCATCTTTGTGGAACGTTCCTGGGCATCTTCAGCTGAGACTGCATTGTTAAACCTGCCTCAAGGGGACTCTTCTGTTGGAGACTATGCGGTCCAGTTCCGTACTTTAGCCTCTGAGCTGGATTGGAATGCGACTTTTAAAAAGGGACCATTTGGTCAGATCAAAGACGTCCTGTCTGCACGGGACCTCCCGTCTAATCTGAGCGTTCTAATCACCCTGGCCACGTCTGGAACAACCGCAAGTCAGGACCCATTGTCTGCCCCGCCTGGCTCCAGTCTCCAAAGGCCACCCCAGCCATCTTCCGTGCCTTTTGCAGAGGAGCCAATGCAAGTGGATAGAGCTTGCTTGACAGGAGAATATCTGCCTCTATTGTGCCAGCCCGGAACACTTTATTACATCTTGTCCAGTCCGTTCACAACATCTGGGAAAACGCCCGAGCCTAAGGTTCTTGAGAGAAGCGTCCCTAGGTGAGAGCAAAACTTCTCCTTGTCTGAATGTCCTTGCTTTTCTCAGTTTTGGACAGGCAACCCACTTCAAGTCGACACTGGCTCTGTAGGGAATTTCGTGGATGTTGCCTTGGTCTCCCAGCATCACTTTCCAATGGTTCGCTTAAAGAAGCCAGTGGTTATCTCTTTCGTCAGTGGACAGATTCTCCATGACCCGGTCCAGTATCATACTGAGTTCCTGTCTCTACAAATTGGGGCGTGGCACAAGGAGACTGTCATTTTATGTGCTCCCCCGGTGTATGTCCTCAGTGCTTTTGGGCCTTCCGTGGTTGCTGCAACACGCTCTGGTGCTCGACTGGCAGACTGGTGAAATCCTTCGCTGGGGCCAGAATGTGCCATTCCCACTGTCTGAAGGCTCTTCATCCAATGTCCGTAATGTCTTCTGTGGACTCTCCTAAGCAGCTGGCAGGTCTTCCTGCTGCTTATAAGGATTATGCAAATGTTTTCTGAGAAGTGGAGGTTCTGCCACTGCATTGCCCCTATGACTGTCCCATTGACCTGCTGCTGGGTACATCTCCTCCACGAGGTCGGGTATACCCATTATCTGTGCCCGAAACTGCGGCTATGTTGGTCTACATCCAGGAGAATTTGCAGAAGGGATTCATCTGCAAGTTGTTTTCCCCTGCTGGTGCTGGATTCTCCTTTGTGGCCAAGAAGGATGGTTCAATGCATTGATTACTGTATAATGTCACGGTGAAAAAAACGCTCCCCTTTGCCTCTAATCACGGAACTTTTTGATCGCCTACGGGGTGCCAAAGTTTTCACCAAGATGGATCTGCTGGGGGCATATAACCTCATTCGCTTCCGTGGGGGCGATGAGTGGAAGACAGCTTTCAATACTCGTGATGGGCATTGCTTATATGCCAAGCTGGAGAAATGCCAATTTCATCAGAGTACTCTTCCATTCCTGGGATACATAATTTCTGACAAAGGACTACAGATGGATCCTGCCAAGTTGTCTGCCATACTTCAGTGGCCTTGCCCAGTAGGACTACGTGCCATACAGAGATTTCTGGGCTTTGCCAATTATTACCGGCAATTTATTCCACATTTCTCCTCTCTTGTATCTCCTATTGTGGAGCTGACCAAGCAGAATGCCACTCCTAGACTCTGGCCTCCAGTGGCTGAAGAAGCTTCCACTAAGCTGAAGTCTGCCTTTGCCTCTGCCCCACTTCTCACACGGCTTGACACGGAGTAGCCATTCCAGTTGGAGGTTGACGCATCATCCGTTGGTGCTGAGAGGAATTATTCCATTGGTGATCGGGAACTTGTGGCCATAAAGCTAGCTTTGGAGGAATGGCACCATCTTCTGGAAGGAGCCCTTCATCCAGTCAATATCTACACTAACCACAAGAATCCCCTGTATCTCCAGACTGCTCAGCGTTTCAATCCTTGTCAGGCTGGCTGGTCCCTCTTCTTCTCTCGATTCAACTTCCTGATCCACTTCTGTCCAGCCAAGAATAACGTCAAAGCTGATGCCCTCTCTCGTGACTCTGATGAAGAATCGGCTCCTCGTCATATCAGTCCTCTGGAACGACTGGTTCTTGCTGCCCCTGTGGACCTACGGCAGCTTCCTCCTGGCAAGACCTATGTCCGACCTGCTGTTTGGAAGAGGATACTAACTTGGGGACATTGCTCTCATGTGGCAGGGCACCCTGGGGTGCAGAGATCTATTGCTCTCATATCTCGTTACTACTGGTGGCCAAATTTGGTCAAGGATGTTTGAGATTTTGAGGATTCCTGCACTTCCTGTGCCCGTAACAAGTTGTTGCCTGTGGACTCACATAGAGATGGACTTTATTATGCATCTCCCATCTTCTTCCGGTAATACAGTCATCTGGGTGGTAACGGATCGCTTCTTTAAGATGTCCCACTTTGTTCCTCTGTCAGGTCTGCCGTCGTCTCCACGCCTTGCCAGCTTGTTCTTCCTGCACATCTTCCGGCTACATGGACTTCCCCTGCATATTGTCTCGGACCTTAGGGTCCAGTTTGTTTCCTGTTTCTGACAGTCTCTGTGCAGTCAATTGCAAGTTAAACTGGACTTCTCATCTGCGTATCATCCACAGTCCAATTGACAAGTTGAGAGGGTTAATCAGACCCTGGGATGCTATCTCTGCCACCAAAAGGACGACTGGTCCTCCTTGCTGCCATGGGCGGAATTTTCTTGCAACTTTCTGGATTCTGATTCTGCCAGCTATGCTCCATTTTTTGTTATCTTTGGGCGACATTCATGCCTACCTCTTTCTCTGTCTGAGCCTTCTGATTTTTCTGCCATGGAGGAATTGGTTCAAGATCTCAAGTCCATCTGTTAGCAAATACGGCAGTCACTACTTTGGACCTTTGCCCGCACCAAGACCAAGGCCTCCTCCAGTCTTCTCTCCAGGTCATAAGGAGTGGTTATCTTCTAGATACGTCTGGCTGAAGGATCCCAGCTACAAGCTCTGTCCTCGCTATCTGGGTCCATTTGAGGTGGCCTATAAGCTCCGCCTTCCTCCCATCATGCGCATCCCAAATTCTTTCCACTTCTCCCTTCTGAAGCCAGTCATCCTGAACCGCTTTTCCTGGCAAGTACCACCTCCAGCTCCTGAGGCGCATTCCACCTACACTCACCGGCCACTTTATTAGGTACACCTGTCCAACTGCTCGTTAACACTTAATTTCTAATCAGCCAATCACATGGCGGCAACGTGCATTTAGGCATGTAGACATGGTCAATACAGTTCAAACCGAGCATCAGTATGGGGAAGAAAGGTGATTTGAGTGCCTTTGAATGTGGCATGGTTGTGCCAGAAGGGTGGTCTGAGGTATTCAGAAAATGTCTGATCTTACTGGGACAGCACCAAACCCGCCTCTAGGGTTACAGAGGTAATCGTCCGAAAAAGAAAAACTGCCATAATACACGGTGATGTCCGGCAGTTCATCCCTAGCTGGCCAGCACACGCCATTACCCGCACAGATATCGATGATTGCCTAACAGAGGTAGAGGGACCGATGGGCAGGGACTTGTTCAGGCCACGTGATAGAACGGCAACAGTGACTCAACGCCCAAAGTTACAACACAAGGTAGGGAAGAGCATCGTCTGAACGCACAGGACGTCAAACTTTGAGGAAGATGGGTACAGCAGAAAGACCACACCGGGTGCCACTCCTTTCAGCTAAGAACAGGAAACTGAGGCTACAATTTGCACAAGCTCATCGAAATTGGACAGTAGAAGATTGGAAAAACGTTGCCTGGTCTGATGAGTCCCGATTTTTGCTGTGACATTCGGATGGTAGGGTCAGAATTTGGCATCAATAACATGAAAGCATGGATCCATCCTGCCTTGTATCAACGGTTCAGGCTGGTGGTGGTGGTGTCATGATGTGGGGAATATTTTCTTGGCACTCTTTCGGCCCCTTGGTATCAATTGAGCATCGTTGCAACGCCACAGCCTACCTGAGTATTGTTGCTGACCATGTCCATCCCTTTATGACCACAATGTACCCAACATCTGATGGCTACTTTCAGCAGGATAATGCGCCATGTCATAAAGCTGGAATCATCTCAGACTGGTTTCTTGAACATGACAATGAGTTCACTGTACTCAAATGGCCTCCACAGTCACCAAATCTCAATCCAATAGAGCATCTTTGGGATGTGGTGGAACGGGAGATTCGCATCATGGATGTGCAGCCGACAAATCTGCGGCAACTGTGTGATGCCATCATGTCACTATGGACCAAAATCTCTGAGGAATGCTTCCAGCACCTTGTTGAATCTATGCCACGAAGAATTGAGGCGTTCTTAAGGCAAAAGGGGGTCCAACCCGTTACTAGCATGGTGTACCTAATAAAGTGGCCGGTGAGTGTATGTCTATGAGGTGAAAGAGGTCCTGGGTATGAAGTCAGTCCGAGGGAAGCGGTTCTTTCTTATTGACTGGAAGGGGTTTTGGCCAGAGGAGAGATCTTGGGAGCCCAAGGACAACATCCTGGATTGTGCTCTTCTTCAAAGTTTCCTTCAATCAAGAAGAGGGGGAGGCCGAAGGGGGGGGGACTGTCACGGGTGTCCTGCGACCCATATCGCTGATCACAGGCGCACCAGTGTACTTCCGTGTGCCCTAGCCAGGAATTTACCTTTCCCAGCTCCAAATATGTGATTTTTAGATGCTCTATATGTGTGTCTGTGTATAAATGTGTGTGAATGGGGTTGGGATCTAAACAAGGTGGTTAAACCCAGTCTAGGGCTACACACATGCGCAAAAAAAATATACAAAATTGAAAACAAAAAAGCATGTGTAAGGTAGCAAAACATCAAATAATTACTTTAATGAAAAGAATGGACATACAACAAACATCAACAGGACACAAAATAATAAAATCATTTAAAAAGGATGCACCCTAGTGCACCCATGCATACACAGTCACCTGGAGCCCGACACCTGATAATGTCAGGTTATCCAGACCTGCGCCCCCCACAAGCCAATCTCACAACACTAGCTCCAAAAATATATATAGCTATAGAGGCTGGGCCTGTGTTTGTAAGCTATAGTAGTGTGATCACTGTCAGCACATCCGGGCTGAGGATATACAACAATGTGTGCCCAAATGTGCATAATATTTCTCTGTGCCGTGATGGCTTGTGTGCAAAATATAGACCCAAAAACACTGGTCCAAGCTGTGAATTTACCGGGAGGTGGAGGTGAGGGCTCAGGACAGGTCGCCCCATGCATTCCGCCATGAATCGCAGCTTCCTCAGGGGTGCCCCGCTGATGTAGTACCCAAACATATATACCTGTAGCTTGTAAACATGATGTGCAGCCGGTGTGTGAGTACCGGGGCTGCGCCAGAATCGGCATCCCCGGAAACAGGGAGGAGCGCGCCACGATATGACGTCACATCCGCTGACGCGGGCCGCCATCCGCGCATGCGCACTTCCAACCCGTATCCGGGCAACCTAATCTTACATAGAATCGAGATAGCACGGGTGTCTCATGAAAACGCAACTGTTGAGAATAGATAACCACAGTGCAAACCACAGTATTAATAAAGAGCATAGTGCATATGTAATCATAATGGGTAGTGCAAATATAAGCAATGTGCAGGTAATAATAAACAACATGATTAGTCCAAAAGGAATTTCTATCACAAACTGTAACAGGCACATCCAATCTGCCACTCATGCACCATATATGCATGGGCCCATGCACACTAACCCAACACTCATACCTTAACATTCAGTCAAAAATATTTCATGATAATTTCATCATAAATTTTGTTACAATATAATTATTGTAAGAAAATGCCAGATATTATAAAATACAAAATAGTGGGTACTTGAACTGTCAGTATGACCATATCAATTTTATATAACAAGCCATAATAAGGTTTGGATGGAAAACAACTATCCACAGTTGCAAAACATTTTCTCAATGTGCACAGAGGTTATTCCTCCAGTTTAACCCCTTAACGCTGAAGCCACTTTTCACCTTCCTGACACGGCCCATTTTTTAAAATCTGACATGTGTCTATTTAAGTGGTTATAACTTTGGAACGCTTTAACATATCCAGTTGATTTTGAGATTGTTTTTTCGTGACACATTGTACTTCATGTTGGTTGAGAAATTTCATCAATATGTTTAGTATTTATTTATGAAATAAATGGAAATTTGGCAAAAATTTTGAAAAAAACAATGTTTTCCAAATTCAAAATTTTCTACTTTTTGGAAAGTTGGTCATATCACTAAAATAACTTGATAACTAACATTTTCCATATGTCTGCTTTAACTTGGCATCATTTTTCAAACATCTTTTCCTTTTTTTAGGATGTTAGGAGGCTTATAACTTTAGGTGCAATTTTTCAGATTTTCACGAAATTCATCAAAACCTACTTTTGGAGGGTCAATTTAGTTAGAAGTGACTTTATAAGGCCCACATGACAGAAAACCCCCACAAATGACACTATTTTAGAAACTACACCCCTCAAAATATTCAAAACAACCTTTGGGAATTTTGTTAACCCTATGAGCGTTTCATGAGGGTGAAAGATAAATGAAAGTGAAATTAGAGAAATGTAATTTTATCTTACTATAGATTCATTGAACACTAAAATTTGCACCTTCACAATGGGTTAAAAAGAAAATTGCATTTTACAATGTTTTGGGCAATTCCTCCTGAGTATGCCAATACCCATTTTGTCACTGTACCCTGCTGTACGGGCTCAGGGGGGCACTTGGAATGCAAAGAGCGTTGTTTCGATTTTGGAGGGTAAATATGGCTGAAAAAGTTTTCATGTGTCAGGATGCATTTGGAGAGCCATAATGGTACCAAAAAGATAGATAGATAGATAGATAGATAGATAGATAGATAGATAGATAGATAGATAGATAGATAGATAGGAGATAGATAGATCTGTGATAGTGCTAACCTGGGAAATAAGTTTAATAGTGCCCTGAATTGGAGGAGCCAGAACCATGTCCTCAGAAAGAGCCAAGCAGGGATACCAAACCTTCCCACCACTGACCACCTCTATTCCCTGCACACCTCATCCAGAACCAAGTTCCCAAGGCAAAGTGGGGAAGGATATACACCTGTTTTGTGGACATCATGAAGGCCTTGGACTCCGGGTCGCTTCCCAAACCTGCTGGATAGTGAAATAGGTGGGAAAGTCTACAATGTCAGGGGGAAGACCTGCAGCGTCAAGCTAAAGGGAAGGAGAACAACCTATTTACACCTTCAATATCTCCATGAATGCGCTGGCTGCAGCCCTGGTGCCCTCCTCTACACCATGACAATAAGGTGAATATTCTCCTACAGTATATGCAGATGACCTTAGGATATTGCCACCTACTGGAAGTCTCCAGGACAATCTGGAAATCTGGGAAATTTAGCACTACCTGGGCACTAGCCATCAATCTAACTAAAACCAATATCATAGTCTTCCAGAGGAGGAACTCAAGAGCAGCCGGGCTTTCCTCCTTCACACTGAACAGCGACAGACAGCTACAAGTATCTGGGCCTGGACATACACCAGATTTTGGGAAACTTCAAGCAAGCCCTCCAGGTGCTCAGGGACAAGGCCTGCAGAACCTTACATGCAATCAGAAGACAATTGTACAAACTCAAACCTCATGACGGTCTTATAACTCCATCATTACCCCTACCCTTCTGTATGGCAGTGAGGTCAGGGGTCCACACAAGTACCCAGACTGGTCAAGATGGGACTCCAGTCCAACCAAAATATTCAACCTACAATACTGGAAACACCTACTTCAAGTCCATCATGGAAATAGGGTAGATTCCATACATTACAGTCCAGAAGAGGGCGCTATGATTCCTGGCTCACCTACAGAGCAGCAGCTCACAGTCCTTCCACCATAAAGCCCTGCAGCAGCAGGGAGTCCCGGGGAGCACAACCGCGACCAGACCAGGCAGGAAACAATCAAGGCTGACAATTAGAGATGAGCGAACATGCTCGTCCGAGCTTGATGCTCGGTCGAGCATTAGCGTACTCGAAACTGCTCGTTGCTCGGACGAATACTTTGCCCGCTCGAGAAAATGGCAGCTCCCGCCGTTTTGCTTTTTGGCGGCCAGAAACAGAGCCAATCACAAGCCAGGAGACTCTGCACTCCACCCAGCATGACGTGGTACCCTTACACGTCGATAGCAGTGGTTGGCTGGCCAGATCAGGTGACCCTGGGATAGACTAGCCGCTGCCCGCGCTGCTCGGATCATTCTGTGTCTGGATGCCGCTAGGGAGAGAGCTGCTGCTGGTCAGGGAAAGCGTTAGGGTGTTCTATTAGCTTACTGTTAGGCAGGAGTGATTCTCAAAGAACCCAACAGCCCTTCTTAGGGCTACAATAACGTTCTACTTTTTTTATTTTAATTTGCATCTAGTACCATTTTGTGAGGAATTAGCAGGGGGACTACTAGTGGCACATTTGGCGCTGAATGCACATCAGCTCTGGCCCTGCCTCTCAGTCTTGGCCCCCACCACGCATATTCAACCACTGTTTCTGGGCGAGGACTCTCCTCTGTCTCGAAGCACTGTGTCACCACGCCCTATCAACCCAGCTTGGGTCGTGTCACCTAATCATCCTCAGGATCTCAGTATGCTCCCCTCGGACTTTTCCCTGCAAAACAACTTCCCCACGTCATGACAACAGCCCCCCCCCTGTATCCTCATCTCGGACACAATCTTTAGAACCACATCTTCCAACTACCGCTCAAGAAGGTCCATCATAAAGACTGCGAACTGGTGGGAAAAACTGTGGCATCGGAACATTGCTCAGCAGCAACGGGACCCCCCAAGTGGTTTGTGGACTGTGGGAAGGGTCCAGAAAACAGTTTCTCAGAGATTTCGGTCAAATTGCCACATTTTCCTTTGAGGGGGCAGACTGGGGGGGGGAGGCTGAGGGCAGGAGCTGGAGGAGTGCCGATTTCGGTGACCATGGGGTGGACTTGCGGGAAGACGGACTGGTGGACCAAATTGCTCGAGCATTTGTCGGCAATCCCGACATCAAATGTTCGAACGGTTTTGGCATCAACAGTTGCTCTACCACGAGTCCCAGTAACTTCAGACATGAACATAGGGGAGTTAGCTCTCGGCGTCCCTGTCCATCATAAGCAGTGGTTGGCTCACCCCGCCCAGGACCACGGCCTCTGACCCCTGCAGTAGTTGACGCCACGTCCCCGCCCCGTCTCGACCCCTAGCCTCGGTTAAACATTTTTAAAATGAGAGTTATAACTTTAATTTTTTTAACTTTTTTGTGGTTTTTGTTTTTTTTTGTGGTTTTTTAGTTTTTAAAAACCAAAAACGATTGCTATCCTATGCTATGGCTATTTTTCTAGCCAAGTATGAAAGGCACACTGCTATTGCCAGATGAGATGACGATGAGATTAAAAAAATAAACGTAAATAAAAAAGGAAATGGCAGACTGTGCCTAATTGAAATCCAACCCTAATAAATTTTCCATCGGTCTTGAATGGATATGTGCGTCACTAAGCGCAAAACACAGCGGTCGCAATCTCACTAAAAATGGCTCACAATTTCTAGTAGATGCACTGCAGCCAGTACAGCCACAGCGATCAACCAGAATCAAATATATATTAAACGATACTGTAGGCCGTAAGTAAGCCGTTTGGATTTCTCCTATGGCTATTTTCTAGCCAAGTATGAAAAGCACAAGACTATGCAAGATGAGATGACACTGAGTTATTAAAAAATAAACGTTAAAAAAAAAGTAAATGGCAGACGTGTGCCTAATTGAAATCAAACCTAATAAATTCCACTTGGTGTTTGAGGTGGTGGATATGGTGTCATAAGAAGCTAACACAACGTAGCACGAATAACGAGTACCCGAGCATTTTAGTGTTCGCTCATCTCTAGTAACAATCCATGTTCTTCTAGGGAAGAAAGCTGGCATTTCCTGAATGTCAGACGAGCAGTCCTCTAATATTTAGATGCCACAGCAGCGTGGAGAAGTGATGACAACTTATTTATATTGTATTATAAACCGGGGCCTCTTGGGCAGAAAGAGGAGGTGCTGCACATATATCAAATAAGCAGGCCGGCCACATGGCCCTCGCCTATATAAAGCATTATCGTCTGGATCTGCAGGGTGTCAGGGATCTATTATTCGGCGCAAAGTTCTCCAGGTGGTGGTCCCACCCTAAGGTAATATTTGGTATATCCCCACATGGCCCACTTTTCCATGAGTCCACCATGACGGCCCTATATATTCCCTCCCTTGTTCTCTACACTTCTATTTTCACTGTTCATTTCGGTTATTTTTTATTACACTGGTGAAGGAGGATAATGGAAGGGTTTTAACTAGAGATGAGCGAAAACACTCGTCCGAGCTTGATGCTCGTTCGAGCATTAGCGTACTCGAAACTGCTCGTTGCTCGGACGAGTATTTCGCCAGCTCGAGAAAATGGCATCTCCCACCGTTTTGATTTTTGGCGGCCAGAAACAGAGCCAATCACAAGCCAGGAGCCTCTGCACTCCACCCAACATGACGTGGTACCCTTACACGTCGATAGCAGTGGTTGGCTGGCCTGATCAGGTGACCCTGGAAAAGACTAGCCCCTGCCCGCGCTGCTCGCATCATTCTCTGTCTGGATGCCGTTAGGGAAAGAGCTGCTGCTGCTGCAGGGATAGCGTTAGGCTGTTATATTAGCTTACTGTTAGGCAGGAGTGAGTCTACAAGAACCCAACAGGGCTAGAATAGCCTTATATATATTTTTTTTTTGTTTGCTTGTGGCTGGGCTTGCTGGCACTAGTAGTGCAACTAGTACCATATTGTGACGAATTTGCAGGGAGACTTGCGAACGTTATATTTAGCTCTTAGTGACACACATATCCATCTCAAACACCTAAGTGGGACAATTTATTAGGGGTTTGATTGAATTAGGCACAGTCTGATGATTTTTTTTTTTCACTTTTATTTTTTTTTATAAGTCCTCAGGCACAGCACAAAATCCAGTTGTGTGCTGTCAGTGTAGGTTAGAAACTAGCCATAGCAATAGGATAGCATCGTTTTATTAAAAAATAAAAATAAAAAACACAAATAAAACAAAAAAAAACTAAAAAATCCCCAAAAATTTACAGTTTACACTTTAATTTTGAAAATGTTGAACCCGAGGGCTAGGGGTAGAGGGCGTGGGCGTCCAACTACTGCAGGGGTCAGAGGCCATGGTCCTGGGCGGGTGAGTCTACACCTGCTGATGAGGGAGCAGGGGAACGCTGCAGAGCTACACTCCCTAGGTTCATGTCTCAAGTTACTGGGACTCGTGGTAGAGCACTGTTGAGGCCAGAACATTGCGAACAGGTGATGTCGTGGATTGCGGACAATGCTTCTAGCCATTTGTCCACCAGTCAGTCTTCCACGCAGTCCACCCACGCCACCAAAATCAGCGCTCCTCCACCTCAGCCTCCTTCCCCCCAGTCTGCCCCCTCCCAGGAAAATTTTGCATTTGAACCGGCGTACTCTGAGGAACTGTTTTCTGGACCCTTCCCAGAGTCACAAACCACTTGTCCGGTTGCTGCTGAGCTCTTTTCCGATGTCCAGGTTTTCCACCGGTCGCAGTGTGTGGGTGATGATGACATTGTTGACGTAGTGGAAGAAGTGTGTATAGAGGTGTCGGACGATAAGGAGACACGGTTGTCAGATAGTGGTAAAGTTGTTGTCAGGGCAGGAAGTCTGAGGGGGGAGCAGACTGAGGGATCAGAGGATGATGAGGTGACAGACCCAAGCTGGGTTGATAGGCCGGGTGAACACAGTGCTTCTGAGACGGAGGCGAGTCCTCGACGAGAACAGGTTGGAAGAGGCAGTGCTGGGGCCAGACGGAGAGGCAGGGCCAGAGCTGGTGCATCAGCGCCAAATGTTTCACATAGTCAAGCTCCCGTGACGAGGGCTAGATTTTCGGAAGTCTGGAGGCTCTTTAAAGAAACACCGGATGACCGATGGACTGTGGTGTGCAACCTGTGCCATACAAAGATCAGCAGGGGTTCCACCACTACTAGCTTAACTACCACCAGTATGCGCAGGCATATGAATGCTAAACACCCCACTCAATGGCACCAAGCCCGTTCACCTCCGGCCGGGCACACCACTGCTCCTTCCCCTGTGTCATGTGCTGCCTCTGCTAGTCACCCCCCTGCCCAGGACCCCGCCCCAAACACCTCCCGTGCGAAAACCACATCTTTGCCTCCACAGCATCCACCAATGTCTGCATGCGCAGCGTTCAGCTCTCCATACCCCAGACACTGGAGCGCAGAAGGAAGTATAGTGCAACCCACCCACACGCCCAAGCCCTCAACGTCCACATCTCCAAACTGCTTAGCCTGGAGATGCGGCCTTTCAAAACCTCATGGCGGCGGCCGCCCCTCGTTATTCGGTCCCCAGCCGCCACTACTTTTCCCGATGTGCCGTCCCAGCCCTGCACCAGCACGTGTCAGACAACATGTACAAGCAATGTCATTCCTCTGTCCTCTCGCCTCCTAGATTGGAAGCTCTTTGACCATGTGTAACAAGCACTGCATGTCTCTCTGTCCCCCTCATCCTCATAGATTGTAAGCTTTGTGACCATTGTGTTACAGCCACTGTCATTCTCCTGTGCCCAACTCTCATAGATGTAAGCTCATTGTGACCATTGCGACAAGCACTGTCACCTCTGATCCCCCCCATCTCAAAGATGTAAGCTCTTGGACCAATGTACAAGCACTTCATTTCTGTGCCAACCCTTCCTCAGAGAGTAAGCTTTGTTTGGACCATTGGACAAGCACTTTCCACCTCTGCCCCCCCCCCTCTATAGATGTGAAGTCTTGTGACCATGTAAGATCACTGTCCCTCCTTGGATCCATGCAGTCCACCCATGATTGAATCATCATAACTATTTTACTGTATTGAATACATCTTATGTCAGGACCAGTAACAACTATTAAGTAATGAATCCCTGGGAATAGGTCAGCACACAAACCTGTGAGAAGCCACCCCAGCGGCACGAGGGCCCCCCAGCGACACGGCCCCACACCACAGCCAGGCCACAGACCCCAAAGCAGACACAGGACCGGCCAAGCTGAAAACAAACACCTTTGGAATCAAACGCTTTTCCACTCTCCTCATTTCAGACTTGCCAAGTCTGCAGTGCGCATGTGCAGCTGTTATATTATAACTAGTGTAGACGGGTCAGCGAGGGGGAGGAGGAAGCAGAGACCCCAGTAAAGGTCACATGTCCTGTCGCCCTGCTTGGTCTTGCCCGCCCCTTTAGTTCAATGTAATCCCCTGCTGCTTTCCATTTGGAAATGACACAGCAGCTTGGAATAAGACAGTGACCGGAAGCAGTGAGTGCTCAGGGGGCGTGGCTTCAGCTTCCCTTTCTGCCAGGCAAGAAGCAGAGCATTCTGCGTGAAGAGTAGGGTCGAGGTGCACGTGACTGCTCTCTGTCTGAGCTCCGCTGTGCGCTCGCTCCTACACTAGCAGCGGCAGCGGCAATCACTCTATCCGAGAGGCCAGCGCTTTTACAAGAAATAACCAGACTTATTTATACGCTTGGTGTTTTGTGTGAGTGGAAATCAGGCCTCTGAACGCGTCAGAGACGCTTGTAGAGGCGTATTGCGATCTTGTTCACAGCAGTTTGCATTTTCCATTGCCATACTGAATCTTTCTAAATCTAATGATGATGCGATAGGTGTCGGGGGAGGGGCTTATTATTGGCGGGATGAGGATACCACTAGAGTAGAATATTCATTCTGGGTATAATTATATTCAGAGATTTAATTAACCTCCTTTCAAGGGGGATACTAAAAATAATATCAATTTATTTTGGATTTTTTAGCACTTTTTTCTTTTTTTTGCATCTTGCTCAGTTTAGTATCAAAACCAATATTGGAGACAAATCACATTTTTTTTACGATCGACAACTTTTCAGGGGCATAACTCCGATTTATCTGTGACAGACCAGAATATTTTTGCAAAAAGAGTTGTTGTTTCCGTGGATCATATAGGGGGCGTAACTTTTTTGATCACTGTTTAGAACATTTGTTGTGAGGTATTTGATGGAAAATTGATGTTATGAGCAACTTTTGGTGTGTGGTTACGAACGGGGCGAGGTCATATGATTAGATTTATGTACAGATTAATACGGATATGCGTGATACCAAAAGGTATTTTTTTTGTCTTTGCTGTTTATATACTTTATTGGATTCATATGAACTGGTGCGAGTAGGAGACTTGTATTTTTTTATTTAATTATTATTATTAAAAGGTTTGTAAACTTTTTTTTTTTAAACATTGTTAATTTTTCTTAATGGGCGGGCCAAGCGTTTATCCAGATCAGTGTTGTGAACCCTACTTCAATACACTTGTATTGCAATGATCAATGTAAGGATCCATGCTAATTTAGATACAGACGGGACCTGCCAGGGGGCGGAATCGATGTTGAAGAGGATCAGCGCCTCGGGGTATACACTGCGGGACCACGGGGCTGACTGACAAGAAGGATGGATCCCTCAGAAGTCCAACCGAGGGGGTCCGATCCACTTGGGACGCCGCGGGACAAGCAGGAGGGGTTTTACACACAATGGATAAAGTTTTTCGATCATGGTGTTGTGCAGTGGTCTGGCTGTGATGGTACAGCCCGACATCAGCCTGACATCGCAGGATCCGATGGCCCGCAATCTTTTCTGACACACCATGAGAACGAACGGTGGAGCATCAGAAGAAGTAACCCTTATGTCCGGCATATAAAAACTGTACGGCGGTCATAGCGGTTTTTTTAAAGAAGCATTACTGGACTGGTGAGCAACAGGAATCTTGGCTTGTTTGATAGGTGACCAAGACTTTCCACACACAATTTCAAATAAATGCTTTACAAATCAGGGGACAATATGATTTCGGATTTGTTTTTCTCATATTTGAGGTCTAACCTATGATGTCAATTATGAGGCTCTGTCATCCTTTTTAGGGGAGAACTTGCCACCAATGGGGTGATGACTATATAGGTTATGACCCAGGCTATTAGGCCTTATAGTGGAGATGACCAAGCATGTAACATACAATGCAAATATACTATTAAAAGCGTTGTGAGGTAGGATGAGGCACATACTCATAGTGTAAAGTTATAACAGGCTTATTGGTGCGTCTGGAGATCCTTGATTCAAACTAATTTTTTATAGTGCCGTACAGGTTAGATTTATTGTAGATTTATAGGCAGTTGGCGTTCCATATAAAGCAGCTGTTAATATGTCAGTTAAAATCTGAAACTACGTGGGTTGCCTTACTGTAGTAATTAGTACAGTGAAATTTTATAGCTTGGAAAATTGGCCAGTTTCATTAAGGTTAGGGAGGATCAGAGGCCGGATGTCTAGCAGGATTTGCTGGCACTGAGGCACTATTAAAAGCGTCTTAAAGTCCCCCCACCCTGCCCTTAGTAGCTTATTCCTGTTCCATTGCATGCTCCTGTCAGGAAAAATGCTTAAAAAAACTTACTAACAATTAACAAACCCAAAGACAGCTCACGACACTGTGTGACGGCATACAGGTTTTGAGGTCATTAGTGATCATTCCCTTATAGATGACAAAGCTCTTCCATCAGGGAGGGACTTATCAGGGTTCTCAAATCCATGATGTATCCGCATGAATTTCACGGTCAGATATCTTTATCTCCGTGAAGCACATATTTATCCGGGTCACTAATATAACACAGTTGCTGACAGTATCGTCTCCTGGAAACAACCAAATGGCTCTAAAATAATGTATACCCTCACAAGACACTGACTTACTCTCCCCAACATATAAACATCACATATAGAGATCCCCGCCAGCTTAAATAAAAAATCTGTCCCCACCGTAGACAGCCCTCCAACCTTAGTAATACACTGTATCCCATGTACAGCCGTCCCAGCTTCTTAGTATATACTGTATCGCATTATACAGACCACTTTTCTCCCCTAGTTTAATTGAAACCCAGCCCTGTATACAGAAATCACAGTTTACTTATAATTACAATCTCCCCGAGAGTCACAAGCCCTTTGAATATTACTATCTGGCCCCAATATATAGCCCACCACCTCAGTTAAGTATATAAAGCCTTCACATATAGTTCCTCCCAGTTTAATTTAAATCTTCCCCCATTATTTAGAGCCCCAACAGTTTTTTTGACTATATAAGCCTACCATATAGAACAACCCCTTGTTTAATTATTAACGGCCTCAGATATACAGTAGATTTATCCACCCCAGTTTATTATTATATTTAGAAGCCCCCCCGAGTAGTTATTATCAGTCTCACATATAGCCACACACCGTGTATTAATGTATATATAGCGATATACGTTAGCCTTAGTTCCATAAGACCCCTCCCCCCGAGTAAAACAGGATCTGAGTCCAATATTGAATATATACAATCACCCCTTAGATATCAGTACTCAGCCCCATATAAAAGATACAGGCCCCCTTAGGAAATCAGTATACGGCCCCCATATCAATGTATACAGACCCTCTTTCAGTATAAACGTATTCGGCACCATATAAATGTATATAGACCCCCAGATAAACAGTATCCATTCAATATTAAATTTACAGCCTCCCAGGAAAACAATAATCTGGCCCCATATAGTATTACAACCCCCCCCTAGGAAATAAGAATCTGGACCCATATAAATATATACAGCCCCCCCCCCCCAGTAAAACCAGAATCTGGCCCCATATAAATATATACAGCACCACCCAGGAAAAAAAGATCTGGCCCAATATAAATATAGAACCCTCTATCGACAAAAGAATCTAGCGCCATAGATATTATAACGCCCCGCCAGTATAAAAAGTATTGGCCATAAATAGCTACCGCCCCCCCCCCCAGGAAACAAAGAATCTGGCCCCAACAAAAATATAAACGCACCGACAGTATAAAGAGAATATTATAAATAATAATTAAAGTTATATAGGATCGCGTTATTAAGATATATTATTAGCATTGGCCACACTTAATTATATTGCTCCTATGTGCGGCGAATCCCGTCTTTCGGGCTCTTCGATCAGCACGGTCCGTCAGTGACACAGGTGCTGACATTCAACCCGCCACCTGTGCCCTGCACTACGTTGACCGCATGAATGCCCTGTCGCGATTATTTATCTGTGGGCGATTCTGGCGCAACAGCCCCCGATCATCCATATTAGTAGCTGTGGAAGGAAATTTGCCGCTCCTTAAAGGGCTCTGCATTCTGATGCCTAATGCGAGATTTTGATCTCGCATCATGGCAGATATGGCCCAGGGGATGATGTCATCATCGCTATGCAATAAATTGTCTCACCTTATTTTCTCTGTATATAATACACAGGGGATGTAAAGTATGTGTTTTCATTCCTTAACTGTAAATGGTTAAAGCTCAGCAAACTTAAACAATATGGGCCTTTGACTTGTCTTTCTCTCACTACACCTATTGCAGCTAAAGGTCCATGAGGACATGGCGTTGTAGTTAGCGACAATATCACCTAGTTCAAAAATTTCACCTATGAGGTAATAATGCAGGTATCTTAGAATGTTGTGGCAATATTGGTACGGTAAGAGGCTCCGGAATTTTATAAATCCAGCAAACATCTCATGTGTCTCATGCGAATTAAAGATACGCTAGCTCACACCTGACATGGATTAAACTATACCTGCGCAAACACACAAATTGTCTCGCCATCTCTACAGCCCACAAGGATGATAAATCTGTCCCTATCTTTAATTGCAGGTTTACCCAAACAGAAAAATGAGCTTTTGATCGCACAAATGTCCGGATATTAAAAAAAAAACTCCTGTGTGATTTCTAGCTGTTTTTAGTGCAAGAAGGGCATTATGTCAATGACCTGTGAGGTAATGTCTGGGGGGGGTGGGCCAGTGACAGCCCATGTGTGGGCCTTAGCGATGTCTTCATGCATTTTTCGTCTACTCCTCACCTGGGGAGTGCAATGATGCAGATCTTTTAGTTTCTTTAACAACTTTCTGGAAGGTGGAGCACGGAGCAGTGTACAGTTACAGGCAGGATTCTCACTGCAAGAGGCCTGACACGTAGGTGCAATCTCTAGTTTTTCTGCAGAAACTACCGCCAAGTCCCCTGCTTCATTCAGATGTTGACGTGAGGTGGGTGGTGGAGGGGAATGAGAGCACATGGAATTGCAGACAGTTGTGAGATTATATGGGGCGTATTTACCCGTTCCAGGGGAGATCTCGAACGTGCATTGTCCGACGGACAATGCACTGTGACTGCGACTTCTACTTAACATCGAGTGTGTACGCCGAACTTGCTGAATGGTCGCTTCCCTGATCAAGTTCGCTGGAATTCACATCTTCCTCCCGGTGCATGTCAGGCTGGCTTGGACACCATTTTAATAAATCCCGCTCCCGATTTCGTCACATGAAAGCCGGCACTATGAGGCCAAAATCCGTTCAGTGGCGACACAATACCCTTTTAAATGGGGGTGCATCCAAAAATCTTCGGAATATAGACGTGCGGTCCGGGACATTAGCTAACATGAGCCCCATATCGCTGCAGTCTCCCCGGCTTTGCAGCTGATACCGATGTTCATGTCCTCTCGCAGATGACTTTGTAGTGGGGGTGGATATATCTGAACAGGTAAGTATATAAATAGTGTAGGTTTGTAAATGGTTAGATTCACAACAAAAGGTGCAGATTTTGTTTGTCAGAATGTAGGACTGCTTATGTATGTGTAAAAACATTGTCATAGTTTTCAAAAACTGCCAAGTAACAAGGCTAGAGAGCCCGACATCCGGACAGGAAGGTTCAAAACGTAAACGTCAATTTATTGAGTCAACGAAAAATGATAAGCAATATAGTAACAGAAAAAGGCATATGCTATTTGTGCACAAGGAGATGTGTGGTTTTAAAAAGCACAGTGTAACTGCACCATCAACCTGAGTGTGTCAGCTATGCTAAGCACAGAATTAGGAGTATGGTTCATGATAGGTCGGACTCAGTTATCTCAACCACACTCATGGCCAACCCTTTAAGGTTTTATATTCTATTGTGAAATTTGTAGCATGAATTAGTGTCTGAAAATAATATGGGGTGGCTGACTTGAAAAAGTTTTACTAGACATTATAGTTCTTGAAGCCGTATTGTTGATTAAAATAACTATATGTATTACTAAAGGAGGCCAATCGAGTATAATCCAGTGTTTCGCCAAATGTAAGGAGATTTGGCATACCTACCATTTGCCCCATCTTTGGCTACTGAACAGCTCCCCCTCCCTGCTCCTTCACAGAACCTCCACAAGCTGGGTTAGCGAAATTCAGGGAGGAGTGTGATATGAGCACAAAGATGGGCATTTTGAGATTTTGTTTTTTGAAATGCATTCAAACAAAACCAACCAAAGCCCCAAACCCCTAGGACTACACAGAGGATTTGTTAGGGTCCAAAGTAAGGATTTATAAAACACCAGTTTATTGTATGCAAAATGCTTAGAGAAAACAGTAAAGCATATTTGCAATGCAGGCTTGATTCCTCTAATTAAAACCTGTCTTTTGTGAAAGAGAGTCCCTGGAACAGGTTCCCTTAAGGTTTCACTTTTTTGTAATTTTTGTAGTATTAAGCTGTCTGAAAATTAATCATGGAGCTGGATTAAGCTTGACGCAGTACCTCTTGAGTATCCGCTGTCATACGCCTGCGAAAAAAAATCAATATCCCCTGTTGAGGTCAGTTGGGGAGGTCATAATATTAATGTTTTCCCTAGGGTTTCCAAAAGTCAATTCTCTTATTCATATTAAATGTCTGGAGTATTCATATAGGCAAAGTGAAATATTTTATTATAGCATTGAAAAATATAAGGCGTGTAGAAGGCGGCTTGCATTTGGCTAGGTTCACTGGCATGGGGAGGTTAGTATAAATCAGGCCAAACAACAGGAACTATCACACCCATATCTACAGGTTCGTGTATTAGTGGCCAGCTCAATGTATCAAAGAAGAATACTGGAGAAATATTTTGGAGTCATTGTAAGGTCTTTCCTTAATCTGAGACATCATATGATCCCGTTTTTTTTTGTTTGTTCAGGAGATTGACTAGTATACTATTGCAGTGACTCATAAGATAAATTAGTGCTGAGCTAAAATTATGTGACATTGACATCAGGCTGTTAAAAACTGATCTTATTGACCAGTACATGTTTCTACTGTGTTACTGGTGCAGTTGAAGTCTTGCAAAGATTAGTATCCAGTATCGATTCCGTGGTAGAGTTAGAAAAACATTCATCACCAGGTAATGACATCGGCTTGGTTTATACCCTTTGATTCAAACATTCTTTGTAACTTGAAAATACTGAACCCGGAGAAATGTATACTGCTCAACATGTCAGCTTCTTAAATACATTGTAGGCCAATGTCTACATGCATATATTTTCTAAGTTACAAAAAAAAAACGGTCTGAGGAAATCTTTTTTTGTTCTTAAAGTTTGAAGACACGTACTACCTACAAAATCAACATATAAATATATTTCATTTATAGAGCACCCATTAGTTCGTGGGTGATGTTGTATATCAAATAACGGGTTCACAGGAGGACCCTGCCCGTTGAGGACACACAATATATATGGGAGAAGATGGACACAAGTGAGGGAGCAGAGCATGTGGTTATGTGTAGGTTTGTGCAGATGGGTTTCAGATTACATTTAAGGTGGGGCAGCGACTCTTTTTGGTAAAGAGTCTAGAGTATGGGAGATGCATGGCAAAGTGCCTGGAGGCTGCTGTGAAAAGACTCTTATGGTAATATGTGAGCTGAAGGTCCTGGGAGGTCAGATGTGGTGCGGGACTGTATTGCCTATTAGTTCATAGATATATAGTGGGGACAAGTATGGACGGCGTTATAAGTCTAGACAATATTTTAAACTGTGAATTCACTGTGCAATGCAACTAGTGACAGGACCTGCAGGGCAGATTGCACAGGTGTGTCTCACTGTACTGCTACTGGGAGCCAGGGAAAAGAGGAAGCTGACGTGGAAGGTGAGTATTGGGGACTTTACCAGATGTCGAAAGTCTTGTCTCTATTTGCCTTAGGGCACCAACAGACTACTTTCATTACACAGCTAAATGTCAGCTGAAATCTTATGGTTGCAATGATAAAACAAGAAACTTTTGCTCGCTACACTTGCATTAAATCTTGCTCCTGTTTATGCGTGGGGCACTGCTATATTGTGATACTGATTAGGCTACTGGACAATGCAGTACTCAGGGTAGAACTGCTGTGGCAATGCATACTGAGGGGGTTTTCTGTTGCATTTCATTACTGAGGGAGCCTGGCGTGGGCATTTAATTACGATCGAATGCTGCTGGACATGTCAAAAATGAGGGAGGACTGCTGGTCATTTCATAAATGAGGGTCAGGTGCTGTAACATTCAGTTAGTGGATGTGGGATGATGCTGGCAAGATTCAATCAGTAGGGGAGGCTGCTGTAAAGTATCTATATATAAATTATGGTATATGAGTGGTGCTGTGTGTATGAGTATTCATGTAGCATATATTGGTATTATCCAGGTGGTATGTGCAGGATGGGGTGAGGCAGTGAGATGTAGTATGTGTGGCCCCATCAACCAAGATTCCCCACATCAGCTCATGAGCTCTCTCCATACACTTTGCCGCACGAGGACATAATAGTTCTACCTCGGTCGGCAACGGTGTTACATCCCAAAAAAACTGTCAGCTAGAGAAGCAGAAGTGCTCTAACATTCCCTAGTAGACAGCTGATGTATCTCCACCTCTTAGGCCCCTTCACACTCGCGCGACATGCTGCCTGGATCTCCCGGCCGAAGACTGCAACCGGAACTGGAACTGACATTCTGATTTAGTTCCGGTTTGCGGCGCTCGGCGCCCCGGGAGATCAGGCAGCACTCGCTGCTAGTGTGTATGCGAGTTCAGCGCATGCACACATGCAATGTGGGAAGGGGCCTACTCCAGACTTGGGACCGTTGATTTCCCAAATTAAATGCAAATTTTATTTCATCAGAAAACAACACATGGGGATGGACTGAGCAAAGTCCAGTCCGGTTTTCGTTCTTAGGCCAGTAAGACGCTTTGGCATATCTATCACTCAGTATGTGGCTTGACACATGAATGCGATGTCTTGGGCCATATCCGTGAATACGTCTATGTGGTGGCTCCACAGGCAGTCCACTCCTGTATCAATGTTGACATGATTGATTTTACTTGTATTTTTATATATGTTAGAATACAATATCCATAAACTTAACACTTTTTTCATATTTTGTTGAAGCTTCCTAGGGTACTTTAAATCTAGGGGAATTATCATTACACAATATACGCAATACAACTACTGCAGTATATGTGAATCTACTTTACTTCTATATTAACAGTCTGATGCAGTAGCAGACTGCACAGGAGTGCATAATGACAACTATGAATACCTTTAACAGGCTCCTTTCTGTTATGACAAACAAGTTAGCACCTTACGATTATGATATCAGCACTATTTTGAGATTAAGGCTCCTGACGATTGATGCCAGCTCTGAAGACCCGAGGCTTGTATATTTCTTTCTTTTTTTTTTAAATCAGATAATTTTTATTTGATTTTAAACACAAACAAACAGTTATACATGTATCATCACAGTAGAAACACGTGTATAAGGAGATTAACCCTTCACGCGCACGTGGCGGATAATCCGCCACGGAGCGCAGTGACTAGCGCTCAGTGGCGATATATCCGCCAGGGGCTGGCGCTATGGCCGGCTCGGCTGTAACTAAAGCCGGCACCCCATTGTAACACCCGCATCGAGTTTGTCTCGAGCGCGGTGCTTAACCCCGTTAAATGCCGGCTGTCAGGCGCGACCGCGTGCATACACTGCGATTGGGGGTGTCTTTCCCTCCAAGCATCAGCCCCCCAACCAAGGTTTGGGGGCGCGTACGATTTGCTTAATAGCAATCTAGGGGTCCGATTGACCCCTAGAGTACTGCAAGAATGCGGTAAGATGGCGTCTGTGACGTCATCTTACTGGTCACAGTGGCCAGCCTATGCAGGTATAGGCTGACACTTGATAAACTCTGCCAGTACATCAGTATTGCAGGAATATTATCATGAAACGAAGACTTCAGAAGATGCTGCTTGTTCATGTCCCATGGTATAAAAGTGAAAAAGTAAAAAAAAAAGTTTCAACTAAAAATAAAGTCATAATCATCGAACAACTGCCCACAAACTGCCCAAAAACATATAAAGAGACATATAATCCAAAAAAAGTCTATATCGATAACACAAACCCCACATATATAGTTCACCGTGTCCGTAACACCCGTAGAAATAAAAGTAATATCATTAATTGAACCCCCAGATAAACGCCGTAAAAAAAACTGTTATAAACCCTCCAAAATTAAGTTTGTTACCTTGTCAATCCACAAAAATGACTAAAAATGTGATCAAAAACCATGTACTCAGACATGATACGGTTGCAAGTACAACATGTCCCGCAAAACCAAGCCATCAACCAGCTCCGTAGGCCAAAAAAGAACAAGATTATGCCATGGAAGACGGCAAACATAAATGATAGATTTTTCCCCACATCTAGGGTTTTGTTTGACAAATTAAGTAAAGAACGAATAATCATGTCTGGATCCCCGTAATCGTATCAACAATAGATAAAAGAATACATGATTATTAGTCTATCAGTTGAACCAAAAAAAAAAAGTAAAAAATCCGTACAGCATTGATGCTTTTTAGTCTGCCCCTCAAAAAAGTTCCAAATTTTCAACATAGTGATACCAGACCCCAAATGGTTAACCAGGAAAAAGCATTCTCATCCCCGCAAAAAAAATCCGTCCGTCACAGGCCCCAATCACTAAAAGCCGAAAATTTTGAGCAGTTCAAAGGGGCCAAGAGGAAACTAATATCCTGTGCGAGCTGCGCGCCCCTCCTTCCCTCTGCACCTCGGCGTGCCCCCATAAAACAAGTACGGCCACATGTGGGGGTTCTTTGTACTCATGAGAAATTGCAGAACAAAGTGTATGGTGGGTTTTTCTTTTATATTTTGGAAATGTGTAAAATTTAGTGAACAATGAACGTATAAGGGAACAATATGCCATTCTAAATTTCACCTCTACTATTGATTCATTACTATAAGATCTCAAGGGGTAACATCTTCGTACAAGCTGTTTCTGATAGCTGAGGGGTGCGATTTGAAAATGGGGTTGGTTATTAAGGGGTTTTGATGCTTAAATGTAAAATTTCATTCAAACCTGTATTTTACCCAAAATAGTCCCAATTCTGAAAATCGGAAAGCGGATATTCTATTGTCAGCCGACGGACATCAAAATAAATTATCCAGACATTTCAGAATTATGAAAATGTAAAGGTGACAAATGGGAAATTGTTATTCACAACTTCATTCTAGGTGGTAAATCTATCTGCCGAAAGCGCAATGATTAGAAAAATTCTGAAAATGGCAAATTTTAATAAACATTGATCATATTTTCTTTTTTTTGTAAATAAACGGCAAAACTTATCTGCCAAAAATTTTACCACTTTAAATGAAGTAACAACATGTGGGAGAAAAAACATCTTCAGAATCTTTTGTTTTGATAAGTAACAGTGTTCAAATAGTTATAACCATATAAAGCGAAGCAAGTCCGAATCCAAAAAATCGGGCTAGCCTTACAGCCTACAAAATGGCTGCGTCACTTAAGGGTTAATACACATTTTATACAGCATCGTCTTAACCTCAGATCATCACACGGTACTGCATAGGCTAATTTTATAGATACAACATACGCACAACAAGTACATTAAGATGAAACAAGCCCCAGAGTCAGCTCCCGAAGACGGGCCTTTATGGCCCTAAGTTGGGTTAGTGGATTGATGGCAATCCCGAAACATTCATCCCATTTTGCCCACCATATTTTTTCTAATTTTCGCTGTGATATATTTCTTTTTAGTATGTACCTATTCAGTCCTTTAAATAGACATCCATTAAAACAAGCGAGGGGTGGTTTGCTGGTGAGCCCTTCCAAGTGCCCCGCACTCCCACACGAGTGATGGATACGCTTCTCAGTCCCACACCTAGGATAGGTGGAATAGTATTGTGGTGACTTTGTAGGCCCTGTGTTAAGCATAAGAAGATGAGACATCCTGTATGACTCTTTGGAGACGAGACAGGTACAGTCTCCAACAATCAGACCACTGTATATTGGGATGGGTCCGAGTTTCTCTTTCCACCTAGCCTACAATGTTTTGGCACATCTTTATCGTATCATTAATATACCTTATATAGAACAGAGATTAACATCCCTAGTGTATTGGACAGCAAGAGAATACCCTCTTAAGGGCTCCGCAGGGTCTATATAGAGATGAGCGAGCACTAAAAGGCTCGGGTGCTCGTTATTCGAGACAAACTTTTCCCGGATGCTCGGTGCTCTCCTCGAATAACGAACACATTGAAGTCAAGGGAGCTCGAGCATTTTTCAGGGACCAGGGTCTGCACAGGGAAGCTTGGCACAAACACTGGAACCCCCCTCAGAACTGATGGAAAACAATTGTAAATGTACAGAAACAGCAGGAGGCAGCATGCATGGATGCTCTGAGGCTGTTAATTGCCACCATTATGCCAAAATGCATGGGCAACAGCATGGCGATTACCAGAGTGCCGAAATAGGTAGATGCATCTAAAACATCCAATATTGAACCGTGAAACTAATAGAAGCGGCAGAGATGGCAGGGCAGCAGCGGCAGGCTTAGAGAGTGGAATTGCGAGCTACCCCAAAGTGGACTCAGGCTTCAAACCAATTTTAAAATGTCCTTTTGGCGAGATAACGTGTAGCACGTATGATCAGTATTTGCCGTGGTTATGGCGGGCAGAGAGGAACCAAACGAGGTGAGCAAACGCGTCTGAACATGATTCCTATGTGAACAAAAAGGTTGACGGTATATTTAGTCGTTAACACAGAATCGGGTGGCGACATCGTGACCAAGTTCATACGATATGTAAAACACCTGAAAAATGAGCCTGAACAGCCATTTGTTAGGGGACGACAGTTGGAGGCAAGCCATGGACGATTCCAGGATGGTAAGATGACCAGTATGGGCATCCATATTGACTTCTCTGATTGGAACTTCAGGGCTCGCAGCATGGGCGGCGACAGATGCGCGGTTCCTTATGTAATCTGGTGTAACACCAAAATTCTGCTCCTGACACAGCTCGTGTGATAAGGGCATGATGTGCATTATATCCTCTCGTGCTCCAGCGTCTGGGGGTATAGAGAGTTGAATAAGTTGCGCATTGGAGGAAGCATTGGTGGACGCGTGTGGAGGATCGTGAGGCGTAAATGGAGAGGAAACAGCAGGGGCGGGCAAGTAATGCATGGAGCCTCTGAGGCTGCCTAATGTTGGGATGGAGCTGGCGGTCCGCTCCAGGCATCTTTTGCCTGTCCAAGGCCTGTCGTCTCGGCTCCTCCCACCAAAATGGCTGGGGGCCAGAGCGTTACTTTGAGAAAAATATAAATTTTCAAAGCAGACGGGGTCGTTGATATTTCCTCTAGGAATAAGAAAGCATAGCGTTCTATTTAATAGTTTTTGGAATGTCACATGATTAGAGCGACAGTATGAGGCATCCATATGCACGCGGCTATGATGCAATTCAGGTTGTCCGAGCATGGCGGCGCCAAGGATGGCCGAGTTCCATTATGTAATCGGAGTGAAACACCCGAAAACACAGGCTCGTTTGTATAAGGGGACGATGTATGGAGGCACGTAAAGTAGTGTAATTAAAGGGCTGCCAGTTAACTATGTTTAGTTGGAGCTTTGTGGCTGGAGCTAGGCGGTCCAGCTTTTCGCCTGTCCAAGCCTCGTGTCTCCGGCTCTTCCCCAACAGCACTGTTTAAGAACCTTTGTATAAGATCAAGTGGTAGTAGTGTTCTTATAGTGGTTGGGTTATGCAGGTGAGGGGAATGAAACAGATGCGCACGAAGGCCTGAATCAATCGGTTAAAGATAAAAGTTTGCCAGTATATTTGTGGATTCACACAGCAGGGTGGCGACAAAGTTTAACAAGATTTTGATGTGGAAGCCATGAAACAACCCAAAATTCTGCATGCAACGGCTTTCGCTTGGATAAGTGGACATGTTGGAGGCAGCTATATGGACGATTTTGGAGGACAGTTGGCGTGACGTGTGGACCCTGTAGCCCCTTCTTGACTGACTACCACGTGGTGCAGGCCTTAAGATTTTCGAGGGCGTTGTTGGTAGAGCATTGCTAATTTGGATGAAGCAAAAAGAGATTGTTCTGGACATTTAGTTGGATTAGTGCACTGTATGTGGCAGTCCCAAAAAAGTTTTCAAACCATAGGGAGCAGGTAGGTGTCCTCCAGAAAATTAAAATAGATTGAGTGGTCCTGATGTTGCTAGTCAAACAAGTTTTCAAACCGAGAGAAGCAATGTAGGTGGGTCCTCCAGAAAAATTAATAAATTGAGGTGCCTGGTATGTGGCAGTCCAAAAAAGTTTTCAAACCAAAGGAGCAGGTAGGGTGGTCCCTCCAGAAAAAATTTAAATAGATGTGAGTGCCTGTCATGTTGGCACTCCCAAAATGACGGATCCTGATTTAAAAACCGTGTTTTACGAGTACTATAGCGTCAGAGCCAGTTCGGCCCTGTCAAAAAAAAATAGCAGTTTCCTCTGCTTAGTGTACAAGAGGATTGACGAGGAGGACATTGACAGGAGGAGTAGCGAGGAAAGAGGTGGCAGTAGTGAGAATACAATATCGAGTGTTGAGCTCTGTCAACTCGTGGTTGGAGATGGAAATCTGAGAAATCCGGGCTTTATTATCATTCTGATAAGCTTGTCAGCCTGTTCGCGCTGTCATAGTCACAGCGCGTACGCTTATCGGTGATGATCCAGCCAGCTGCACTGAACAACCGACACCGGGACAACACGGCTAGCGGGACGGGCGCAAAGAACTCCACGACTTACAGCGCAAGAGTTCGTCGCCAATGTCCACTTTGAAAAGCTTGCAGTGTTTGTAGGGAGCTGTCGTGATCACCTTGCTAGCTACGGACCGATGAGTATTGTTAGGTAGCTACGTACTCCCTTACCATCTTTCTTCTAAAGATCAGCGCCTACTACGCCGAGACTGGGGACAGTGACAGGTCTTGCTGGAGGTGACTAAAACTGCAAAGGCCTTGTAAAGCGTAACCACTGCCAGTGATGGCAAGCTGCCGCTCGCCATACTCATCCCTCGCTACTTGTCCCGCACACAGTAACGCCCTCGCCGCTAGTTAGATTTAACACAGCGGGGCCAGGCATGACATCATGCGTCAGGTCTGCGAGTTGCACGAGCCGCCACCAGGTTACGGCGTTGTCACACACAACCATGCCTGGATTAGGTCCAACGGTGTCGTAGCACACCATCAGTGTAAGCGTGATGCCCTGTAATAGCTCTGGGCGGGGTGCCTTTATCGCTAGGTCAGCATTTTGAGCACCTCCTTGCTGTCGCTTAGAGATGGACTGTGCTGTGCCTAGAGCTGCGATGATGGGCATGCCCACAGATGGTACTGTCGGGGAGGAGGACGGGTGGTGGAGGAGGGGTGGAGAGGAGGAGGCATAGTAGGCCTTGAGACCTGGCACCGGGTAGGCAGCTCCGCAATCCGCGCGTCGGCAGTATATGGCCAGCCCCGAGGTGTCAGACTCAATGGGTCCCAGCCTCCACCAATTAACCAGTGTCCGGTCAGCATAGCATAGTGGCCTGCACGGCAGCAACTCTATCCACTGCTCCGTGGTCAGGTGTACCTTTTCGAAACGGCTGGAGTTTGGGCGGGCAACGGATGAAAACTGCTGTTGCTCGGACGAGTATTTCGGCCAGCCGAAAAATGGCATTCCCCACCATTTTGATTTTTGGCGGCCAGACACGAGCAATCACAAGCGCAGGAGCCTCTGCACTCCCCAACATGGACGTGTACCCTTACACGTCGATAGCATGTGTTGGCTGGGCCTATCAGGGGACCCTGGAAAAGACACGCCCTGCCCGCTCTGCTCGCATCATTCTCTGTCTGGATGCCGTTAGGGAAAGAGCTGCTGCTGCTGCAGGGATACGTAAGGCTGTTATATTAGCTTACTGTTAGGGAGGAGTCTACAAGAACCCAACAGGGCTAGAATGCCTTATATATATTTTTTTTTTTGTTGTTGTGCTGGCTTGCTGGCACTAGTAGTGCAACTAGTACCATATTGTGACGAATTGCATGGGAGACTTGCGAACGTTATATGTTAGCTCTTAGTGGACACACATATCCTCTCAAACACCTAAGTGGGACAATTTATTAGGGGTTTGATTGAATTAGGCACAGTCTGAGATTTTTTTTTTTACTTTTATTTTTTTTATAAGTCCTCAGGCACAGCACAAAATCCAGTTGTGTGCTGTCAGTGTAGGTTAGAAACTAGCCATAGCAATAGGATAGCATCGTTTATTAAAAAAAAAAATAAAAAACACAAATAAAACAAAAAAAACTAAAAATCCCAAAAATTTACCGTTTACACTTTATTTTTGAAAAATGTTGAACCCGAGGGCTAGGGGTAAGGGCGTGGGCGTCCAACTACTGCAGGGGTCAGAGGCCATGGTCCTGGGGCGGGTGAGTCTACACCGCTGATGAGGAGCAGGGGAACGCTGCAGAGCTACACTCCCTAGGTTCATTCTCAAGTTACTGGGACCGTGGTAGAGCACTTTGAGCCAGAACATTGCGAACAGTGATGTCGTGGATTGCGGACAATGCTTCTACCCATTGTCCACCAGTCAGTCTTCCACGCATTCACCCACCCACCAAAATCAGCGCTCCTCCACTCAGGCCTCCTTCCCCCCAGTCTGCCACTCCAGGAAAATTTTGCATTTGAACCGGGTACTCGAGGAACGTTTCTCGGACCCTTCCCAGAGTCACAACCACTTGTCCGGTCTGCTGACGCTTTTCCGATGTCCAGGTTTCCACCGGTCGCAGTGTGTGGGTGATGATGGACATTGTTACGTAGTGGAAAAGTGTGTATAGAGTGTCGGACGATAAGGAGACACGGTTGTCAGATAGTGGTTAAGTTGTGTCAGGGCAGAAGTCTGAGGGGGACAGACTGAGGATCAGAGGATGATGAGGTGGACAGACACCCAAGCTGGGTTGATAGGCCGGGTGAACACAGTGCTTCTGAGACGGAGGCGAGTCCTCGACGAGAACAGGTTGGAAGAGGCAGTGCTGGGGCCAGCCGGAGAGGCAGGGCCAGAGCTGAGTGCATCAGCGCCAATTTTTCACATAGTCAAGCTCCCGTGACGAGGGCTAGATTTTCGGAAGTCTGGAGGCTCTTTAAAGAAACACCGGATGACCGATGGACTGTGGTGTGCAACCTGTGCCATCAAAGATCAGCAGGGTTCCACACTACTAGCTTAACTACCACATATGCGCAGTGCATATGAATGCTAAACACCCCACTCAATGGCACAACCCGTTCACCTCCGGCCGGGCCCACACACTGCTCCTTCCCCTGTGTCATGTGCTGCCTGCTAGTCACCCCCTCCCAGGACCCCCCCCAAACACCTCTCCGGCGAAAACCACATCTTTGCCTCCACAGCATCCACCAATGTCTGCATGCAGACGTTCAGCTCTCCTACCCCAGACACTGGAGCGCAGAGGAAGTATAGTGAACCCACCCCACGCCCAAGCCCTCAACGTCCACATCTCCAAACTCTAGCCTGGAGAGGCGGCCTTTCAAAACCTCATGGCGGCGGCCGCCCATCGTTATTCGGTCCCCAGCCGCCACTACTTTTCCGATGTGCCGTCCAGCCTGCACCACACGTGTCAGACAAACATCATCCGTGCCCGGACCACGCCGTTTCTGACAAGGTCCACCTGACCACGGACACGTGGACGAGTGCTGCCGGCAGACCACTATGTATCGCGACGGCACATTGGGTTAACTCGGTGGAGGCTGGGACCGAGTCTGGCCCTGGGGCTGGTCATATACTGCCGACGCCGAGGATTGCGGGCCTACCTCGGTCCAGGTCTCCAGCCTACTATGCCTCCTCCTCCTCCTCACCACCTCCTCCACCTCCTCCGAATTACCATCCGTGGGCTTGGCGCCTTCAGTCGGTAGCTCAAGGCACAGCAGCAGTGCCGTCGCTAAGCAACAGCAGGCGGTGCTCAAACTGCTGAGCCTAGGCGATAAAAGGCACACCGCCCAAGAGCTATTACACGGCATCACGGCGCAGACGATCTTGGCTGGCACCGCTGAACCTGAAGCCAGGCATGGTTGTGTGTGACAACGGGCGTAACCTGGTGGGGCTCTGCAACTCGCGCGACTTACCATATGCCATGGCGCCCATGTGTTAAATCTCATAGTTCAGCGTTTCCTCAAGACATACCCCAATCTGTCTGATTTGCTCACAAGGTGGCCGCATCTGTGCGCATTTCAGGAAGTCCAGCACAGATGTTGCCACTCTCAGGGCAGCGCAGCGCCGCCTCCAACTGCCGTCTCACGACTGTTGTACGACGTGCCACGAGGTGGAATTCACATTAACCATGTTATCCAGAGTTTACCAGCAGCGCAGAGCGATTGTAGACTGCCAGATGTCAACTCACCAGAACTGGTAGTCAGGTCAGTCCGCTTCTCAAGTCTAAATGAGGAGTGGACGTGGATGTTGATATCTGTCAGGTGCTGAGTAACTTTTGAGGAGTCATGCATCAGCCTCACCATCCCGCTGCTTGGCCTGTTGAAAAACTCTCTGGTCAGCATGAAGTCAGAAGCTTTGCGCTCGTCACAAGAGACGGGGGAAGAAGATTCCTTGTTGATAGCCAAGCACCCTCAGGTCTGTTTCTCAGCGCATATTGGAGGAGGTGGAGGAGGATGAGGAGGAGGAGAATGTTGCGAGACAGAAGAGGGGAGCATGTGTTAGTCCTTCACTGTTCAGCGTGTAGGGCAGAAAAGAGGAGTTGGAGTAGGGAGGAAATGGAGAGTCAGGCCAGTGAGGGGAGTGAATTCTTGCGCGTTGGTACTCTGGCGCATATGGCAGTATTTCATGCTAGGCTGCCTATCCCGTGACCCTCGCGTTCAAAGAATTTATTCCAGCACCGATTCTGGGTATTCCACTCTCCTGGACCCACGGTACAAGCAAAATCTTCCACTCTCATCCCTGGAGAGGAAAGGAGTGTGAGAATGCATGAATACCAGCAGGCCCTGGTGCACAAGCTGAAACAGTATTTCCCTTCTGACAGCGCCAGCGGCAGAGGGCGTACTTCTGCGGGACAAGTAGCAAGGGAGAGTAGGCGAGCAGGCAGCTTGTCCAACACTGGCAGGGTGTATGCTTTACAAGGCTTTGCCAGTTTTATGTCACCCCCAAGACACTGTCACCTGTCCCCAGTCTCGGCAGAGTAGGGCTGATCTTTACGAAAGATGGTGAGGAGTACGTAGCTGACCATACCATCGTCCTAAATATCACACAGCTCCCTACAACTACTGGTTTGAAGCTGGACATGTGGCACAAAACTGGTGCTGTACGCCTGGAGGTTCTTGCTGCCCTGCCGCTAGCGTTTTGTCTGAGCGGGTTTTCAGTGCAGCTGTGGCATCATCACCGATAAGCGTACACGCCTGTCGACTGACAGCGCTGACAGGCTGACGCGTATCAAGATAATTAAAGCTTGATTTCTCAGTTATTCCATTCTCGACCAGGTGAAAGAAGCTCAACCTGAATAATGTATACACTCTCCTCCTCATTTTCCCCTTCTCCTCCTCTTTGTACACTAAAGCGAGGAAAACTGGCTATTTTTTGCCAGGGCCAATGGCTCTAGCTAATAGTACTAGCTAAAGTATTTAATTTTCTGGAGGGCCAACTACCCAGTCCTCTGTTTAAACAATTTTGGGAGTGCCACATACAGGCCCTCAATCTATTTAATTTTTCTGGAGACCACCTACCTGTTCCTCTGGTTTGAAAACTTTTTTGATCCAAATTTAATTGTCTCCATGCTGCCTCCCAAAGTCGTCCATATAGCTGCCTCCATACATCGTCCCTTAGCAAACGAGCTGTGTCAGGCAGAATTTGGGTTGTTTTCATCGCTCCACATCAAACTTGTTACTTGTCGCCACCCTGCTGTGTTATCCACAAAATATACTGGCAAACTTTTATCATTTACCGATATTTTTCAGCGCTTCTTGCACATCTGTTTACATTCCCCCACCCCCAATAACCCAAACTTATAAGAACACTACTACACTTGATCTTATACAAAAGGTTTCTTAGAAGTGCTGTTTGGGGAGGAGCGAGATACAGGGGCTTGGATAGGCGAAAGCTCGCCTGGCAGCGGACCGCCAGCTCCATCCCAAGATCCAACTAACGTAGTTTTAATTGCAGCACCTTTAATCTACTACTACTTACTGCCTCCATACATCGTCCCCTCATCAAACGAGCTGTCAGGCAGAATTTCGGGTGTTTCACCAGATACATAATGGAACTCGGCGCATCTTCGCCGCCATGCTGGAGACCTGAGTTGCAATCATAGCAGCGCAATATGGATGCCCCATATTGTCACTCCTTAATCATGAAGTCGTCTCCATGGCTGCCTCCACATGTCGTCCCTTATCAAACGAGCTATGTCAGGCTAATTTTTCGGGTGTTCACAGATACGTTATGGAACTTGGTCACTATGTCGCCACCATGCTGTGTTATCGACTAAATATACCGTCAACCTTTGTGTCACATAGGAAATCATTTCAGCGCTTCTTGCTCACCTCCTTTGATTCCTCTCTCCACCCATTGGTTGACAGCCTGAGTCCTTAGGGTATTCGCCATGACACTCTCTAGCAGCCGCTGCTGGCGCTGCCTCTGCATGCCGTCTTCTATAGTGTCGGGGTCACTATTGGATGTTTTAGATGCTATCTAGCCTCATTCGGTCACTCTGTCATGGCCATGCTGTTGCCATAATTTTGGCATAATGGTGCGATTAAGCAGCCTCAGAGGCATCCATGCATGCTGCCCCTGCTGTTTCCTGTCCATTTCCGTGGTGTTTCCATCATTTTCTGAGGTTTCCAGGTGTTTGGCCAAGCTTCCTAGTGCAGACCCTTGGTCTCTCTTGAAAAATGCTCGAGTCTCCCATTGACTTCAATGGGGTTCGTTATTCGAGACGAGCCTCGAGCATCAGGAAAAGTTTTCTCGAATAACGAGCACCCGAGCATTTAGTGCTCGTCATCTCTAGTTTTAACTCTCTGTTTCCTGTTCCTGTAGGTGTAACTACCTTCTTGTTTAGCAACTTAAATGCCTTATCTTTCCTGTTATTGCTTGCCTCACAGTACTAGTTAACAAATTGGCGTTTTCTGATCTCTTATGCTTTCCCCATATGGTATTTATTTCACTGGACTTTTTTAGAATATTTGTTAACGGTCCCATTTTTAGTTGTTTTTGAGAACATTGTCTAGTTTATGCTTTAAGGTTCCTCCTCAGCTGCTGAAAAGTGGCCTCCTGAAGTTCAAGGTGTTCATGCACTATATTAACCATTCAGTAAAGCATAATAGAAATCAATGATATTGTGGTTACTATTACCCAGGTTACCCCCAACCTGTAATTTTGATATTCTGTCAGTTCTGTGGTTAGGATAAGGTCCAGGGGTATTTCACATGTTTTGAGGCCGCATCCATTATATTCCTCAAAAGAGGCTTTCTCTATGCTTTCAGTGTAAGAAAATGCGGTGAATTTTCTGTTTCATGCATAACATCATGTCTGACGAAGAGACTGTATTCTCGAAAGCTCACCATCAAATATACTCAGGTACAAATCTACACTACTAGCATATATGCTTTCTCATCATTATCTAAAGTCCTTTATAGTATGAAGTACATACCTGGGCAGTGGCAACAGAAGTCTCCACAGATCTACGGAATCTTTGCCACTTGATACAAACATCATTGCAGAGATGTGGCACTTGAAGGACAACCCAGGATCAAGGAATATGCACTAAGCACACTGACATGCTGGTGTGTGCCCTTAGGATCTGCTCTTCTTTTAGCTTCTTATGCCGGTATTTTGTTTTGTTAAAAGGACTTTAAAATTATTCAAGCTAGCCTAGGGGCTCCAGGTGTTAGGGGTTCATGGCACTTAAGACTCCAATGTACCCTCAGCTATTTTAGGATTGGAGACCAATATCCCTAAATCCTCATACTGTCTCCATCCCCGCACATTTACTTCGGTATGAATTATACACTACACAGACAAATTCTATACAGTGGATGGTCGTTGATTAGATTGTTGCCCATTGGGGGTAGGGATCTGGCAAGATGTGAAGCTATATAATAAAGGAATTATTATTGGAAGCATAATTTGCTCTGAAAATGTGCTTGTAATTTAAAGCTTGAATATACAACTGCACGCCCATTGATCTACCTCACACTCCAATAATCTCCTTCTCACTTCCTGCATGACGCCTATAATCTTCCTTTTCACACTACCTGCACACCCCAATAATCTCCCTGCTACTTCAATAATCTCCTTCTCACACTACCTGCAGACCCCTATAATCTCTCCTTATCACAGCCGCACACCCCACTTTTCTCCCTTTCCGCACAATGTGAAATCCTCCTGTTCTCACAGCCAGTACACCCGATACTCTCCCCTTTTTTACAGTCTTCACACCACTATTCTCCAGTTCTCAAAACCTGCACACCCCGTTTTCTCCCTTTCTCACAACCTGCACACCCACTATGTCCCCTTCTCACAGCCTGCACACCCCGATATTCTCCCTTCTCACAGGCTGGACACTGTGATAGTCTCCCTTCTCAAGGCTGGACACCCCGATAGTCTCCCCTTCTAACAGGCTGCACACTATGATAGCTCTCCTTCTCACAGGCTGGACACTGTGATATTCTCCTCTCAGAGACTGCACAATCTCTCCCTTTCCCAGTATCATCCCCTCCTTAGTTACTATCTGCCCACTTCCTCTGCTCTCAAGTGGAGCAACCACCTCTTGGCTCCTCACATCACTAACAACTAATAAAATACCCCTATAAATTCTCCCTCTATGCTACACTGTCACAGGCTGACACCCCACTATTCCCCCCTTCTCACAGCCTGCACACCTCGATAGCCTCCCTTCTCACAGGCTGACCAGGGGCGGCACTATGGGTAGGCAAAGTGGGCAATTGCCCAGGGCCCCCTGAAATGGAGAATATCTGCTTTCAAATGAATCTTGAATTTGTTTCAAGGTGCCATGGATCCAGAGATATTTAGGTTTAAAAAGAGAATATCAGGTGCCATTTTATATATCCCAACGGCAGTTTAACAGTTAATATCTCCATTATCCTGACACACTAGAGACACAGATTTAGAGTCATATAAAATAGGAGACTCTCTTCTTTCATAGGAAAAAGAAGTGAGGTTCTATGTGTCGCGGAGCCGAGATACAGCCCATTCCCCCTCCCCCCCCCCCCAGATTCTTAGCCATCAGGCTACAGGGAGAATTTGCTGCACACAGGAGCTGTCTGCACCTCACAGATAATGGAAATATTCACTTTATATGTTACTGCATTCTGAGAAGGGATAATATAACTAATATTCATCTTTTAATCCTCTCCTATCCGAACTATCTAAGAGCACACGTGATAGGTTTTTTTTTGTAAAAATTGACTGATACGATGAACATTCGACCCTCGTCGCCTTAAGTCGCTACATATTATCAACGCAACAAGAACATGTCTATAAAGCTATATGTAACACCAAAAACACATACATGCTCGAATAAAGTTTTTATTTCCCACCATCCTCCATTATTTGCATGTTATGACATCCTCACTCAAATTCTTATGATGTGCGGAGGGTTCTGTTAGGCCCTTCCACACTGCGAGTGTGATGCGATGAACTCGCATCACACTCGCAACGCAAGCTGCCGGGAACGCACGGCCTGAACGCTGCACGCGGGAGTTGAACTCAGCATGTCGTTCACTCCCCGGTGTCAGCGTTCGGACCGTGCGTTCCCGACAGCTTGCGTTGCGAGTGTGATGCGAGTTCATCGCATCACACTCGCAAGTGTGGAAGGGGCCTTATTGTGCTGTTAATACATCTAAACGTGACTTTTATTATCTCATAAGCTATGGATATATAGTTATTTATTTGGGTCACCATTGTGTAAGGGAACATACAATGATAGATCTGTGTGACGCTCAAACAGTTTGGTGTCCCCTGTGGATTTAACGTTCCCTCTGTTGCATATTTTGGTGAATATCCACATGTGGGGTATGTGTGATCTTCTCCATCTTACTGGTGTAGGAAAGTATGTTCTCTTTATATAAGTATTCTGGATTTATACATATTTTAGAGGAAATTTTGAATGTTAATTGCCAAATGCATCGCCTGGCTGTCTGCTTTCAAAATTATATAGGTTTTATGGCGCCTTTACCTTATTCTGTTTTATTTCTATATTTTGTAGGCTGTGACTGTCTGAAAAGCAGATATCTAGTTATTATAGTTTATGTGGATTTATTTTTGTGAACATATCAGCATTTGTGAACTCTACACATGTCCATCTATTATGTTTAGGAGATGTGAAGGTAAATATTTTCTGCCATTTTTTGCCATCAAAGTTCAAATTTTAGTATTTTTTTATAAAAAGTTTCAGAATCAAAATTGCATGAAGGCGCCTATGTCTATAAATTCCTTAATGCAAAATGGGGCAAGTGTCTCCTTTCAGAAAATGTGGTTTGCTGCTGTCTACTTTAATTCTTTTTGCTGCAATTTTATTTTTAAACGTCAAAATTGGAAAAAGTGCTCTGGTCAATAATGCGACAAAATATCCAGAAATGCCGGGGGGGGGGGGGTGAAAGGGTTAATACCCCTTGGTTGAATTCACGGGTGAAGATGCTTATCATCTATATCCTGTGTATATATCTATTTGTCTAGTTATCTATCTCCTATGCTCTGAACATTTATGTATCTCACTTTTTCTCTATCTATTTTTCAATCTATTTCTCTTCTACTGTACAGTATTTATCTCTCATCTATCTACTGTATATATCATCTACTTTATATTCTGCATCTAGAAATCCCTGTCATCTTTCATATTTATCTTATATCATAGTAATTATAATTAATAATTTCTTTATTTTTATAGCACACACAGATACCACAGCGCTGCACAGAGCTTACCAGATCAGTCTCTGTCCCCATGGGGCTCACAATCTATTCAACCTACCAGTAACTTTTTGGAGTGTGGGAGGAAACCGGAGGACCCGGAGGAAACCCACACAAACACAGAGAGAACATACAAACTCTTTGCAGATGTTGACCAGCGCTACAAGGTTGTAGTGCAAACCACTGAGCCACCATGCTGCCCATCAATCTCCCTATCATCTCTCTCCTATTAAATTCTCCCATATTACAGTATTTTTTACCATACTAAAGGAGCCTCTAACTGACTGACTGGTCATAAATAGTTTTATTTTGGGGGCCCCCTTTTAGTTTTGCCCAGGGCCCCACTTTGTCTAGAACCGGCCCGGGGCTGGACACTGTGATATTCTCCCCCTCTCAGAGGCTGGACAATCTCTCCCTTTCCCAGTATCACCCCCGCCCTCCTTAGTTCCTATCTCCCAGCTTCCTCTGCTCTGCAAGTGGAGCAACCTCTTGTGGCTCCTCACTATCACTAACTATAAAATCCCACTATTCTCCCCTTCTCACAGCATTGACACTCCCACAGTCTCCCCTTCTCTCAAGCAGCACACCCAGATATTCTCCCCTTGTCACAGGCTACACACTCTAACGCTCTGCCTCTCCCAGTATCATCCCCTCCTTGTTTCTATCTCCCCGCTTCCTCTGCTCTGCACATGGAGCAGCCACCTCCTGGAACTCCTCACTATCACTAACAACAATAACCTCCCCCACTAGTCTCCCCTCCTCCTGGAACTCCTCACTCTCACTAACAACTATAACCCCCCACTAGTCTCCCCTCCTCCTGTAATTCCTCACTATCCTGTAAACAGTAGAACAGCTCCTCCCACACGCGTCTGGTCACATGATCATGATGTCATCGAAGGTCCTTTAGCACACTAGGAAATAGCATCTACCGACGATTGCAGCCGATGCACAATGTCTATGCATACGTATTACAGGAGAGCGTAGGACAGCAGGCGTGTATTGAATACGGTGCGTTATTCTTCTGTGTGTGCATTATGTATGACAATGTACGTGTGCTATTGCAGTCCTGTGATATAGCCTGCTTGCTGTGAGGAGGACTGCTCAGCTCTGATATGTTCTAGAAATGAAGTCGAGGTTGTAATCATTGTAGGTGGTTTGCAGTTATATAAAACTTCCTTTAGCCGTTATTGGGCACATCAGTGAAACAGCTGCAGACAAAAAGTCTTTGTTGCCCACAGCAACCAATCACTGCACAAATTACCTTTTTAAAATTCAGAATACACGGTGAAAGCTGTGTTGTTATTGGTTGGCCTGGGCAATAATTCGTTTTCTTTTTTTCTTCATATTTTTAGTTTAAACTATTCTACACGTTCCACCAGCAGTTGGGGATGTGACACCAGAATGGGTGCCTGAAAGTCTCTGCACAGAGGTGATCGACATGTGCCCTATTTACATTTGTTGGATTGCAGACTATACTATACAATACTATTACTATACAATACTATACTATTCTATACTGCAGATATAGAAAGTAGCGATAACCTGCACCACCACTACTCAGCATATGGATCTGTGTAAGCTGCTCCAAGGGGCAAGATGGGAGAGTCATTTGATAAGTAAAGACCTACATAAAGGGGTAGGAAATCAATATTCTCACCCCAGAAAGTACTCTAAACACTTGTAGGCATCCTCCAAGCCCCTGCTTAAGTTGTGATACATTCAATTAAGTTGGAAAGCGCTATGGAATATGGTGGTGCAATCTGAATAAAGATGATTAATGAGGCTTCCTCAGGCATTTTTTCAGACTTTAAAAGGATGTACCAAGGTTGATCCCATGGAAAGGTATAAAGCTTCAATAGGTGGAGGCTTGTCTGCTGGAACCCCATGATCAAGTTTATTGGGGGGGGGCTAACTTGCTGATCAGTGAGGGTCTCTGTGCTGAGACGATCACGAGAACGAGGGGTCCGACTAACCCCTCGCCGCTTCTCAGACTAATGGAGCAGACGGCCGAGTATGACCGTTCTCCCTTAATCTCTGCGGGGTTTCAGCACGTTATCTCTGCTCTTGACTGCATGTTAGGTGCAGAAAAATTGCGACTTTTCACCACAGTTTTGCCAAAATTTGCGACTTTTTCAGACATCCATATCTGGAAATTTATGACAAATCATGACAAATTTTGTGAAATGGAAACAGAAGTCATGAAAAAGAAAGGTAAAAAGTTTTTGATAGATGCCCTCCGTGTTTATCAGAATTAACCTTAGGCCGTACTCAACAATTTCCGTAGAATTGAACAGGACATATGCTCTACCTGCTGTTCCATCATTTAGTGAGAATGGGACCCCAATCCTCATGATCCTGGGGGTCCCAGCAGTCGGATCCTGTGAATAGAGGATATCATTCAAACTTGGTACCACCCTTTTAAGACCTGCCTTAATTTTTCTGCTGCTGTCCCTCACACAGTTTAGGCTTTCACTAAATCTGCAGCAAAAATGGGCAGACCTTTTTAGTACTGTAACAACTTTTTCCTCTCTTTTTATAAAGAGTAAAGAATATGAATATGTTAAGTGGGACTATAATAGTTTATTATTTAACCCCTACGGTACTCAGCCTCTTTTGGCCTTAAAGGGGTATTCTCTTCTGGGCTTTCACATTCATTTTCATTAATCTGCCATATATAAACATTTCTTCAATTAGATGTCATTAAAAAAAAGTTCCTGTGTCAAGATAATTTCTCATAAATGTAGTGATTTGGTCCCTTAGAAACAAGACTGTGTCCCTGGATACGGCCACCTCTGCTGGAGTTATTGCATAAAGAAACAAAAAGTTTTTGTATATGAAATGTCCAGCAGTTACTCCATATCCTACAGCCGCCCTGTTGTAACGATCGTTGAATCCAGGAAGTCAGACAAGACACAATAGCACATATCTGGCCACCACTGAGTGTGGGGTGGTCGTATCCGAGGAGGCTATCTCGTTTCTAAGGGACAACATGGCTATGCCTATGAGAAATTATCTTCACACAGGAACATTTTTTTTAATAACATCCAATTGAAGAAATGTTTATATATGGAACATTAATTAAACTGAATGTCATTGCCCAGATGAGAATACCCATTTTTCAAATCTGGCCTGTGTCACTATAAGTGGTTATAGCTTTGGAATGCTATGAGATATCCAGGGTATTTGTAGATTGTTTTCTCGTGACACATTGTACTTCAAATTAGTTTAAAAATCTTTTGCGTTTAGTTATGAAAAAAAAATTAAATTTGGCAAAACGTTCTAAATTCTCTACTTTTGATGCAGATAGTCATAGCACCCAAATAAATTCATTACTTACATTTCCCAAATGTCTGCTTTATGTTGGATGGTTTTTTAAGATTCCACATATTTTACTAGAATGTTATGAGGCTCAGAATTTAGGTATCATTTTTAAAATTTTTTGTAAAATCACCAAAACCTGTATTTAGATGGACCTGCTCAACTTCTAATGAGACTGAGAGGCCTAAATAATAGCGAGACTCATAAATTACCCCATTATGGAAACTACATCCCTCAATGTATGAAAAAACACTTTTAAGAAGTTTGTTAACCCTTTAGGTGTTTTATAGGGGTTAAAACAAAATGGAGGTGCAGTCTGCAAAAATATTTTTTCACAATACACTCATTTTGGGTGGAAAATTAAACATTTAAAATGGATTAAATGAAAAAAGGCTCCCCAAAGTTTGTTACCCAATCGTTCCCGAGTACACTGATACCCCATATGTGGTAGTAACCTGCTGTATGGCCGCACGGCCGGGCATAGAATGGAAGGAGGCGCCATCCAGATTAGATTTGCTATGTCACATTGTAAAGGCTATAATTGTTTTCTTTTTTAATGTGGACTTATAGGCGCTTATTTCTTTTGCCACATGAGATGCACTTTTCTGGTACGTAATTTTGGGGAATCTATAGCTAATTGGTGAGATTTTATTAACTCTTTGTTGGTGGAGGAAATGAAAATCATAAATTTTTAGGAAAATTTTTATGTTTTTTTTTTGGCCGTTTACCATACCATAAAAATAGTATATTATTTTTATTCTATGGGTCGCCACGATTACAAAAAGACCTCATTTATATAGATTTTTTATTTTTTCCCATTTTTACTGAATAAAAAGTAATTTGGCAAAAATGTTGTTAATTTTAGCATCACCGTCTTTCATATGCATAACTTTTTTATTTTTCGCAAGGATTGTTCTTTTTAGTGGTCTTATTTTAGAGTGCGTAACATTTTTTAAATCACTCTTTAGAGCATTTTTATAGGGTATTAATTGAAAATTATCTTTTTTTTTTTAGCTTTTTTGGGTTGTTTTTTACGGGGGTTCACTTTGCGGATCTACCGTATATACTCGTGTATAAGCCGAGTTTTTCCGCACAAAAAATGTGCTGAAAATCCTCAACATGTCTTATACACGAGTCAATAGGCAGCCCAGCACTTAAAAAAAAAAACAATAAACTTATATACTCGCCCTCCGGTGGCCCTGATGTCCGCGCTGCTCCCCCGATGTCCGCGCGGGTCCTCTTCTGTCTTTTGTTTTTTTTTTTTTTTTTTTGTTAGTGCTGGGCAGGCTGTATACTACTGGGGGCAGGCTGTATACTACTGGGGGCAGGCTGTATACTACTGGGGGCAGGCTGGGCTGGCTGTATACTTAAGGGGGCAGGCTGGCTATATACTGGAAGGCTGTGACCAATGCATTTTCCATCCTCGGCTTATACTCGAGTCAATAGATTTTCCCAGTTTTTGGTGGTAAAATTAGGGGTCTCGGCTTATACTCGAGTATATACGGTAATAACGATTCTGTTTTATTATGCAGATTGTTACGGGCGCAGGGATACCAAATATGTGGGGGTTTTGTGTATTTTATTCAATTGTACTGAATAAAAACCAATTTGCAGAAAATCTTGTTCATTTTAGCATCACCATCTTTTCATATGCATAACTTTTTTATTTTTCGTCTGAAAAATCTGGTTAGGGGCTTATTTTTTGCGAGAAGAGTTGTTCTTTTTAGTGGGCTTATTTTAGAGGGCATAACATTTTTTTAAATCACTTTTTAGAGCATTTTTTATAGGGTATTAATTGAAAATGTATCTTTTTTTTTTGGAGTTTTTTTTTTCCAGTAACGATTCTGTTTTATTATACAGATTGTTACGGACGCGGCAATACCAAATATGCAGTGTTTTTTTGTGTGTGTGTTTTTTATACTTTATTACGTGTTTTTATATGAAAGTAACATTTTAGGGGCTTATATTTTAATGTATTTATTTTTTATTTATTCTAATGTATTAACTTTAGTGTTTTTCACTTTTTTTTTACTTATAAATACTTGAACCAGCGATGCTCTGATTGCTGATTCAAGTTCAATACACTGCTCTACGATACTATTTTATTGTAGAGCAGTGTAAACTGTCTGAGCATGCAGGAAGGGGTCTGACTGCCAGGGACATCGGGCAGCTCCGGGGCACATGACAGTCCTCGGAGCTGCCCAGAAGAGGATCGGATCCCCAGGAGGCGGCACGGGGGATCCGATCCACAGCGCAAACACCCTTATACGCCACGGTCATGCTTGACCGCGGCATGTAAGGGGTTAACACCTGCGATCGGAGTCGGCTCCGATCGTGGGTGTTAGCGCAGGCTGACAGCTATGATACACAGCTGACAGCCGCTGGTTCTGGTGCCGGCTCTGTTTGTGAGCCGGTGCCAGAAGCAGGACGTTATAGAACTTCCCTGTGCGCTTAGCATCTAGCCCCGGGGACGTACTATAACATCCTGGTGCGCCTAGGGGTAAAAAAAAAATGCTGGTATACATTCTCAAACAGTGCTCCATTCACTTCTATGGGACAGTGAGTTTTGCTGTACAAGAAGTGTCATAGAAGTGAATGGAACACTGGTGAAGCACTATAATTGGGAGCTCTCAAATGACACTTCCCTTTTGATAGTTAAAGGTATTGTCTGGAGGTTGAAAAACTTGGCTGCTTTCTTCTAAAAACAGCTCCTCTCCTGACCATGGCTAGTGGGTGATATTGTAACTAAGCTTTATTTTACTCTATACAGCTAGATGCAATACCTACACAAACCATGGTAAGGTGTGGTGCTGTTTTTGGAAGAAAACAGACATGTTTTTCAGCCTCCAGACAACCCCTGCAGTAAGTGTATATCTAAAGCAAATACCATTCTGAATTAGTTACATAACATTATTTGCTTTTGCTTTATAGGGTCAAGAGTTCTTACAAGATGGCAGGCCGTAGAAAACGTGCGGCGCCAGTCAAACTGGATGATGGCGCTAAGAAACTGTTATCCTGGAACATGCATGAAGATAGAAGGAATGATGTAACACTAGAAGAGGATGGTGAAGCTGCTGAGCCAAGCACATCATTCTCTTTAGTAAATGATAGTCCTGAAAAGTTGTTATGCACTGAAGAGACAAAAGGAACAAGTATACAGCCACAAATAAAGGAAAATAAAGACTTTGGGAACATCTTGGCTCCATGTTCTGGTGATCTTAATTTGATGGTCCTTGCCGTTCCTGATGATGATGATGATGATGCTTGGAGAGCTTTGCTTTGTGTATTCAGTATTCATTTTACATCTAAAAAATATACTAGTTCTGATTTTCATGGGTGCAGTTTTACATTGACTAGTACCACTTCCTCGGCTCATCTTTTGCTTTGTGTGCATGAGTCTGATGTAGATGATGATGGGTCTAAGGAGTCCAGTAAAATGTGTGCAGAAGAGGTCCTTGTGGAAACTTCAGTTGGTGTTCAAATGCTGGAAGACATAATGTGGTTGCAGAAGAAGAAGCTTATTGAACTCTTTCAGAGGACAACTCGGCATAATAATCTGGAGGTAATTTAGTATCCTGTTATATCTACACCTACCAATGGATTTAATGGTGAATTCTATTCTATTTTCTTCCAAAATACAATATCACCTGTATATATTTAATTTTGTGAATGGCACTGAACTAATGACAGGCTGGACCTACATTGTAGCTACAGGCCACAAGTTAAAAGGGTTTTTCAGGAATAAAGAGAAATCAGAGAGGTATAACAGTTTTTATTTAATGCCCAGCATTTGTCCTCCTGACTGTGCCGCTTGGGACACTTAGTGACCTATAGGTCTATATGGACTGTGGGTGGTTTAATGTCCCAAATCGCACCAAAGGACACAAGTATGGGCCTATTAATATGAAACATTAAAATAAATGTTTGGTGCATGTCTTGTGATGAGTCCGATGATGCTCACTGGACTCGTCTCTAGTCTTCCCAGCAGCTCCACAGAGCTTCATTGAAGTTGGCGGCAGTAGGACTGCTGTGTGATTTATCTTATCTCTGGTTGTTTTGGCTAGTTTTTGCCTGTTGTTTTTCTGTCTGCTTCTTTGGTAGTTTATCAATCTCACATTTTCCTTGTGTTAAATGGGGGATCTTTTAAAGATCTCTTTTTGAGACATGTTACAAATGTCGCAAAAATGTTGCACAAATGTCTCAAGTCACTTCTTTCCATTTTCTAAATTTTCCTTAAGTATGGTTTAGTCTGGAGTTTTTTGTGCCAAAAAATGTTGCAAATTTGAGACAATTTTAAATTAAAATGTCATTTTAGCAACATTTAGCAAATCTGTAATAAAGATAAATGTGTCCACTTTACATACCAATGTACATCTATAAAACATTCTGCTCCGCTTTCTTGATATGTGAAGTGAAGCCTCCTGTCTTTTACCTCATCATCCAGACATTTCTGTGCATAAAATGGCTGCAGAAGGAGGGTCATGTGATCTCTAGCCATCCATGAACAATCGCCAGATAGAGATCACTGGAGTGACTCGCGCAGGAGTGCCCGGGACTCGCGCAGCAGTGCACACTGCTCAATATATGGCCCAAAACCCCACTTCTTTTTATGCACAACCCCACAGGTGGACCCCTGTTAGTGCAGCAGAGATGGAGACATTTTGGGGCGTAACGCTTCTTATGGGACTAGTAGGATAGGCTTTGAAGCCATCCATAAGTTTTTGCATTTGCCGACAATTCACAGAGCCCACCGACAGATGACCCCAGGTGTGATAGGTCGTATAAGATCTGGCTCATATTAGACTATGTAAATGCCCGATTTATGGAAGTGTATACTCCAGAGAGGCATTTATCAATAGACTAGTCCCTGGTACATTTCAAAGGGAGACTTCAGTTCCGCCAGTACCTGCCCAATAAGAGGGCAAGATATGGCGTGAAGATGTATAAGCTGTGAGAGAGTACATCAGGGTATACTTTATAAGTTCAGGATATGTGAAGGGAAGGACTCCAAAATAGTGCGCCTAGAATGTGTCCCCCCCCCCCCCCCTTCCTGGGAATTACTGGAAAAGTAGTGTGGGATTTAGTGCACCTACTACTGGACAAGGGCTACCACCTATCCCTGGATAATTTTTATACCAGTATTACCCTGCTTAAGTGCCTCGCTTCCAGAGAAACTGTGGCATGCGGCACTGTTAGTAGGAATCAGAGGGGTCCCCCGAAGTCACTGCTAGGGGAAAATCTCCGAAAGGCACGAGAGCTGAGCACTAAGAAGCTACTCAGTATTGTGTGTTAGGTACAAAGACAAGAGGGTCATCCTTGTACTAACAAAAACACATGGGCACACCACCACCCCTGCCCCTGTATGAGGTACCAGTGCAGAAACCCCCACGCCGGACTGTATTTTGGAATACAATAGGTACATGGGAGGGGTGGATTTGTTGGACCAGGTTCTTCAGCCATATAACGCCATGCGGAAGTCGAGGGTGTGGTACTAGAAGCTGGCCGTGCACATCATGCAGATGGCACTGTATAATGCTTACGTGTTACATCGATGTGCAGACCAGAAGGGAACTTTCCTGGAATTTCAAGAGGTGGTAGTCAAGCAGTTGATTTTTAGAGACCAGGAAGGGAGGAGTGCTAGTACGTCTGGAAGTGAGGCCACATCACGCATTGTACCAGGGCAGCACTTTCCAGGAGAAGTTCCCCCAAACGGCCAGCAAGGAAAGGACATAGAAGAGTTGAAGAGTGTGCTCCAAAAGGGGCATAAAAAACAAACTATATACCAGTGTTATGCATGAAGGAGTGTTTCAGGATTTACCACACGTCCCTGGATATATAATTGTACCCTGATGCACACAGCTTACGCAGCTTATGCAGCATGCCGCACCTTCCCTCCTGAGCTCTGCTGTGTGCCCAGCCTGTAGATTATTGCCACATATGGGGTATTGCTGTACCCGGGAGAACCTGCATCATGATTTTTGGGGTGTTTGCCTCCTGTGGCAGGAGCTGGGCAGAAGATAACATAATGGATAATTTGTTCTATGCACTGTCCATTATGCATCATCCTTGGGGTCCACCTGTGGGGTTGAAATGCTCACCCCTAGATTTATTCATGGAGGGGTGTAGTTTTCAAATAGGATCAGTTCTCAGGGTTTCTATCGGATTGATCCCTAAGATCATCTCCAAATGATGCCAAATAAAGAAATTAAATGTCTGTGCTCCAAATGCTATTCTCTTCAGGGCCCTGGGAAAATCTCCATCTTGTAGTCCATTGCCACACATGGGGTATTACCATACCTGTAATAACCCGCAGAATGATTTTTGGGCTGTTTATCCACAGTTGGGCGGATTTCATTTGTCACTACAATGACACATTTCAGAAAAAAATCTATTTTTACACTGACCCATACACTTTGTATTACATTTGGGCCATCATCCCGGGGGTTAAAATGCTCATACAACCCTAGATCAATACTTTGAGGGGTGCCCTTTCCTAAAATGGGTCACTACTCGGGGGTTTCTATTGTACTGGTACCTCAGGGGCACCCCAACACCAGTCTGGTGAAAAGGGTGCTCCAAAAGCTAAATTTTGCTTGTCCCTTCTGGGCCATTCCGTGTCCCCAGCCTGTAGCCTATTGCCACACAAAGGGTATTGCCATACCCGTAATGACCCACAGAATGATTTTTGGGGTGTTTGTCTAAAGTGGAATGGTTTGGGCACAATATATTAGACCCTAAAATTACATTTTTGAGATTAAAAACTCATTTTTAACTGTGCACCATTTATTTAGCATTAGATTTTGGCCAGCATGTTGAAGGTCAAAATGCTCACCAGAACCACAGATAAATTCTTTGAGGGGGTGTAGTTTCCGAAATGGTGACATCTTTGGGAGTTTTCTATTGTACTGTTACTTCAGGGGCTCTTCAAGTACACAGTGGCACCAAAAAACATTTGTAGCCAAATTGGCCACCATAAACCCAATAGTACCAACTCTGTTCTGGACATTGCTGTGTGGCGAAAAACAAGTTGACATCCACATGTTAGGTATTGCCGTACTCGGAAGAAGCAGGGCAAAAAATTTGTATAGTTTCCTCAAATTCCTTCTGAATGTGTCAATTTTAGAGATAAAATCGTAATCAAAAATTAAAAATAAAAAGTTAAAAAAAAATTAAAAATTTCCTATCTATTTTTGTTTGCTTCCGGAAAAATAATTAAAGGGTTAACAGACTTCTTGAATGCTGATTTGAATAGGTTGAGATGTTAGGTTTGTGAAATGCTGTTACTTGGGGGGGTATATAGTACAAAAGTACAAATAGCGCACTTCCAAACTGAATTGGTCACCAAAAAATGGCATTGTGTGCGTTCCCACAGAGCCATCGCCGGGATCCGAACTCTGTGCTGTGACAGGGGGCCGATATAATCAGTCCCCTGTCAGAGCAGCCCCAGAGGACAGCGCTCATAATGAAAACTGTGCCTGCACAGTAATCCTATGATATCACGGGATATTACAAAAATGCAACTAAAAAAAAACTATAAAATTAAACTTAAAAAAAGATCATTTAAAAAGTATAGATATGAGTTACCTGCGCCCCCTTCCCTTCCGTAGTTTGGTCAGGGAGGTTGGTTGTGTCAGCCGTAGTCTGGTCTCGGGAGGTCGGCTGTCTGCAAAGTCTTCTTTGGGTGATGCAGCATCCATTGTTTAAAGGACACCTGTCATCAGGTCTGTGTCACTAGTCCTGTCACTACTACCTGTTGGAGCAGCTCACAAGGATCCCATCCCAGCCTTTATGTAGTTATTTCATACATTATTCATTGTAAAATCATCTATTTTTTATCATGTAAATGAGGCTGGTCACATGGTCAGAGGCAGTGATGTCACCCCTGTTACCCCTCCCCTCTCCTCCCCCTGCTCATGTCTGTGTGTAATGTATAGTAAAGTATTGCTGGTATCTGTGCTGCATCTGCTGACATGCTGCATCCTCCTAATATACAGGTGAGAGACACAGACATCAGCTACACATGAATCTGACATGTTCTGCTGTAACATGGTTGCCTGGAGCTGCTGTATCTCTCCTATATACACACACATGCACACACAGGATGCAGGGGGCGTGACCACCAGCACCAGGAAGCACATCATTATACAGCCTCACATCATTATACAGGCTGTCAGTCATGCACTGGGGGTGTGGCTGTGCCTCCCACTCATGAATAAGGTGGACAGCTTGAATATGCTAATACTTAATTGGACATGTCACAGGTCATTTGCATACAGCTTTAGGACCTCATTGCTTAGGTTTACAGGCATGTAGAGGGACAATGAAGGGATAGAGACAATGCTCTCTAATGGCAGTTTATGAAAATATATTTAGTTTAGGGGGGTTATTTTGCATGACAGGTTCTCTTTAATGTAAGATTACTATAATTGCCTAAATAGCCAACTAATAACATTATACATGAGTTATTAATTAGTAAAGATAATTTCATACTCCTCCTCGGCTAGAAATACTTCTGAGAAATGGTGAGAGGAGTATTTTTACTCTTCTGGAAAATGTTAGTGAGTGTGACCTCTACACCCACCAGAGCCCCTCAGGCTCATTAGCATAATTTTTAAAGTTTATTTTAGAAGGAAGGAAGCCAAGGATAACAAGAGTTTAATAAGATTCCCTGGTTTATCATGATGGAGTTTGATTATAGATTTTTTTTAAAGGAAACTTACGATCCGCTCGTACATCAAATCTACCTATTAAAGTTGGTGGTAGGTTTCTAGTAATGTACAAACCTTAATCTATAGTTACCGAAACTTAAATACTTTCTAATTGAAGCTGTGCTTTATCTATTATATATTATGCTAATTATCGTCAGAGGTTACTGGGGCATGGAGTAGATTCTCTGGGCAGTGGCGGCAAAGGCTGCTCCACACCCAAGAAGCGTCTGTCGATAATTAGCATAATTAGCATATTAGGTAGATAAAGTATAGAAAGTATTAACAGGTCCATGACCGCCCGGTGCATGGAGAGGGCATAGGCGGCGCCATCTTTCTGAGGATCGTCGCTCCCCGTGACGTCATCGGGGAGCAGCGATCCGTCGCCATGGTAGCCTCGGGTGTTCCGAATACCCAAGGCAACTTCGTTTTAACCCATTCATAAATAATGAATGAGGAGTAAAATCACCATATACTGCCATACTGTAGTATGGCATTATATAGTACGATGGATCAGACAACCTAAGGTTAAAGTAGTAAAAATAAAAAAAAAACAAAAAATTCAAATCACCCCCTTTCCCTAGAGCTGATATAAATCTAAATAAACAGTTAAAATCATAAACACATTAGGTATTGCCACGTCCGAAAATGCCCGATGTATCAAAATATACTAACGGTTTTTCACTGCGTTTTACCCCTTAACTGAAAATCGCGCCCAAAGTAAAAAAGGCACTTTTTTGCCATTTAAAAAAAAAATTAAAATTCTATAAAAAGTGATCAAAAGTTCGTTAAGTCCTAAAAATATCATTTAAAACATCATCAAAAGTTGCAAAAAAATGGCACCACCCACAGCACCGTACACCAAAGTATGAAAAAGTTATTAGCGCAAGAAGACTGCAAAATCAAAAAAAGAATTTTGTACAGGAGGTTTTAATTTTTGTAAATGAATGAAAACATTATAAAACCTATACAAATTTGGTATCAACATAATCGTATTGACCCAAAGAATAAAGTAGATATATCATTTGGGGCGCACAGTGGAAGTCCTAGATTCCAAGTCCACAAGAAAACGGCGCACCATTTTCACTGCATTTGGAATATTTTTCCTGCTTCCCAGTACACGGCAGGGAATATTCAATGCCACCATTATGAGGTGCAATTTGTTACGTAGAAAACAAGCCGTCACACAGCTCTTTACGTGTCAAAATCAAAAAGTTATAGATTTTTGAAGGTGGGGAGTGAAAAATGGAAATGACAAAACAGGAAAGGGCCCGGTCCTGAACCAGTTAAAGGACTCCTGTCATTAGGTCACTGTCACCGCTACCTGTTGGAGCAGCTCACAAGATTTATCTAGTCAATTCAAACATTAAAGGGGTTGTCCGAGTTTTGAAAAAAATATATATGTGGCCGGGAGCGGGCTGCCTAAAACAATAAAGCTGTACTTTAGAGGGACAATGAAGGGATAGAGACAATGCTCTCTAATGGCAGTTTATGAAAATATATTTAGTTTAGGGGGGTTATTTTGCATGACAGGTTCTCTTTAATGTAAGATTACTATAATTGCCTAAATAGCCAACTAATAACATTATACATGAGTTATTAATTAGTAAAGATAATTTCATACTCCTCCTCGGCTAAAAATACTTCTGAGAAATGGTGAGAGGAGTATTTTTACTCTTCTGGAAAATGTTAGTGAGTGTGACCTCTACACCCACCAGAGCCCCTTAAGCTCATTAGCATAATTTTTAACGTTTATTTTAGAAGGAAGGAAGCCAAGGATAACAAGAGTTTAATAAGATTCCCTGGTTTATCATGATGGAGTTTGATTATAGATTTTCTTTAAAGGAAACTTACGATCCGCTCATACATAAAATCTACCTATTAAAGTTGGTGGTAGGTTGCTAGTAATGTACAAACCTTAATCTATAGTTACCGAAACTTAAATACTTTCTAATTGAAGCTGTGCTTTATCTATTATATATTATGCTAATTATCGTCAGCGGTTACTGTAGCATGGAGTAGATTCTCTGGGCAGTGTCGGCAAAGGCTGCTCCACACCCAAGAAGCTTCTGTCGATAATTAGCATATTAGGTAGATAAAGTATAGAAAGTATTAACAGGTTCACGACCGCCCGCCGTGTATTCACGGAGGCGGTCGGGTCCCGGTGCATGGAGAGGGCATGGGCGGCGCCATCTTTCTGAGGATCGTCACTCCCCGTGACGTCATCGGGGAGCGGCGATCCGTCGCCATGGTAGCCTTGGGTGTTCCGAATACCCAAGGCTACTTCGTTTTAACCCATTCATGAATAATGAATGAGGAGTAAAATCGCCATATACTGCCATACTGTAGTATGGCATTATATAGTAGGATGGATCAGACAACCTAAGGTTAAAGTAGTAAAAATAGTAAAAATAAAAAAAATTATAATAAAAAAATTCAAATCACCCCCTTTCCCTAGAGCTGATATAAATCTAAATAAACAGTTAAAATCATAAACACATTAGGTATTGCCACGTCCGAAAATGCCCGATGTATCAAAATATACTAACGGTTTTTCACTGCGTTTTACTCCGTAACTGAAAATCACGCCCAAAGTAAAAAATGGCACTTTTTTGCCATTTAAAAAAAAAATTAAAATGCTATAAAAAGTAATCAAAAGTTCGTTAAGTCCTAAAAATATCATTTAAAACCTCATCAAAAGTTGCAAAAAAATGACAGCACCATACACCAAAGTATGAAAAAGTTATTAGCGCAAGAAAACGGCAAAATCAAAGAAAGAATTTTGTACAGGAGGTTTTAATTTTTGTAAATGAATGAAAACATTATAAAACCTATACAAATTTGGTATCAACATAATCGTATTGACCCAAAGAATAAAGTAGATATATCATTTGGGGCGCACAGTGGAAGCCCTAAATTCCAAGTCCACAAGAAAACGGCGCACATGCGTTTTTTCACCATTTTCACTGCATTTGGAATATTTTTCCTGCTTCCCAGTACACGACAGGGAATATTCAATGCCACCATTATGAGGTGCAATTTGTTACACAGAAAACAAGCCGTCACACAGCTCTTTACGTGTCAAAATCAAAAAGTTATAGATTTTTGAAGGTGGGGAGTGAAAAATGGAAATGACAAAACAGGAAAGGGCCCGGTCCTGAACCAGTTAAAGGACTCCTGTCATTAGGTCACTGTCACCGCTACCTGTTGAAGCAGCTCACAAGATTTATCTAGTCAATTCAAACATTAAAGGGGTTGTCCGAGTTTTGAAAAAAAAAATATATGTGGCCGGGAGCGGGCTGCCTAAAACAATAAAGCTGTACTTACCTTCCGGTGCCCTTCGGTATCCAGCGCTGCTGTCGCTCCGGTCTGGCGCTGCATTCAGCTTCCGTCCGGACCCGACAACCTTCCAGCCCCCATACACAATGCTGTGTATAGGGACGGATAGGCGTACCCGGCCACGGCCGGCCGGAAGCTGAATGCAGCGCTGCTTTGGTTTCCGTCGCGTGAAAGCCGGTGCCGATGCGCCACAATCCAATCGCGTGAGCCTAAATCCCAGTGCAAGTCAGGGAAAGACTGCGCAAATCGGAAAAATACGGGAAACCTAACGAAAATGCGCAAATCAGACCCTTAGTAAATGACCCCCAATGACTCATTGGACATCTCACAGGTCATTTGCATACAGCTTTTGGACCCGATTGCTTAAGTTTACAGGAATGTAGAGGGACAATGCACTCTAATGGCAGTTTATGAATATATATTAAGTTTTGGGGTTTAATTTGGCTGATGGGTTCTCATCAAAGAGGACCTGTCACCCCCGAAAAGTACCCCACCAAATTAGTTCCCCCTAATCCTGTCCCCAGCACCTTTATATTTATTGAATTTTTATTAAAATGTGTGTGTGCATACTTAGTTTTAAACGATCTGACCTCTTATCAAATAAGAGGTCGGATCGTTGTACAGGTCCCCGTGCAGTTGGGTGTATTCATGAGGGGGGCGGCCGACACACCCCCTCCTACCCTTGTCAGTCAGGGACCTGTAAGAATTGCTGGCAGCAGCGCATGTATTGCGCAATCGCTACCGGCTCTATGCGATGCGGCGCACTGACAGCGGCTGCAGACGGGCTTATTCACAGCGCCAGTCGAACATAATAATGCTGCCCCTCCTATGCTACCCCTCTTCTTTCTCCTGGCTTCTGTCAAACAGGAAGGGGTGCGTGTCCGCGTGATGATGTCATCACACGGCCGCGCATCCAGGTTCAAGGAGCGAAGTGTGCTGGGTCTTCCGGCCACATCGCTCCACCTGCAATAATAGTGCTTGACAGTGATCGAGCACTATACTGTACAGTGACAGGCAGGAGCCTTCTGACCGGATGGATGGAGGCCCCTGTCCGACTGCCGAAGGCCACAGCTTGTTGGGCCGGATCTGGTCGGATGCAAAGGCGGGAGGATATATAAGGCTGCGGCCCGCGGGCCGTAGTTTGGGGACCCCTGCTCAAGGGATTATTACTGTCTTACTTTGTGGATAAAATTCATAAATCTGCCCCATAATTTAAAGTTTTGTGTATTCATTAGTGGAGGGCGCCCTCTCTCTCTGCCCCTGGTCTCCTAATGAATACCACAGAATCATAAACTATACATTTTAATGTATTATTTGAGCATCTCTAATAGCTAAAATGGAACAGCATTTTTTGCACATTTTGGCTACATAAGTTCCAGCCTGAAGCTGCTACCCCTACATTGGACATCATATTACATTGACAGATCTGTTTTAAGATTTCTGCTGTTGGCTATTTGGAAACTTATTTCTGTATATTCTCATGGTTAGGTTTGCCTTCTGCAGATTCAGTTGACTCCCTTGTTCTTGTTGTAGGTTGGGATCTACTTGTTGGAAGGATGTTTTTCCAAACCAGAATTTCTCAGCGAAGGACACAGGAGAATGAAGAAATCTTGTCTTATTACTCAAAAGCTGATGGAAAGGTTCTATAACATTACTATACCAGGTATCAACCATAACTATTAGTTAGTAAACTACAGTACATTTATATAAATATTTTATACTATCATAATATACAATTTATAGTATTTATATTCTTGTGTTGATATCCCTATAACTAGGAAACAATTTGATGCACTTTGTAGGCTGCATTCACATCCTGTTTTTTTTAACACCTTCCGCATATACGCCAGGAAAATAGGGGTCCATAGAATTATTCTGGCAGACTTTTGCCAGATGTCGCATACTACAGGAAACATGAAAAAGTGCATGCTTCTTCCTGCTGCAAAAAGCAGTATGTGCTCAGTGAAGGCCTTGATTGCCAATGGATGCAAATGAATGTCATCCATTCCTGATCTCCGCTGAGTGTACACTGTGGGTTTTCCCCAGTGATGTAACTGTCCAAATATGAAGAACTATATCACTCGGTAGACACCCTAAACTAAACTGTTGCTGATGTACACTCCTGAGGGTCAGGAGCTGAACTGGAGAACATATCCCACTGTACAATAGTGGGGTGTTCTTGTGCCCTCCGTTGTAAGGATAGCTCAGGAATCCTCCCGACATGTTCCTATAAGAGAAGAAGCAAGATGTGAACGTAGCCAACAATTCTCTATATAGAGGATCTTTTCTCAGCTGTAATTGGATTATCTAATCTTAAATAATTATTTAATTTTAGACCCATCGACAACTAGGTTTTTTTTTTTTAAATTCTTTTTTTCCACAAAATACATAGGTGTTTATACATTAAATATCGGTAGTACAGTATAACACACAAAAACACATCACAATAATACCAACCTTATTTTTTTCACTTCTATGTGCATGTGATAATTGCCAGTATCTAAATAGGTCCCCCTCTTTAAGAATGCCTTGTCTACCCAGTATTGACGTTAATTCCCTGTTCACCCCCAATTGCTCCATAGAGACTATTCCTCTTTTTTCCCAAAATTCGAAATCCTCCAAGTAGTTGAATCTGAGCAGCCAAAAATAATGAAAGAAGGAGGGGAGGGAAATACCCCCCCTCCCCCCTTATCCTTATCTCTAATTAAAATTTCCTGCTTGATACGTACCCTTTTCCTCCCCCATAAGAGTTTGTTAATAATAGCACAAATAAGTGCAAACCATTTCTTATCGATGCAACGTGGACAATTACACAGTACGTAAAGAATTTGGGGCAACAATATGGTTTTAACCAAAACAACACTCTCTGCCCGATTTAATGGGAGAGAACTCCAGGTATTCACCTTACTAGGTTATTGAAGTCCCCTTGTAGTACAGTCTGACACAAGCATCCTTGATTTAAAGATGACCCAGTCTATAGACATATACCTCCAACTAGTAACACCTAGGCATTTATCTATATGTTTGTAGCCAGAATAGAACACCACACAGTTCTAAGAAATTCTGTTAAAGGGGTATTCCGGGAATATGAACATCTGACACAAAAACCCATGATGATTTAAATAAATGAGCACAACAATAATCAATGTCATTAGTCACAAAACGGAGCTTAAATAGTTTGATTTTATTATTTACAAAATTTATCGCCTCTCTAAAGTAGGTGGAGTTATCACTAAGATGGCCGCCACTGAAAACTACAAGTTCCATGATCCTTTAGTTCTCAGTAACTCCTCCTCCATCTTATGTTCTGCCCCCAGTGATGATGTAACAGATTTTATTGCTCTGTTACCATAGTAATGATGTGTAACTGCCATCACCACAACACTGGCCATACTGGATGCACTGCAACCAACCAACTACAGCCAAACTTAGTGGTGATCACATGTATAACTAGGAAACAATTTGATGCACTTTGTAGGCTGCATTCACATCTTGTTTTTTTTAACACCTTCCGCATATACGCCAGGAAAATAGGGGTCCCTAGAATTATTCTGGCAGACTTTTGCCTCTGTCGCATACTACCGGAAACATGAAAAAGTGCATGCTTCTCCTGCTGCAAAAAGCAGTATGTGCTCAGTGAAGGCCTTGATTGCCAATGGAAGATGAATGCAAATGCATGTCATCCATTCCTGATCTCCGCTGAGTGTACACTGTGGGTTTTCCCCAGTGATGTAACTGTCCAAATATGAAGAACTATATCACTCGGTAGACACCCTTAACTAAACTGTTGCTGATGTACACTCCTGAGGGTGAGGAGCTGAACTGGAGAACATATCCCACTGTACAACATTGGGTTGTTCTTGTGCCCTCCGTTGTAAGGATAGCTCAGGAATCCTCCCGACATGTTCCTATAAGAGAAGAAGCAAGATGTGAACGTAGCCAGCATTTCTCTATATAGAGGATCTTTTCTCAGCTGTAATTGGATTATCTAATCTTAAATAATTATTTAATTTTAGACCCATGGACAACTAGGTTTTTTTTTTTAAATTCTTTTTTTCCACAAAATACATAGGTGTTTATACATTAAATATCGGTAGTACAGTATAACACACAAAAACACATCACAATAATACCAACCTTATTTTTTTCACTTCTATGTGCATGTGATAATTGCCAGCATCTAAATAGGTCCCCCTCTTTAAGAATGCCATGTCTACCCAGTATTGACGTTAATTCCCTGTTCACCCCCAATTGCTCCATAGAGACTATTCCTCTTTTTTCCCAAAATTCGAAATCCTCCAATTTAAAAAGTTCTGGCAAGTTACGGTTAACCCATAAGGGTGTTAATTTAAATCCGCCCTCAATCTTTAACAGGTTCTTCACCTCCCTCCAGGTGTTTTGCAGTAGAGTGGCCAGGGGGAGTTTTCTAATATCCCGGGACCCCAAAAGTCCCAACTCTAATAGTACAAAAATAGAATCATATCTCTTCCCGACCAGATTAGATAGTGTTTCGAAGAGCGGGCTTTCCTTATTTACTATAAGTAGTTGAATCTGAGAAGCCAAAAATAATGAAAGAAGGAGGGAAGGGAAAGACCCCCCCCCCCCTTATCTCTAATTAAAATTTCCTGCTTGATACGTACCCTTTTCCTCCCCATAAGAGTTTGTTAATAATAGCACAAATAAGTGCAAACCATTTCTTATCGATGCAACGTGGGCAATTACACAGTACGTAAAGAATTTGGGGCAACAATATGGTTTTAACCAAAACAACTCTCTCTGCCCGATTTAATGGGAGAGAACTCGAGGTATTCACCTTACTAGGTTATTGAAGTCCCCTTGTAGTACAGTCTGACACAAGCATCCTTGATTTAAAGTTGACCCAGTCTATAGACATATACCTCCAACTAGTAACACCTAGGCATTTATCTATATGTTTGTAGCCAGAATAGAACACCACACAGTTCTAAAAATTCTGTTAAAGGGGTATTCCGGGAATATGCACATCTGACACAAAAACCCATGATGATTTAAATAAATGAGCACAACAATAATCAATGTCATTAGTCACAAAACGGTGCTTAAATAGTTTGATTTTATGATTTACAAAATTTATCGCCTCTCTAAAGTAGGTGGAGTTATCACTAAGATGGCCGCCACTGAAAACTACAAGTTCCATGATCCTTTAGTTCTCAGTACAGTAACTCCTCCTCCATCTTATGTTCTGCCCCCAGTGATGATGTAACAGGTTTTCTTGCTCTGTTACCATAGTAATGATGTATAACTGCCATCACCACAACACTGGCCATACTGGATGCACTGCAACCAACCAACTACAGCCAAACTTAGTGGTGATCACATGACCTGCCCAGGCAGGTGCAGGACATGTGATGTGGACATGTGACCAGCGACCATCTTCTGTCCTGTGTATGCTCTGCAACGGACCGCGTGGAGGAAATTAATGGACTGATTAAAGGGCCAGTAACATTTTAATTCTCCATTACAGTCTACAGGCAGTCCCCGGGTTACATACAAGATAGGGACTGTAGGTTTGTTCTTAAGTTGAATTTGTATGTAAGTCAGAACTGTATATTTTATCATTGTAGTTCCCGACAATTTTTTTTTTTTGCCCCAGTGACAATTGGAGTTTCAAATTTTTTTGCTGTAATAGGACCAAGAATTATCAATAAAGCTTCATTGCAGACAATTTTAAGCTGATTATTGCAATCTGGGACTATTTTAAAGCATCCAGAGAGCTTCACCAGAGGTCACAGTGGGCAGAGGGGTCCGTCTGTAACTATGGGTTGTCTGTAAGTCGGGTGTCCTTAAGTAGGGGACCGCCTGTATGTCATGAGCATTTTCTGCTAAGGGGAGCAAAATTTTAAATAACAACTAATTACACATTAGCTTATATTTTGAGTACCCATTTGTATATGAGTTATACTGATTCCTGAAATACCCCTTTAATTATATTAAAGGATATCTTAACATCAGATTTACTGATAGTAGACTGTCCAAACGTGTATGCTCGTCCTTTACACTAGGGGATGGCAAAGTCTTTTTTTATATTCAGGAATTTCCGGATTAAGTTTTTATAAAAATATGCAGATGAGCCACAGGTGCTATGGCTTCTTTGCTGCTCAGTCAGTCACTCAGGCAGACAGACGGTGACGTCACAATCGACAGACAGGACCAGGCAGCAAAATACGAACCTGGGGACATGCATACATAATTAGATGGTGGAACCGGGAGGCTCTCTTTTAACGTAACTGGAGAGCCTTTAGTTCATCTGCATGTTTTTAATAAATACTTTTTTTTAACACTTAACTGGAGGTTCCTGAAGATAAAGAAGTTGCCATCCTCTAGTGTAAAGGACGAGCATCAGTAAATCTGTTGGTAGATGTCCTTTAAGTATAAAAACGGACATGTCCTAAAACCTAACGGGTTCTCTTTGTTTTTTCTGAGGGATTTTTGCTTCTAAAAATTGCAATTTATTAATATGCATATGAGACTGAAGTGCTTCCATGGGTGTATCTGAAGTGCTGCTAGGCTTTGACTCCCCTGTAGTAATCCATCCCTCAGTCTTGCTTAATGGGGTCAGTACAAAGATACCCATATTATCAAATGTAACTTTTTTTTTAAAGGAAATCTACCACCAGGATGAAGGATTGTAAACCAAACACACTGACATACTGGTATGTGCCCCCTCTGACATGAACCAATCTTCTTTTAGTTTATTATACCCTTGTTTTTACAAAACAAGGCTTTAAAAATTATGTAAATAAGACTGAAGGGCTCTGTATAACTGTTAATTGAACCTGGAGCTCCTCAGGTTCATTTGCATACGTTTTAAATCCCTCTTTTTGTAAAAACAAGGCCATAGAAAGCGAGCAGATCCCACCAGCATGTTAGTGTGCTTGGTTTACAGTCCTTCATCCTGGTGGTAGATTTCTTTTAAAGGAAACCTACCACTACGGATCTACCTATTAAGGTAGATGTGGTGGTAGGTGCATCTAACATATGTAAGGATAACCCTTTTTAGGGCTAATTCTTTACTCTCCTCTATCTTCAGCACGAACACAGGCCAGCGGCTGTGCGATCTCGGTTCCAAAGCCGGAGCTACTGCGCATGCACATAACTCCGGCTTTGCAGATGATATCTGGATCAAAGTGGCTACTGGGGCGTGGAGCAGCCACGTTGTGTAGCCTCAGCTACAGCTACTCCACGCCCCAGTAGCCTCTTTAGAAGATTTGCATATTACCCTAATTAAAGATTAGCAAAGATAGAGGGGAGTAAAGAATTAGCCCTAAAAAGGGCTATCCTTACATACGTTAGCGGGTCTATTTGTTTAAAGATTTTAAAAAAAAGAGTTTTTAAGTATTAAATACCGGGTGCTCTCCTTAGTAAGACTTTACATAAGCCAACACCAAAGTGAAAATAAGCTATTTTGTGTCATATTATAACAATATTTATACTTTCAAACGTCTTTTTATTTTTTTTTAGCTGGGATAAGGGCCCATTTTTGGTTTATCTCCTAAGATTACTTAATTCAACACAACTGAAAGCCAACATAAACAAGCCTGTTGTGACTGACAGCGTGAATTGCTTTATTCCCATCCATTTCACCAAATTTGAGAATCACTTTCCATCTCCCTAGTACACTTCATGGAATATTATAGCCCGGGTGCCACTTACCAACAAAACTAGATCCTTTCCACGGTAGAGCTCTCAACACCTTGTTAAGGGGAGAAATTAAAATCAAAACAAACTAAAAACTGTAGAAGGCTTGCATGCAGTCAGGCCATGCATCTTTTATAAGGAATTATCAAATAGTATATACTCGAGTATAAGCCGACCCGAGTTGAGTTAAAAGCGCTAATTCTACCACAAAATTGGGAAAACCTATTGACTCGAATATAAGCCGAGGGTCGGGGGGGAAAAATGGCATTGGTCACAGCCCCCCCAGTATAAGCCAGCCAACCCCCTGTAGTATATATATCGTACCAGCCCTGTAGTATATAGCCTGCCAGCCCTGTAGTATTTAACTGCCAGCAGCCCCTGCCCCAAAATATAGCCATCCAGCCCCTGCCCCAGTATATAGCCATTAGCCCATGCGCCCAGTACATAGCCATCTAGCTCAATGCCCTACCTTTGTATAGCCTGCCAGCCCCCGTGCACCAGTATGTAGCCATCCTACCCCGTTAATACGGTGCCCCCCCCCCCCCGATGTGTTATACCTACGACCGCGTTGATGTAGCCCCTCCCCCCCCGTTATAACAGACATTAGATTTACGTAAAAAAAAAACAAACAAAAAACTCCGGCGCCCCGGCAGGACTTTTGTGTGATGCATCAGTCAGCGGCAGGACCGTGCAGCGAACAGCTCGTATTCCACGCCTGCCCGTGAAATCAGTGTGTATGCCAGATACCGGCCACACACATACTATTCCAGCGCCCGCGCTGACACCAGTGTGTTTGTGCCGGCTATCCGGCACACCACAATACTATTCCTATACTATTATCTATTACCTGTGCCGACACACCCGGCTGCGGTCACGGGACCTGTCGCTGACTTATGGACCCGCAGAAGACCTGCCGGGGCGCCGGAGAGGTGAGGGGTTTTTGTGTGGTTTTTTCCACTCCGGAGTATATGCGAGTTTGGTGTTCAGAACTCATTGTTGTGCTGAAATTAATGACTCCGGCTTATAGCTCGAGTTATACCGGTCAGTTTTCCAGGGGTGGGCAAGGCAAATGTCATGCCTCCAATGTTACATAAGGCCGCTTCTTCTACATGATTCTGACTTTGAAGACAGCTAGTAAATGTTTGGAGGGCTGTGGATTATTTTTGTCAGTAAGGCAAAATATCTCCATTGGAGGAAAATTTTGGACTTAGTTCTCTCTCGTAGTCGCTCAATTGCATTTGCTTCATCTTTTGACTCGGACGCAGAATAGGTATACAGGGCTGGATGTCGCACATCTTCCCGCAAAAACCTGGTCTTCCTGTTGATGAGCTGTCTGCACATAGTCTAAAGTGCTTCTACTCTTTGTCTTTCTAGTTTCTGGTCCCGACTCCTCTTCTGCGTCATCTGAAATATCTGAAAGTAGATAGTTACTTTTAGTTAAATCTAAAGCCATTCCCGTTTTGCTGGACACTGCCTGTCATGTCTGAAAGATGGCCATTATTAACAACAGCCAGCAGCACATTAAACAGTAACAAAAAGACAATCTTTATCCCTGTTTTAAAGGAAACCTACCACTACAGGTTCTACCTATGAAGGTAGATCCGGGGGGCGTGTCGCGGTTCGTCAGGTATGGTGCATCTACAGTATGTAACAGGATCAGACCTTTTAGGCAGTAATTCTCTTTACCTCCCCTAATTCTGGCTAGGGGGAGTAAAGAATTAGCCCTAAAAAGGGCTATCCTTACATACGTTAGATGCACCTACCACCGGATCTACCTTCATAGGTAGATCTGTAGTGGTAGGTTTCCTTTAAGGGATAAGGATTGTCTTTTTTTACTGGTTTAATGTGCTGCTGGCTGTTGTTAATGGGCCTCATTTCATACATGGACAGGCAGTGTCCAGCAAAACGGGAATGCTTTAGATTTACTAAAAGTAATATCTACTTTCAGATATTTCAGATGACCATGAAGAGGAGTCGGACCAAGAACTAGAAAGACAAAATATTGAAGAACTTTATGACTATGTCAGACAGGCTCATCAACAGGAAGACCAGGTTTTGCGGGAAGATGTGCAGCATCCAGCCCTTATACCTATTCTGCGTCCGTATCAAAATGAAGCAGTCAATTGGATGCTACTGAGAGAGAACTTCCAAAATTTGCCTTCTAATGGTAGATATTTTGCCCTTACTAGAAAAATAATCCAAAGCATCCTATTTACTAGGCTTCTTAAAAGTCAGAAATTAATGTAGAAGAAGCGGCCTTGTGTAACATTGGAGGCATACATTTCCTTTGCCCACCCCTGGAAAACTTACCGTATATACTCGAGTATAAGCCGAGTTTTTCAGCACAACAAATGTGCTGAAAAACCCAAACTCGGCTTATACTCAAGTGAAAAAAAAACCCTCACCTCTCCGACGCCCCGGCAGGTCTTCTGCGTGATCCATAAGTCAGCGACAGGTCCCTGTGACGTCGCAGGCTCTGTTGTCGGCACAGTATAGTATAATAGTATAGGAATAGTATTGTGTGTGCCGGTAGCCGGCACAAACACTGGTGTCAGCGGCGGCCGCTGGAATAGTATTGTGTGTGCCGGTAGCTGGCATACACACTGATTTCAGCGGCAGGCGCTGGAATACGAGCTGTGCGCTGCACGGTCCTGCCGCTGACTGATGCATCACACAAAAGTCCTGCCGGGGCGCCGGAGAGTTTTTTTTTTTTTTTTTTTTAAATGGGGCGGGGAGGGGCTACATAACGCGGTCGTAGGTATAACACATCGGGGGGGGGGGGCACCTGTATTACGGGGTAGGGGATGGCTACATACTGGTGCACGGGGGCTGGCAGGCTATACAAAGGTAGGGCATGAGCTAGATGGCTATGTACTGGGGCATGGGCTAGATGGCTATATACTGGGGCAGGGGCTGGATGGCTATATTTTGGGCAGGGGCTGGCAGGTTAAATACTACAGGGGCTGGCAGGCTATATACTACAGGGGCTGGTAGGATATATATACTACAGGGGGTTGGCTGGCTATATACTGGGGGGGCTGTGACCAATGCATTTCCCACCCTCGGCTTATATTCGAGTCAATAGGTTTTCCCAATTTTTGGTGGTAGAATTAGTCGCTTTTACTCGGGTCGGCTTATACTCGAGTATATACAGTATTTATAAATTCCTTATACAGAACATGCATGGCCTGACTGCATGCAGCCTTCTACATTTTTAGGTTTTTAGTTTTAATTTCTCCCTTAACAGAGGTGTTTGAGAGCTTCTGTGGGAAAGGACTGTATTTTGTAATGGCACCCTATAATATTCCATGAAGTGTACTAGGAAGATGGGAAAGAGATTCCAAATTTGGTGAAATTGATGGGAAATAAAGCAGTTTCACCGTGTCAGTCACAGGCTTTGTTTTATGGCTTTCATTGTGTTGATTAAGTATAATCTTGGAGATATCCAAAAATGCCCTTAATAGCTAAAAAAAAATAAAAAGACGTTTGAAAGTATAAATATTGTTATAATATGACACAAAAATAGCTTATTTTCACTTTGTTGTTAATTGTGGTGATATGTTGTACCTGTAATATACTGGCATTACGTGCAGGGGTCCAGTCCGTTTTCCTGCAACAACCTAGTCACGTGACGGTGGTGGGGCCTACCTCAGTCCAGGTCTCTCAGGCCTACTATGCCTCTGCCTCCTCCCACCCCTCCTCCACCTCCTCCTCCGATTTACCATCCGTGGGCATGGCGCCATCAGTCGGTAGCTCTAGGGACAGCAGCAGTGCCGTCGCTAAGCAACAGCAGGCGGTGCTCAAACTGCTGAGCCTAGGCGATAAAAGGCACACCGCCCAAGAGCTATTACAGGGCATCACGGCGCAGACTGATCTGTGGCTGGCATCACTGAACCTAAAGCCAGGCATGGTTGTGTGTGACAACGGCCATAACCTGGTGGCGGCTCTGCAACTCGGCAGACTGTCACATGTGCCATGCCTGGCCCATGTGTTAATTCTCATAGTTCAGCGGTTCCTCAAGACATACCCCAATCTGTCTGATAGAGGAAAGGAGTGTGAGAATGCATGAATACCAGCAGGCCCTGGTGCACAAGCTGAAACAGTATTTCCCTTCTGACAGCGCCAGCGGCAGAGGGCGTACTTCTGCGGGACAAGTAGCAAGGGAGAGTAGGCGAGCAGGCAGCTTGTCCAACACTGGCAGGGGTATGCTTTACAAGGCCTTTGCCAGTTTTATGTCACCCCAGCAAGACACTGTCACCTGTCCCCAGTCTCGGCAGAGTAGGGCTGATCTTTACAGAAAGATGGTGAGGGAGTACGTAGCTGACCATACCATCGTCCTAAATGATCACACAGCTCCCTACAACTACTGGGTTTGAAAGCTGGACATGTGGCACAAACTGGTGCTGTACGCCTTGGAGGTTCTTGCCTGCCCTGCCGCTAGCGTTTTGTCTGAGCGGGTTTTCAGTGCAGCTGGTGGCATCATCACCGATAAGCGTACACGCCTGTCGACTGACAGCGCTGACAGGCTGACGCGTATCAAGATAATTAAAGCCTGGATTTCTCAGTATTTCCATTCTCGACCAGGTGAAAGAAGCTCAACCTGAATAATGTATACACTCCTCCTCCTCATTTTCCTCCTTCTCCTCCTCTTTGTACACTAAAGCAGAGGAAACTGGCTATTTTTTGCCAGGGCCAACTGGCTCTAGCTATAGTACTAGCTAAAGTATTTAATTTTTCTGGAGGGCCAACTACCCAGTCCTCTGTTTTAAACAATTTTTGGGAGTGCCACATACAGGCCCTCAATCTATTTAATTTTTCTGGAGGACCACCTACCTGTTCCTCTGGTTTGAAAACTTTTTTGGATCCAAATTTAATTGTCTCCATAGCTGCCTCCCAAAGTCGTCCATATAGCTGCCTCCATACATCGTCCCTTTAGCAAACGAGCTGTGTCAGGCAGAATTTTGGGTTGTTTTCATCGCTTCCACATCAAACTTGTTAACTTCGTCGCCACCCTGCTGTGTTATCCACAAAATATACTGGCAAACTTTTATCATTTACCGATATTATTTCAGCGCTTCTTGCACATCTGTTTACATTCCCCTCACCCGCCATAACCCAAACTTATAAGAACACTACTACACTTGATCTTATACAAAAGGTTCTTAGAAGTGCTGTTTGGGGAGGAGCCGAGAGACAGGGGCTTGGATAGGCGAAAGCTCGCCTGGCAGCGGACCGCCAGCTCCATCCCAAGATCCAACTAACGTAGTTTTAATTGCAGCACCTTTAATCTACTACTACTTTACTGCCTCCATACATCGTCCCCTCATCAAACGAGCTGTGTCAGGCAGAATTTTCGGGTGTTTCACCAGATACATAATGGAACTCGGCGCATCTGTCGCCGCCATGCTGGAGACCTGAAGTTGCAATCATAGCAGCGCAATATGGATGCCCCATATTGTCACTCTTAATCATGGAAGTCGTCTCCATGGCTGCCTCCACATGTCGTCCCCTTATCAAACGAGCTATGTCAGGCTAATTTTTCGGGTGTTTCACCAGATACGTTATGGAACTTGGTCACTATGTCGCCACCATGCTGTGTTATCGACTAAATATACCGTCAACCTTTTGTTCACATAGGAAATCATTTCAGCGCTTCTTGCTCACCTCCTTTGATTCCTCTCTGCCACCCATTGGTTTGAAGCCTGAGTCCATTTAGGGTATGTCGCCATGACACTCTCTAGCCTGCCGCTGCTGGCGCTGCCTCTGCATGCCGTCTTCTATAGTGTCGGGGTCAACTATTGGATGTTTTAGATGCTATCTAGCCTCATTCGGTCACTCTGTAGGACATGAGTTGCCCAGCATTTTGACATATGGTGTGCATTAAGCAGCCTTAGAGGCATCATGCATGCTGCCCCTGCTGTTCCGTCCATTTACACTGTGTTTTCCATCATTTTTGAGGTTTCCAGGTGTTGGCCAAGCTTCCTGTGCAGACCCATGGTCCCTGAAAAATGCTCGAGTCTCCATGACTTCAATGGGGTGTGATTTCGAGACGAGCACGTCGAGCATCGGAAAAGTTTGTCTCGAATAACGAGCACCCGAGCATTTAGTGCTCGCTCATCTCTAGTTTTAACCTCTCTGTTTCCTGTTACTGGAGGGTAATACTTCTGTTTTAGCAATTAAAGGCCTTTATCTTTCCGTTATGCTTGCCTACACAAGACTAGTTAACCAAAATGGCGTTTTCTGATGTATCTTATGCTTTCCCATATGGTATGTATATTACACGGACTTTTTTTAGATATTGTTAAAGGTCCCATTTTTTAGTTTGTTTGAGAAACATTGTCTAGTTATGCTTTAGTTCCGCCTCAGCTGCTGAAATGTGCCCCTCCTGAAGTTCAAGGTGTTATTGCACCTATATTAACCATATCAGTAAAGCATAAGAGAAAATCAATGATTGGTGGTACTATTACCCCAGGTTACCCCCAACCTTGTAAATTTGTGATATTCGTCAGTTCTGTGGGTTAGGATAAGGTCCAGGGGTTATTTCCACCATGTTTGAGGCAGCATCATTATATCCTTCAAAAGAGGCGTCTCTATGCTGTTCAGTGTAAGAAAATGCTGTGTGAAGTTTCTGTTTCATGCATAACATCATGTCTGGACGAAGAGAGCTAGTATTTCGAAAGCTCACAATCAAATATACTCAGGTACAAATCTACACTACTAGCATATAGGCTTTAATTCATTATCTAAAGTCTTGTTCTTAGTATGAAGTAAATACATGGGCAGTGGCAACAGAAGTCTCCACAGATTACGGAATCTTTGCCACTTGATTACAAACATCATTGCAGAGACGTGGCACTGAAGGAAAAACAGATCAAGGAAATGCACTAAGCCCATGACATGCTGGTTGTGTGCCCTTAGGATCTGCTCTTCTTTTAGCTGTCTATTGAACGGTATTTTTTTTGTGTAAAAGGGACTTAAAATTATTCAAGATAGATAGGGGCTACAGGTCTGTTAAGGGGTTCCTATGCACTTAAGACCCAATGTACCCTTCAAGCTATTTTAGGTGGGAGACCACAAGATCCTTCTAAATCCTCATCTTACTGTCTCCATCCGCACAGTATACTAGGTATGCAACTGATACAATCACCAGACAAATTCTATAAAGTGGACTGGTCGGTTGATTAGAATTGTTATGCCCCACTATGGGGTAGGGATTGGAAGATGTGTAAGGCTATATAATATAAAGGAATTTAGTATTGGAAGCTAATTGCTTGGAAAATGTGCTTGTAATTTAAAGGCTGGAATATATTAACTGCACGACACCATTGGATGCTACATTGCACACTCAAAAATTCCTCTCAATTTCCTGCAGACGCTTATAATCTTCACTGTCACACTACCTGCACACCCAATAATCTCCTCTGCATCTTCAATAATCGCCTTTTTTTTTTTCACACTACCTGCAGAACCCTTATTAATCTCGCCGGTATATCACAGCATTGCACACCACACTTCATTTTTCCCGTTCCGCACAATGTTGCATCCTCAGTCTCACAGCAGTAACCCCGATACTCTCCCTTCTTTACAGTCTTCACCCCCAAATATTCTCAAGTTCTCAAAACCTGCACACCCGTTTATTCTCACCTTTCCCACACCTGTCACACCCCACATTGTCCCCTTTCACAGCCGGCACACCAGATATTCACCCCTCTCACAGGCTGGACACTGTGATAGTTGTCCCCTTATCACAGGGAGGACACCCGATCAGTCTCCCCTTCGAACAGGCGGACACTAATTGTTGATAGTAGTTTTTTTTTACTATCCTGCTCACAGGCTGACACTGTGATAGCTCTCCTTGCAGGAATGCACAAATCTCTCCCTTTCCCAGTATCATCCTCTCCTTAGGACTAAATAATGGCCCACTTCCTCTGCTCTGAACAGTGGAGGCAACCAACTCTTGTGTGCTCCTCACTATCACTAAAACTATAAAAATCCCACTATTATCCCTTTTCAAGGCGGGACACCCCACTAGTCCCACCCTTCAAGCTGCACACCGCGAAGCCTCCCATTACTCACAGGGATGAGACCCAGGGCGGCCTATAGGGGGGTAGGCCAAGTGGGCAATGTGCCCGTGGCCCCCTGAAAGGGGGAATATCTGTGTCAAAGCATCTTGAATTTTGTTTCAAGGTGCATGGATCCAGAGATGTTATGTAGGTTTTAAAAAATGCGAATATCAGGTGCCATTTTATAATCTCACCAACGGCAGTAACCAGTGATATCTCCATGATACGACACTAGGACACAGATTTAGATCAGACAAATAGGAGACTTTTATTTGATGGAAAAAAAGAAGTGAGGTTCTATGTGTCGCGGAGCAGAGATAAAGCCCATTCCCTCCCCCCCCCCCCCACCCAGATTCTAGCCATAGGCTACAGGGAGCAATTTGGCTGCACCCGGAGTGCTGCATCACAGAATAATGGGAAATTCTCACTTTATTGTAAGCCTTCTGGACGGGATTATATCTATATCATTTTTTAATCTTCCTATCCGAGAAAGGCCAGAGCACAAGTGATAGGTTTTTTGTTCAAAATGATGCTACGATGAAACATGCGTCCTCTGCCTAATGGCGCTAATATTATCACCGCACAGGACATGTTCAACGTATATGTAACCAAAAAAATACAGTGGAGAAGTTTTAGTTACACCATACTCATTTAGTGCAGTTATGAAATTCTACGAAATCGTATGATGTGCGGAGGGAAACGAGCTGTGTCAGGCAGAATTTTGGGTTGTTTTCATGGCTTCCACATCAAACTTGTTAACTTTGTCGCCACCCTGCTGTGTAATCCACAAAATATACTGGCAAACTTTTATCATTTACCGATATTATTTCAGCGCTTCTTGCGCATCTGTTTACATTCCCCTCACCTGCCATAACCCAAACTTATAAGAACACTACTACACTTGATCTTATACAAAAGGTTCTTAAAAGTGCTGTTTGGGGAAGAGCCGAGAGACAGAGGCTTGGACAGGCGAAAGCTCGGACCGCTAGCTCCAGCCAAAGCTCCAACTAACATAGTTTTAACTGCAGCACCTTTAATCTACTACTACTTTACTGCCTCCATACATCGTCCCCTTATCAAACGAGCTGTGTTTTCGGGTGTTTCACCAGATACATAATGGAACTCGGCGCATCTGTCGCCGCCATGCTGAAGACCTGAAGTTGCAATCATAGCAGCGCAATATGGATGCCCCATACTGTCGCTCTTAATCATGGAACCATTTCCGAAAAAACTATTAAAAATAGAACCGCTATGCTATTCCATTATTCCTAGATGAAATATTCAAACGACCCCGTCTGCTTTGAAAATTATAATTTTTTCAAAGTAAACGCTTCTGGCCCCCAGGCCCATTTTGGGTGGGAGGAGCCGAGAGACAGGGCCTTGGACAGGCAAAAGCTCGCCTGGTAGCGGACCGCCAGCTCCATCCCAAGATTAGGCAGCCTCAGAGGCATCCATGCATACTGCCCCTGCTGTTTCCTCTCCATTTCGCCTCCACGGTCCTCCACAGCGTCCACCAATGTCTCCATGCGCAACTTTCAACTCTCTATACCCCAGACGCTGGAGCACGAGAGGATATACAGCACATCATGCCCTTATCAAACGAGCTGTGTCAGGCAGAATTTTCGGGTGTTACACCAGATACATAATGGAACTCGGCGCATCTGTCGCCGCCATGCTGGAGACCTGAAGTTCCAATCATAGAAGCAATATGGATGCCCCATACTGTCACTCTTAATCATGGAAGTCGTCTCCATGGCTGCCTCCACATGTCGTCCCCTTATCAAATGAGCTGTGTCAGGCTCATTTTTCAGGTGTTTCACCATATACGTTATGGAACTTGGTCACTATGTCGCCACCATGCTGTGTTATCGACTAAATATACCGTCAACCTTTTGTTCACATAGGAAATCATTTCAGCGCTTCTTGCTCACCTCGTTTGGTTCCTCTCTGCCGCCATAACCAGGCAAAATACTGATACATACAGTGCTACACGTTATCCTCGCCAAAAGGAATTTTTAAAATTGGTTTGAAGCCTGAGTCCATTTGGGGTATGTCGCCATGCCACTCTCTAGCCTGCCGCTGCTGCCGCTGCCTCTGCATGCCGTCTTCTATAGTTTCACGGTCAATTATTGGATGTTTTAGATGCTATCTAGCCTATTTCGGTCACTCTGTCATCGCCATGCTGTTGCCCATCATTTTGGCATAATGGTGCAATTAAGCAGCCTCAGAGGCATCCATGCATGCTGCCCCTGCTGTTTCCTGTCCATTTACATGGTGTTTCCATCATTTTCTGAGGTTTCCAGGTGTTTGGCCAAGCTTCCCTGTGCAGACCCTTGGTCTCCTTGAAAAATGCTCGAGTCTCCCATTGACTTCAATGGGGTTCGTTATTCGAGACGAGCACTCGAGCATCGGGAAAAGTTCGTCTCGAATAACGAGCACCCGAGCATTTTAGTGCTCGCTCATCTCTAATTAGGACCCTGCGGAGCCCTTAATAGGGTATTGCTGTCCAATACAACTAAGGGGTTAATCTATTTCTATAATAAGGTATTACTTAATGATACGATAAAAGATGTGCCAATTAAATGTAGGGCTAGGTGGGAAAGAGACATCGGACCCATCCCAGACTAACAGTGGTCTGATTGTCTTGAGACTGTACCTGTCTCGTCTCCCAGTGAGTCATACAGGATGTCTCATCTTCTTATGCTACACAGGGCCTACAAGTCACCACAATTACTATTCAACCTATCCTAGGTGTGGGACTGAAGAAGCAGGTATCCTTCACATGATGTGGGAGTGCGGGCACTTGGAAGGGCTCCCAGCAACACCCCTCGCTTGTTTAATGGGGATTCTAGATTTAAACGGAACTGGAATATGGTACATACCTAAAAAGAAATTATATCAAGAAATTAGAAAAAATTGGTGGGAAATGGATGGATGTTTCGGGATTGCCATCACGTCCACTAACCCAACTTAGGGCATAAAGGCCCTGTCTTCGGGAGCTGACTCTGGGGCTTGTTTCAATTAATGTACATTGTTGGTAGCTGTATGTTGTATCTAGTAAAATATCCTATTGCAGTACCGTGTGATGATCTGAGGTGTAAGACGATGCTGTATAAAAATTGTATTAACCCCTTAAGGACGCAGCCATTTTGTAGCTTAAGGCTCAGCCCGATTTTTTGGATTCGGACTTGCTTCGCTTTATATGGTTATAACTTTTGAACACTGTTACTTATCAAAACGATTCTGAGATTGTTTTTTCCCCACATGTTGTACTTCATTTTAGTGGTAAATTTTGGCAGATAAGTTTTGCGTTTATTTACAAAAAAAAAGAAAATATGATAAATTTTTTGAAAAATTTGCCATTTTCGAAATTCTAAATCATTGCGCTTTCAGGCAGATAGATTTACCACCTAAATAAGTTGCTGAATAACATTTCCCATTTGTCAACTTTACATTTTCATAATTTCTGAAATGTCTGGATAATTTATTTTGATGTCACGCGGCTTACAAATAGAATATCGCTTTTCCGGATTTTCAGAATTGACTATTTTGGGGATAAATACAGTTTTGAATGAAATTTTACATATTAAGCATCAAAACCCCCTATATAACCAACCCATTTTCAAATCTGCACCCCTCAAGCTATCAGAAACAGCTTTTACGAAGATTGTTAACCCCTTGAGATCTTCATAGTAATTGAATCAAAATGGAGGTGAAATTTAGAATGGTCATATTGTTCCCTTATACGTTCATTTAGCACTAAAATTTACACATTTCCAAAATATAAAAAGAGAAAACCCACCATACAATTTGTTCTGCAATTTCTCCTGAGTACAAAGACCCCCCACATGTGGCCGTTACTTGTTTTATGGGGGCACAGCGAGGTGCAGAAGGGAAGGAGGGCGCTGCAGCTGCCAGGATTTTAGTTTCCTCATTGGCCCCCTTTGAAGGCTCTAAAATTTTCGCTTTTTCGTTATTGGGGCCATGTGACGGCATTTTTTTTGCGGGATGAGATGCTTTTTCCATTGTTACCATTTTGGGGTTGGTATCACCTATTGTTGAAAATTTAGGAACTTTTTTTGAGGGCAGGAGTAGAAAAGCATCAATTCTGTACTGGATTTTTTACTTTTTTTTTTTTTGGTGTTCACTGTATAGACTAATAATCATGTTATCTTTATTCTATGGGTTGATACGATTACGGGGATACCAGACATGAATATATTTTCTTACGTTTTACTAAATTTGTCAAACAAAACCCTAATGTGGGGAAAAATCTATCATTTATGTATTGCCGTCTTCCAAGTGGCATAACATTGTTACTTTTTTGGCTACGGAGCTGGTTGATGGCTTGTTTTTTGCGGGACATGTTGTACTTTGCACCAGTATCATGTCTGAGTACATATGGTTTTTTGATCACATTTTATAGCATTTTTTGTGGGATTGAAAAGGTAAAAATCATAATTTTTGGAGGGTTTATAACAGTTTTTTTTTACGGCGTTTATCGTGGGGGTTCAATAATGATTTACTTTTATTCTACGGGTTGTTACGGACACGGTGATACTATATATGTGGGGTTTGTGTTATGATATAGACTTTTTTTGAGTTATATGTCTCTTTATATGTTTTGGGAGTTTGGGGCATTTTTAGTGATTTATGACTTTATTTTTTTATTGAATAACTTTTTTTTTTTACTTTTTCACTTTTATACCATGGGACATGAACAAGCAATCTTCTGATTGCTTCTTCATGATAATATTCTGCAATACTGATGTATTGCAGAGTATTATCAGTGTCAGCCTATACACTTGCATAGGCTGGCACTGTGCCAGTAAGATGACGTCACAGACGCCATCTTACCGGCAATTCTTGCAAGTAACTCTGGGGTCCAGATCGGACCCCAGAGTTGCTATAGCAACGATCGGCGCGCCCCCAAAACGGTTCGGGGGGGCTGATCGTGGGGGAAAGACCCCCCAGATGCAGGTTAGATGCCGCGGTCGCGCTGACCGCGGCATTTAACGGGTTAAGCACCCGCGATCGGAGACAACTCCGATCGCGGGTGTTACACTGGGGTGCCGGCTATTAGTTACATGCCGAGCCGGCATAGGCGCCGTGGCGGATATATCCGCCACTGAGCGCTAAGTCACTGCGCTCCGTGGCGGATATATCCGCCACGGAGCGTGAAGGGGTTAATCTCCTTATACAGTGATTTATACTGTTGATGTAATACATGTATAACTGTTTGTTTGTGTTTAAAATCAAATAAAAATTTATCTGATTTAAAAAAAAAAGAAAGAAACTATACAGCCTCGGGTCTTCAGAGCTGGCATCAATCGCAGCCGTTAATCTGCAAATAGTGCTGATTACATAATCGTAAGGTGCTAATTGGTTGTCATAACAGAAAGGAGCCTGTTAAAGGTTTCCATAGTTGTCATTATGCACTCTGTATTGCAGTCTGCTAATTGCATCAGACTGTAATATAGAAGTAGTAGATTCATAATATACTGCAGTATAGTTGTATTGCAGTATATTGTGTTAATGATAAGATCCCCTAGATTTAAAGTACCCTAGGAAGCTCAACAAAATATTTGAAAAAAATGTTAAAGTTTATGGGGATATGTATTCTAGACATATATAAAAATACAAGTAAAATCAGATCATGTCAACATGGATACAGGAGTGGACTGCTGCTGGAGCCACCACATAGACGTATCCAGGATATGGGCCACAAGCATCGCATTACATGTGTCAAGCCACTACTGAGTGATAGATAATGCCAGAAGCGTCTTACCTGGCCTAAGAAGAAAACGGACTGGACTGTTGCTCAGTCATCCAAGGTGTTGTTTTCTGATGAAATAAAATTTGCATTTAATTTGGGAATCAAGGTCCCAGAGTCTGGAGTAAGGCCCCTTCCACACTTGCATGTGTGATGCGCTGAACTCGCATCACACTAGCAGCGAGTGCTGCCTGGATCTCCCGGGCCGAGCGCCGCAAACCGGAACTAAAATCAGAATGTCAGTTCAGTTCCGGTTTGCAGCATTCGGGCCGGGAGATCCAGGCAGCATTCGCTGCGAGTGTGGAAGGGGCCTAAGGGTGGAGAGACAATCTAGCTGTCTACTAGGAAATGTTAGAGCACTTCATGCTTTCTCTGCTGACAAGTTTTTTTGGGATTAACACCTTGCCGACCGAGGACGAACTATATTGTCCTCGTGCGGCAAAGGGTGTATGGAGAGAGCTCATGAGCTGATTGGGGAACTTGGGGATTGGGGCCCCACATACCTAAACTCTCACTGCCTCCCCCATCCTGCACATTACACCTGATAATACAAATATATGCTACATCAATATATACACACAGCACCACTCATATACCATATTTATATATAGATACTTTACAGCAGCCTCCCCCTACTATTGAATTATCCAGCATCATCCCCTCACTACTGAAATGTTCAGCACCTGACCCTCATTTATGAAATGACCAGCAGTCTCCCCTCATTTTTGAAATGTCCAGCAGCATTCGATCAGTAATTAAATGCCCAGCAGCCTCCCCTCAGTAATGAAATGCCCAGAAACCTCCCCTCAGTAATGCATTGCACAGCAGTCTACCCTGAGTACTGCATTGTCCAGTAGCCTAAACTCAGTAATCAAATATAGCAGGGCCCCACATCATAAAAACATAGGAGAAGATTTATAGCAAGTGTCTGAGAGCAAAACTGTTTTAGTTTATCATTGCAACCAATAAGATTTCAGCTGACATTTTAGCTGTGGTAAAATGAAAGATGAGCTCTGATTGGTTGCCCTAGGCAACTAGAACAGTTTTCAGACACTTCTGATAAATGTCCCCCAAAGTACTCACCTTCCACGCTCCAGCTTCCTCTTTTCCCTCGGCTCCCAGTAGCAGTACAGTGAGACACACTCTGTGCACTCTGCCCATGCAGTCTGTCCACTAGTTGCATTGCACAGTGAATTCAGTTTAAAATATTGTCTATGACTTATAAAGCCGTCCATAACCTGTCCCCACTATATATCTATGAACTAATCAGGCAATACAGTCCCGCACCCAATCTCTGTACCTCACAGGACCTTCAGCTTCACACTATTACCATAAGGTCTTTTCACAGCAGCCTCCAGGACTTCTGCCATGCATCTCCCATACTCTAGAACTCTTTACCAAAAAGAGTCAGGCTGTCACCCACCTTCAAATGTAATCTGAAAACCCATCTGCTACAACATACAATAACCACACTGCTCTGCTCGCTCACATTGTGTCTCCATCTTCCCTCCCATATATATTGTGTGTCCTCACGGGCCAGGGTCCTCCTGTGAACCCGTTATTGATTATACAACATCACAGAATTAATGGTGCTCTATAAATAAATAATAATTTATATGTTTATTTTGTAGGTAGTACGTGCTTCAAACTTTACAGAACAAAAACAGATTTCCTCAGCCGTTTTATTTTTTGTAATATTAGGAAAATATATGCATGTAGACATTGGCCTACATGGTATTTAAGAAATGTATACATGTTGAGCCGTATCATTTTCTCCATGGGTCATATTTTAAGTTACAAAATAAATGTTTGAATCAAATGGTATAAAAAAGCCTATGTCATTAAACTGGTGAGTGAAATGTTTTCTACTCTACCACTGATCGGATACTGGATACATAATCTTGCAAAAGACATTCAACTGCACAGTAACACAGTAAGAAACATGTACCTGGTCAATAAAGGATCAGTTTTTACAGCCTGATGTCAATGTGCACATTAAGTTTTAGCTCAGCAACTAAATTTATCTTAGGAGTCACTGCAAGAAGTATGACTGTCATGCTACTGAACAAACAAAAAAAAACGGGAGCATATGAGGTCTCAGATTAAGGAAGAGACCTTACATGACTCCAAAATAATGTTACTCCAGTATTCTTCTTGAATACATTTGTAGCTGGCATAATACACTGAACCTGTAGAATATGGGTGTGATAGTTCCTGTTGTTTGGCCTGATTTATACATACTCACACATGCCAAGTGTAACCATATTCCCAAAATGCAAGTCGTTCCCTTAAAGCATTATATTTTCAATGCTATATAAAATATTTCACTTTGCCTAATATGAATAACTCCAGACATTTAATACTGAATAAGATAATGGACTTTTGGAACCCTAGGGAAACATTAAGGACCCCAACTGACTCAACAGGGGATATTGATTTTTCGCAGGCGTATGACAGCGTGATACATCAAGAGGGTACTGCGCAGAGCTTAATCCAGCTCCATGATTAATTTCAGACAGCTATTAATACTACAAAATTACAAAAGAAGTGAAAACCTTAAAGGGAACCTGTCACCAGGGACCTCTTTTCACAAAAGACAGGTTTTAGAAGGCAATCAAGCCTGCATTGCAAATATGCCTTTCTGTTTTCTCTAAGCATTTGCATTACAATAAAATTGTGTTTTATAACTTACTTTGTACCCTAATAAAATCCGCTGTGTAGTCCTAGGGGTTGGGGCTTTGGTTTGGTTTTGGTTTGAATGCATTTCAAAAAACAAAATCTCAAAATGCCCCATCTTTGTGCTCATATACAGCTCCTCCCTGATGTCAGCTTACCAGGCTGTGAGTTCTGTGAAGGAGCAGGAGGGGGGAGCTGTTCAGGAGCACAAAGATGGGGGCAAAGATGGTAGGATGCCAAATACTCCTTACATTTGGCTAAACACATGGATTATACTCTATTGGCCTCCTTTAGTAGTACATATAGTATTTTAAATCAACAATACGGCTTCAAAGAAACTATAAGGTCCTAGTAAAACTTTTTAAAAGGTCATCCAGCCCCATGATTATTTTCAGACAACTATTAATGCTACAAAATTACAATAGAATATAAAACCTTAAAGGGTTTGGCCATTAGTGTGGTTGAGATAACTGGTCTACACTACTCATGAACCATACTCCTAATGCTGTGCTTAGCATAGCTGACACAACTCATGGTGCAGATTACACTGTGCTTTTAAACACACATCTCCTTGTGCACCAAATAGCATATGCCATTTCTGTTACCTATGTGTTTATAATTTTTAGTTGACTCAATAAAAGTGACGTTTTACTTTTGAACCTTCCTGTCCGGATATGGGCTCTCTAGCCTGGCTATGGCAGTTTTGAAAAAACAGTGACATGTTTACACATACATAAGCAGTCATACATTCTGACAAACAAAATCTGCACCTTTGTATGTGAATATACCAATTTACAAAACATACACTCTTTATATACTTACCTGTCAGATATATCCACCCCCACTACAAAGGACATCTGCCGAGGAGGACATGAACATCTTTATCAGCTGCAAAGCAGGGGAGACAGGCAGCAGATATTGGGGCTCATTTACTAATGGTCCACGGACCGCAAGTCGAATATTCCGAAGATTTTGGATGCACACCACATTTAAAAGGGTATTGTGTCGCACGTGAACGGATTTTGGCTCAATAGTGCCGGCTTTCATGTGACAGAAATCGGGGAGCGGGATTTATTAAAATTGTGTCGCAAGCCAAGTACTTACATGCACCGGGAGGAAGATGTGAATTCCAGCGAACTTGATCAGGGAAGTGACGCATTCAGCAAGTTCGGCACACGATGTAAGTGAATCGCAGCACAGTGCATTGTCGTCGGACAATGCACTTTCGAGATCTCCTCCGGAACGGGTAAATATGCCCCATAGAATCTCACAACTGTCTGCATTCCATGTGCTTCTTCATCCCCTCCACCACACACCCTCACTCAACATCTGAATGAAGCAGGGACTTGGCTGAGTTTCTCAAGAAAAAAACTAGAGATTGGCACCTACGTGCAGCCAGGTGCAGTGAGAGATCCTGCTGTAACCTGTACAGCTGCTCCCAGTGCTCCACCTTCCAGAAAGTTGTATAAAGAAACTAAAAGATCTGCATCATTGCACTCCCCAGGTGAGGAGTAGACGAAAAATGCATGAGAAGACATAGCGAAGGCACACACAGGCTGCAGCTGCCCACCCCCCAGGACATTACCTCACAGGTAATGTGAAATAATGCCCTTCGTGCCATAAAAAAAGCTAGAAATCACAGGAGGTTTTTTTTAAATATCAGGACATTTGTGAGGATCAAAAGCTCAGTTTCTGTGTGGGTAAACCTGCCGTTAAAGACATAGGGACAGATTTATCATGCCTTGTGGGCGTGTAGAGATGGCGAGACAAATTTTGTGTAGTTTGCGCAGGTTATAGTTTAAATCAATGTCAGGTGTGAGCTAGCGTATATTTAATTCGCATGAGACACATGAGAGGTTCGCTGGATTTATTAAAATTCCGGAGCCTCTTACCGTACCAAGTATTGCTCACAACATTCTAAGAATACCTGCATTATTACCTCAATAGGTGAAATTTTTGAACTATGTGATATTTGTCGCTAACTACACGCCATGTCTCAAGTGACCTTTAGCTGCAATGGTGTAGTGAGAAGAAAGGACAAGTCCAAAGGCCCATATTGTTTATTTGCTGATCTTTAACCATTTACAGTTAAGGAAATGAAAAACATATACTGTACATCCCTGTGTATTATACAGAGAAAATAAAGGTGAGACAATTTATTGAATAGCTGATGATGACATCATCCCCTGGGCCATATCTGCCATGAGGCGAGATAAAAATCTCGCCTTAGGCGGCAGAATGCAGAGCCCTTTAAGGAGCGGCAAAATTTCCCGCTCTAATATGGATGATTCGGGGGCTGTTGCCGCCAGAATCGCCCACCAGATAAATAAATCGCACAGGTGCGATTTCATGTCGGGCAACGTAGTGCAGGGGCACAGGTGGCGGGTGATGTCACGACACCCGTGTCACTGAGCGGAGCCGTGGCTGATCGAAGAGCACCGAGAAGACGGGAGTCGCGCAGCATAGGAGCAATTATTAATTAAGTGTGGCCAAATGCTAATATAATCTTATAGGCCTATCCCTATAACTTTATATATTTATTTATAAATATTCTCTTTATACTGCGGGGCTGTATATATTTGTGTGGGGCCAGATTCTTTGTTTCCTGGGGGGGGGGGGGTTGTATATACTTATATGGGGCCAGATTATTGTTTCCTGGGAGGGTTGTATAAATTTATATGGGAATGGATACTGTTTATACTGGGGGGTCTATATACATTTATATGGGGCCGAATACGGTTTATACTGAAAGGGGTCTGTATAAATTGATATGGGGCCGGATACTGATATTCTAGGGGGGCCTGTATATATTTATATGGGGCTGAGTAATGATATACTAGGGGTGATTGTATATATTCATATTGGACCAGATCCTGTTTTTACTGGGGGGAGGGGGTCTGTATGTAACTAAGCTAAACGTATATAGCTATATATAACATTAATAAACTGGGGGTGGCTATATGTGAGACTGTATATAAATAAACTGGGGGGGCTTCTAAATATAATAAAACTGGGGTGGAGAAATCTACTGTATATCTGAGGCAAGTTAATAATTAAACCAGGGGTTGTTCTATATGGGAGGCTGTATATAGTCAAACTGTGGGGGCTCTAAATATGGGGGCAAGATATTAATTAAACTGGGAGGAACTATATGGGAGGCTGTATATAATTAAACTGAGGTGGTGGGCTATATATTGGGGCCAGATAGTAATTCAAAAGGGCTGGTGGACTATATGGGAGATTGTAATTATTAAGTAAACTAGTGAGTTCTGTATACAGGGCTGGGTTTCAATTAAACTAGGGGGAGGGGGCTGTATATGCGATACAGTATATAACTAAGCTGGGAAGGCTGTAAATGGGATACAGTGTATTACTAAGTTGTGAGGGCTGTATATGTGGGGACAGATTTTATTTAAGCTGGAGGGGATCTCTATATGGGATGTTTTATATGTGGGGTAGCGTGCGGTCAGTTGTCTTGTGAGGGGTATACATTATTTAGGAGCACATTGTTGTTATCCAGGAGACTATACTGTAAGCAACTGTGGTATTATTAGGGACACCGGATAAATATGTGCTGCACGGAGATAAAGATATCTGACCGTGAATTCAGCAGTGATACATCATGGATTGGAGAACCCGGAATAAAGTCCTCCTGATGGAAGAGATTGTCATCTATAAGGTAATAGATTCCACTAATGACTCTCAAAACCTGTAGTCAGTCACACAGTGTCAGTGAGCCTGTCTTTGGGGTTGTTAATTGTTAGTAAAGTTTTTAGCATTTACTGAACAGGGAGCAGGCAATGGAACAGGAATAAGCTACTAAGGGCAGGGGGGGGGGGGACTTTGAAGCATTTTAATATTTGCCTCAGGCAGCAAATATGCTAGAATCGGCTCTGATCATCCCTAACCTGAATGAAAATGTCTCAATTTTCAGAGCTATAAAAATTTACTGTACTAAATTACTACATTTAAGCCACCAAGTAGTTCAGTTTTAATCATGATGTAACAAGCTGCTTTATATGCAAGCCACTGCCTGATAAATCTAAAATAAATCGAACATGTAACTGAACTATAAAAAAATTAAGTGTTTTAATCAAGGATCTCCAAGACTGCACAATAAGCCTGGTTATACTTTTACATATGAGTAATGTGCCTCATCCTACCTTAACATAAGCATTTTATAGTATATTTGCATTGTATGTTACATGCTTGGTCATCTCCACTATAGGCATAATAGCCTGGTCATAACCTTATATAGTCAGCCCCCAATTGTGCAAGTTCTTCCACTTAAAAAGATGACAGAGGCCTCTAATTGACATCATAGGTAGACCTCAAATATGAGAAACAAATCCAGAAAATCAGATTGTCTGATTTTTAAAGAATTTATTTGAAAATTGTGGTGGAAAAGTCTTTGGTCACCTACAAACAAGCAAGATTCCTGTTGCTCACAGTCCAGTAATGTCTTCTTTAACCGCTTAATGACCGCCGTATCAGGTTTTTATGGCGGACAATAAGGGTACTTCTTCTGATGCGCCACCTTTCTCAGTTGGTGTGTCAGAAAAAGATTGCGGGACATCGGATCCTGCTGATGTCAGGCTGATGGCGGGCTGTAACATCACAGCCCAGACCCGGCACAAACACCCATGATCGGAAAAATTTATATCCATTGTGTTTAACCCCTCATGCTTGACTGCGGTGTCCCAAGTGGATCGGACCCCCTCGGTGGACTTACTGAGGGATCCAATCCTTCTTGCAGCAGCCCCGGGGTCCAGTGTATACCCCGAGGCTGCTGAATCCTCTTCACATCGAGTTCCGCCCCCTGGCAGGTCCCGGCTGTATCTAATTTAGCATGGATCACTTACATTGAGCATTGCAATACAAGTGTATTGAAGTAAGGGTTCAAACAACTGATCTGATAAACGCTTGTTCAAGCCCAAGTATAGAAAAATTAAAAAATGTTTAAAAAAAAAGTTACAAACATTTTATAATAATAATTAAATAAATAAAATAAAAGTCTCCTAATCGCCCCAGTTACATATGAAATCCAATAAAGTATATAAAACACAAAAAGACAAAAAAAATACATATTTGGTATCACCATATCCGTATTAATCTGTACAATAAATCTAAATCAATATGGACCCCGTTCGGTAAACAAACACAAAAAGTTTCTCATAACATACAATTTTCCATCAAATACCCTCACAACAAATGTTCTAAACAGTGATCAAAAAAGTTACGCACCCTAATATGATACAACTGAAAAGAACAACTCTTTTTGCAAAAAATAATCTGGTCTGTCAACAGATAAATACGGAAGTTATGCCCCTGAAAAGTTGTTGATCGTAAAAAAAAATGTGATTTTCTCCAATATTGGTTTTGATCAGTAAAACTGAGCAAAGATAAGAAAAAAAAGAGAAAAAAAGTGCTAAAAATCCAAAATAAAAATTGATAATTTTGTTAGTATCCCCCTTGAAATAGTTAATTAAATCTCATGAATAATAATAGATGCCCAGAATGAATTATCTATATAGTGTATCTCATCCCGCAAATAATAAGCCCTCACATATTCGCATCATCATTATAATTTAGATCCAGTACAATGCAAATGTGAAAATGCAAATCTGCTGTGAACAGAGATCGCGATAACGCCTCTACAAGCGTCTATGACGCATGCAGAGGCTGATTTACTCTCCAAAAAAACCACCAAGCGTATAAATACGCTTGGTGATTTTCTTGTAAAAGCGCTGGCTCTCGGTAGTAGTGATGTGCAGCTGCCGCCTGCTAATGTGTAAGGAGCAGAGCGGACAGCGGAGCTCAGACAGAGAGCAGTCACGTGCACACCGACCCTACTTCACTGCAGAGATGTCTCTGCTTCTGCCGGCAGAAGGGAAGCTGAAGCCACGCCCCCTGAGCACTCACTGCTGCCGGTCACTGTCTTATCCAAGCTTATCACAATGCTGTGAATAGGAACGGGTAGGCGTGCCCGGCCACAGCCGGCCGGAAGCTGAATCCAGCGCTGCTCCGGCGGCCATGTTTGTTTACATCCTCCCTGAACCAAAAAACTGTTCCTCAGTAAGTAGCAACTTTATCGCGGTCAAACACATCTTGCTAGTTAGTGAACGCAAGTGCGTTGGTCAGAAGGCTTATGTTTTTGGGAAGGACTATCTAGTAAAAAATAAACAGTGTAAAAAAAAAGTTTTATGCCCTCAACCCCGAAAAATAAATGAAAAAATTTAGAGGCAGCAGCCTCGGCCTGCTCAGTGTGGGGAGGTAGAGGATTTGGGGCTGGCTATTAACAATTTATACAACTTGGAGTTCTAAATTTGTATTACTGAAAATTCCATACTCTTCCTCGGTTAAAAATACTCCTCAAAAATGGTGAGAGGAGTATTATTACCCTTCTGGAAAAATGTTAGTGCGACTTCTGGCTGTGAATATCGCTGTTTTCATTCTATGCATGGCCGTGCGCCCTTACAGCAGTTTAACACCACATATGGGGTATGGGTACACTCAGGAGAAATTAGGCATCAAACTTTGCAGAGCATTTCATCATTTAATTCTTAGGGAGCACTGTGTATACATTTTATTGTGGGGGCAGTGCCACTGCTTCGGTGGGTTCCATTATTTATAATATGATTTGGAGAGTACTGTCTCCTTTATTATTAGGTGGGCAAAAATGTACCTAATACTAATTATAGGGAACGTCTATACATGCCAGTGCTGCTCCCGACTGCACAGGTCACAGAGTGACTGAGAAGCTGGGCGTCTGCTTACTATATGTAGGATGTGGAGTTAAGTCCAACTTGCACTGATAGTAAGTTTAAGAGTGGGGGGCACAATTTGTTTTGGCTTTCAAAGTGAATGTCCCAACCCTTGGCTTGAGGTGGATGAGATGCTGTTGTACAGAAATTCTCTACATAATTACCATGGTACCATTTTTATTAAATATATATAATGACTGTGAGCTCTACACATACAGAATGTCCCCAATTGACCTCATCAATAACATGTCACATGTACATAAGTCAGAAGTCAAAGCTGAGGCCAGTGATTGGCTGCAGAGGTGACCTAACCTTGAATGCCATGTCATGTGAGAACTCTAGGATGGGAGCCACAGAAGCAGGAACCAGGCAGGGAATGTTCCCGTTAACATTTAAAATGTTTTAGGTTTTAGGTAGAATCCAGGACATTTATCCAGTTCAATGCCTCAAATGATTGTTTTTACAATTTCCTCCCAGTCAGAGTTAGTGGAATGCGTGTAAAAAGATCAATAAAAAAATGTTTGCACTGTCCATTCATGTCTTTCTACACTATATTAGATCACCTTTACCATAACAATCCTAAATTTGGTAACCTAACCTCAGTCTCTGATCCTCAAATTCTCAAGTACCAAGTACCTTGGTTTACCCGGGCTGTAATCGCTGTATTTCAACTATGGTCAGCAACCAAGACCTGGAAAACATATTTACATTAAACGCCTATGCCGCTGCTGACATCACAGAGTACGCCGGCCGTGCCGTGCCATGGAGCTATCATGGACCTGGGGCTGGCATGAAGAAAGAAGAAGTGCTGCCCACGGAGCGGTTGCGGACTTGCCACACACATGAAGATAGAAGAGGAGCTGCTTGGGTCGTCGGAATGGTGAGTACTGTTTATTTTTTTAATATACTCAAGTATAATCCAAGTGGGAAATTTTCAGCACAAAAATTGAGCTAAAAAACTCGGCTTATACTCGAGTATATACGATATTTTATGATTTTAAATGGATTTGTTTTAATTGATCTACTGTATATACTCGGGTATAAGCACAAAATTTGTGCTGAAAAACCCTAACTCGGCTTATACTCTAGTCTATAAAAAAATTAACACTGTACTCTTTCCGATGTCCCCTGTAGGTCCTCTTCTGCATCCGATGCTCCAGGTCCTCTGATCCTCTTAGGGTTCTTCCGCTCCTCTTCGGCTCCCCTCGCAATGCCAGCGGCTCACAAACAATGACACCGCCGGCTGAGCGCGAAGACCCGAAGAAGAGCAGAACGTCCAGAAGAGGAGCGGATGAACCTGAAGAGGACCGAAGGACCAGAGGCTATGTACTACAGTGGCTGGCAGGCTATATACTACAGGGGCTGGCAGGCTGTATACTACAGGGGCTGGCGGGCTATATACTCCCGATCCCCGCTGTTACTGCGAAATCCCAGCTACATGCCGGGATCCCACGATGATTGCACGGGCTTAGCTTCTGAGCCAGGGTGATCTGCAAAACGTAATTCTACGTCAAGGTGTGGGAACTACCCGCATCCTATGATGTAGAATTACGTGCGGGAAGGGGTTAATGTAGTGGGTGTACATTTGTACATTGTACAAAAGTTATAATACTGAAACTTTTCTTGTCATTGAATAAACCTTCACATTTTAACTCATGTATATTATTCATGCTCTAAGCTGCAAACTCCACACTCGCCTACAAACTCCACACATGCTATTGTTTCATTGGTCAGCAGCATGTGCGTGTGATGATGTCACAGGAGGCAGGTTCTGCTCCTCAATCTTGCTGATGTAGTTCTTTTCAGAGCTGGAAACCATGGTTGCTATGGTCAAAAAAGGTACAAAATGGGGACTGGAGCAGAATTAGGTTTTTTGCACAGAATGACGGCTACCCTTTAAGGGTACTGCCTTCAAGGTGGCGAAAATTGTTGGCATTGTTTTCACTTATACATGGGTACCCTAAATTATATACAATGGCCCACATTTAATAAGGTGCTTGGGCCACTTTTCTAGCGGACTGTTTGCACAGGTATTTAAGAAGTGCCTCCACCACTCTTGCGGCTGCACTATTCTTCATGCGACACAAATTTCTGCACTGAAGCCTCCAGTTCCAGTGCTCAGTTGGACTGTGCGCCACATTTATCATGCAAAGTCTGACAGACAGTGTGTAGCACATCCCATGTTAAAGGTGCACCAAAAAATGGAGCAGTGCAGGGAGTGCCAGATTCATGAAGCACTTTTGCCAGAAATCCTGAATCTGGCGCACCCTGCACACTACACAGGCAAACTGCACAAAGTGCAGTTTGCTCTGTTTTTAGTAAATGTGGGCAAATGTTCTATGTCTTGCCAGTCCAAAAAATTACATTCAGATAAATATATGGTCTGATCATCAGCAACTAGGCTCGCGTTAAATGTCTCTTATGCTTATATGTGGCCTGGAAAGCAGCTGGCAATGGTAGATAAGCTGAGTTTACTTTTTACAGTTTTCTTCAGATTTTATTTAGCTGTATTTTGACTTAGACTTTTGCTCTTTTTACTAACCTGAATAACTCCAGGTACATAACCTACTATTTAACCACACTGAAGTCCCCAGCTTTGCTAAATTCGAGAATGTGTCACAGGTATTAAATTCCTGGAAGCAGACTTTAGTTCTCAGTACTGCTTCTAGTTCAGTAGCATAACTATAAACACGTTGCCCTGAATATCCTGTCACTGTTGGTTTGGCTTCGGAGCAGTATGAAGCAAACATAACTGTCTGAATAAGTAGCTATAATGAGTTATGACACAAACTTATATTCAGGAGCTACAAGTACGGGAAAAAGAAAGTACAGCCTCTTCTGTACAATTATATGTTTTTTAAGGACAAAATATAAAAATGGGGCTCTTAGAGAGTCTTACAATACAACAGCATGTACAACAACATGTGACAAACTACCCCATTTTAAATCTATTTTAAATCCAAAAAAACTAAGGGGGAGATTTATCATTAGTCCTGTGTAGCTTCTTGATGTATAATTGTTTCAAATTTGTGCGCAAACATCATTATTGCAGTTTTTTTAGCGAGAAAAAAGTGCAACTCTAATGTCACGCAATGGTGGAAAAAATACACCACAGAGTGTGCAACACCACATTTATCAACTGAGAATCTTCGAAAGAACACAAATTTAATTGAAAACTACACCACATAGGAGGTGGTGTATGTGGGTCCATTGCTACTACAAGGTGGAAATTTATCTCAAACTTGCACAATTTTGAAGTTTTTGCTGCTTCCATAAGTACCAGGTAACATGGTATGTAGCAACCAGGTGCTGTCAAATAGCCTTAGATGAATTGACCATCAGCAAGAGTGGCAGTCTGCTGGTCCAAATTCAGGTATGTGGTAAAATAATGCTAGGGACGAAGGACATCAGTAATGATCTCAGCAAAGCAATGGTTTCTGCCCCTCAATCTCAGAAAGATTGAGATGGCAATTTACACATAAATTTGATGTCCGTCATTCTACAGAGAGAAATATTTTTAACATGTGGAAAACAATGTCAACATTTCTCCCGGAGTTGATGCACCAGGAAGATGAATGCTGGGGGGCTGGCTAGCTATATACTGGGTGGAGGCTGTGATCAATGCATTTTCCACCCGAGGATTATGTTTGTGTCAATAGCTTTTCGCAGTCTTTTAATAAGAAAAATCTTTATTTATGTAACGCCATCATAGTTTTTTGTGGTAAAATTAGGTGCCTCGGCTTACATTCAGGTCGGCTTATACTCAAGTATACACGGTACTTTGTTTTCCACACGTGGCTTTTTTAGATAATGACATAATGTAATTTGTCATGTCCTGTTGTTTATTTGAGCTTTAATTTACTTATATTTTAAGCCTTTTTTTAAACGTCCTGAATCTTATATGCAGGGTGAATTTAATTTTTCTCATGAATCTATAAACAATTCAGCTGAACAGCGACCTGAGGCCATTTATGATAGCAGATCACCCTCTTGTGGCAAGTTGTATAAACATAAATAACTAGAAAAAAAGAGAACACATGCATTGCGTGAAGCATATGTAGAAATTGCTGTTCACAAATATTATTATCTGAATTATACTAAAGCTTAGGGATTCTTTTTTTAGAGCTTTATTGTCCAAGAAATAAATGTGACCAGGGTGTCTCCGTATGGCATACATATTTCCTCTAATTCTGGCTCAGTTATGCTCTCATTCTGAGCAAACTGCTAAAGTAGCAACCAGACACTCTTTAACCCCTTAAAGACCAAGCCACTTTAGGGCTTCTCGACCAAACCCGATTTTTTTATAGCCTTCAAATGTTTTAACATATGAAGGTAATTTTGAGATTATATTCTCGTCACATTTTGTACTTCAAATTAGTGGAAATATTTGGATGATATCTTTTGCGTTTAATTATGAAAAAAAATCGAAATTCGTCAAAAATTTTGAAACATTCTTAATTTTCTGAGTTCTGAATTCTTTGCTTTTTAAGTAGATAGTCATAGCACTCAAATAATTTTCTAAGTAACAATTTCCGAATGTCCGCTTTACGTTGGCATGCATTTTATGCAGCCTCTCATTTTACTACGTTGTTATGGGGCTTAGAAATATTTATGAAAATATAAAATATTATAGAATATTCACATTTTTATGAAAAACGTATATTTACAGGCACCTCCTCGGTTTTCAAGTGACTTTGAAAGGTCTTATATTAGTAAAACCACATAGATTACCCCATTATAGAAACTACACCCCTCAATGTATGAGAAACCAACTGTTAACTCTTTAGGTGTTTTACAGGGGTAAAAACAAAATGATGGTTGAATTTACAAGTTGTAATTTTTTTGGACAATACATTAATTTTGGCTAAAACTTAAAAATTTACAACGTATTATATGACAAAAAGCTCCATAAAGTTTGATACTCCATAAGTGTTGGTAAACTGCTGTATGGGCACACAGCCAGACATAGAAGGGAAGGCGCTCCATTCAGAGCAGAGTTGCATTACCACATATTACAAGCTATAAAATATTTTTTTTTTTTTGTAATGTGGACATATGGGGGCTTATTATTCCCAGGATTAGATCTGCTTTTAAGTGCATCATTAATTTTGGTTTGGGGTTTTTAGTTTTTTCTTTGTAGGCCACTCACTGTACCATATAAATGTAATATGTTTTCATTATTCTATAGATCACCATGATTACCACAATACCCAATTGATATAGCTTTCTTATGATTTCCTTGTTTTGCAGTAAATAAAAAACAAGTGTGCATGTGTGCAAATCCAAATAGATACGACCTCGGCACAAATCCGCAAATTCAGGAAGCGTTGCTCAATATAAAAACATTCTACTTTATTTGAAAATCATGCATAAAAAGCAATCATAGGCACAGGTAAGCCAAGAGAGCAACCCACGGAACCTACATGTTTCGGCTCTTAAGCCTGAAACATGACCATGAATAAGGCTTAAAGGGGTATTCCCATCAGGGCATTTACATTTAATTAAATTAATTTGCCATATGTAAACATTTCTTCAATTGGATGTTAATAAAAAATATGTTCCTGTGTGAAGATAATTTCTCATAAATGTAGCCATGTTGTCCCTTAGAAACAAGATAGCTTCCTCGGATACGACCACGTCACACTATGGCAGCGGTGGTCAGACTTGCGCTGTTGAGCCCTGCCTGACTTCCTGGCTTCAGCGATCATTACTACAGGACGGCTACGGGACCTGCAGTAACTCCTGGACATTTCATATACAAAAATCTTTTGTTTTTTTGTGTAATCTCTCCAGCAGAGGTGGCCGTATCTGAGGAAGCCATTTCGTTTCTAAGGGACAACATGGCTACATTTATGAGAAATTATCTTCACACAGGAACATTTTTTTAATAACATCCAATTGAAGAAATGCTTATATATGGCAGATTAATGAAACTGAATGTTAGTGCCCAGACGAGAATACCCCTTTAAGAGCCGAAACATGTAGGTCCGTGGGTTGCTCTCTTGGATACCTGTGCCTATGATTGCTTTTTATGCATGATTTTCAAATAAAGAAGAATGTTTTTATATTGAGTCAGGCTTCCTGAATTTGCAGATTTGTGCCGAGGTCATATCTATTTTCTATAAAACTCAGTAGTTGAGAAATTTGCTTGTTTTTGCATTGTCATGTTCTAAAAGGTATAACATAACAAGCTGTTTAGGGCTTGTATTTTGCGAGACAAGCTGTACTTTTTAATGGTATCATGTCAGGGCAAATGTTACTTTTTCATCACTTTTTATCCTTTTTTATGAGGTTGGATGTAAAAATATTTTCCGGGTTTTTTAAAAGAATTTTTAGTGCGTTCACCATACGGGTTTATTCAACCAAAAGAATGTCCTCTCCTAGACAAATTTCATAGCATCATAGTATATAAGGCCGAAAAAAGTCCATCAAGTCCAACCTGTAAGAATTAAATAAATGTTTTATCCCCATAACCCGTGATATTTTTTCTCTCCAGTTATCCAGGCCTCTCTTGAACATGTACATAGAGTCCGCCATAACAACCTCCTGCGGCAGAGAGTTCCAAAGTCTCACTGCTCTTACAGTAGAGAATCTTTGTCTGCGTTGATGGTAGAATCGCCTCTCCTCTAGGCGTAGACGATGCCCCCTTGTCCTGGTCACAGGCTTAGGTATAAAAAGATCTATTTATTTTAGATAACTCTACCACTAGAGTCCCTAGACTGCACCTACACAGAAACACCACAAGGTGGCTGTAGAGTATTGCTTAACAGATCTATATCTTTATTTGAATCAAAAAAGGAATTATACCACAATTAAATAACAAATAGTAGACTGAAATGAATTCTAAAAAGGCCAAAAAGTTCAAAAATGGAGGCAAATAGTAGGAAAGGTACAAACGACACAAATGACAAGTAGAAAAGATTCAGAGTGAACTGGGAAATCCTGGGGGAACGTCTTCAATGCGATCTCGAGACAAATCCAGGCGATATGGAAAAAAGCAGAGGACAAGCGCTCCGGACTCAAGGAGTAACTAACATATAGTTAGGTAAAAAGCTAATATATGTATTCTGCTCACCTTGTTCTAAGATGGTATAGGCTTTGAGTATAAATTCCGTCCTCAGAGCAGATAGGCAGATTCCGCTGCCATTGCTCAGGGAGATATAGTGTATAAGCACGCTGGAAGATGATCGGAGACTAGAAAATGAAGGCGCTGCATCCGCTTCAGGTAATTCTTAAAACGATGGATTTTTTATTTGTATCATGCTACGCGTTTCGACCTCGAACCGAGATCTTCATCAGGCATAAAAACATACATAACTATATGATAAAACATGCACACTTATATATACAAACAAAAGGAAATGACTTCAAATGATTGACTGGAGGAAGTGGAATTACATCAATTGATTGACAGGTCAATTCACCAATCAATTGTCTGCGTACTGTTTTGTGAAAAAAAGCATGTGAGGGTATATTTAAAAATGTAAAAAATGTATAAAAGGTATTTCTATGTTTAAAAGGACTGTATATTATTTGCACTAAAATAGGAGAAACCACCTAGTGAAGTATTGCTGTAAACCTGTCTTTGCAAATGTGTTCCATGTGTGATCCCTAGGTGGATTCTATGATTTCGTTAAGACCGTCTGGCTATAGGCTTCTCAAACGGTATATCCAAATTGATTCACGTTTGTTCAGAACCTCATTTCTATTGTGTCTCTTCTGGGATCTGTTCTATTATTTTCAGTTTGATATGATTAAATAATTTGCTTTGTTTCATTGTCAGGTGTCTGGAAAGACTTTGGTTTAAAAAACCATTTTTGGTTTTAAACCTGTGACTGTTGAATCTTAATCTCAATGAATGCACTGTCCTGCCTATGTATTGTAACCCGCAACTGCAGGTAACCAGATAGACAATGAAAGATGAACTGCATGATGTATTCTATTTGCACTCAAATTTTTCCCCTGTGCTGTTTGATACAAATGTATCTGGTTCAAGTTTATCAATTAGTTGGCAGCACAGGCAAGTTTTTAAATTACACATAAAAGTGCCTGGTTTTTCTGAGTGTATTTTCTGAGGTTTTGTTTTCTCCTTTTTCTCTCGGAGTCTACTCGGTGCCACGATATTTCTAATTGATCTGGCTTTTCTAAACGTAATTTGTGGACACTTTGGTATATCGTTTTTGAGAATGGGATCCTCTTGTAATAAGTACCAGTATTTTGTTAAGGTTTCCCTTATGGCTTTATTTCCTTTGTCAAAGGTAGTTAAAAAATTCCACTCATATTTCTGATTTGTAGCAAGGATTCAGATTATAAGACACAGTCTAAAATTATTACAAAAAAATTTTTGGAGAAAGGATATCCGAAAAATTTTGTTAAAAATGCTTTCTCATGAAATCTGAAACAAAATATAACACAAAAACCAATCTAAAAAAGAATCAAGCTACAACAAATCAGAAATATGAGTGGAACTTGGGGACTGCCTGTACAGGTCCTGGTGGTTAAGTGTTGCAAATCTCTCCATGGCTAATATAAAAAGAGAAATAATACTTTATACTTACCTAGAGATGAGTCTAATAAGGCACATGGGACTCATCTCTGGTGCTCTCCATGCCTCTGAAGTGATTCAGTGAAACTGGAGTAGTGCCTACTGCACATGTGCAGTAAAGCCGGGGTGTACTGCATTGCGAGACTGCACAGGCGTTGAGAGTAGTAAGTCCATAGTAAGTATAGAAGTTTGGGGTTTTTAACAGGCACGCAGGAAAACAATAATGAGCGACATTGGTGAGAGATCAATAGGTGTACTTTGTACCCCCAAATAACTATTTAAAGTAAATTTGCATATGTAGATCTAAGGTTAAAAAGCTAAGTGATGGTTACCATAGCAAATGTTGTTACTTTGCTGAAAGTGCTGGGACCCGTTTAGGGTAGAAAAACCAAAAAGAAACACCAGAAAACACATAGATCCTAGATCCACAAGTGCTGAGGAAAAGTTTGTCTCGAATAACGAGCACCCGAGCATTTTAGTGCTCGCTCATCTCTAGTTTTAACCTCTCTGTTTCCTGTTCCTGTAGGTGTAACTACCTTCTTGTTTTAGCAACTTAAATGCCTTATCTTTCCTGTTTATTGCTTGCCTCACAGTACTAGTTAACCAAATTGGCGTTTTCTTGATTCTCTTATGCTTTCCCCATATGGTATGTATATTTCACTGGACTTTTTTAGAATATTTGTTAAAGGTCCCATTTTTAGTTGTTTTTGAGAACATTGTCTAGTTTATGCTTTAAGGTTCCTCCTCAGCTGCTGAAAATGTGGCCTCCTGAAGTTCAAGGTGTTCATTGCACCTATATTAACCATATCAGTAAAGCATAATAGAAATCAATGATATTGTGGTTACTATTACCCAGGTTACCCCCAACCTGTAATTTTGATATTCTGTCAGTTCTGTTGGTTAGGATAAGGTCCAGGGGTATTTCACCATGTTTTGAGGCCGCATCCATTATATTCCTCAAAAGAGGCTTTCTCTATGCTTTCAGTGTAAGAAAATGCTGTGAATTTTCTGTTTCATGCATAACATCATGTCTGACGAAGAGAGCTAGTATTCTCGAAAGCTCACCATCAAATATACTCAGGTACAAATCTACACTACTAGCATATATGCTTTCCTATCATTATCTAAAGTCTCTTTTATAGTATGAAGTACATACCTGGGCAGTGGCAACAGAAGTCTCCACAGATCTACGGAATCTTTGCCACTTGATACAAACATCATTGCAGAGATGTGGCACTTGAAGGACAACCAGGATCAAGGAATATGCACTAAGCACACTGACATGCTGGTGTGTGCCCTTAGGATCTGCTCTTCTTTTAGCTTCTTATGCCGGTATTTTTGTTTTGTTAAAAGGACTTTAAAATTATTCAAGCTAGCCTGAGGGGCTCCAGGTGTTAAGGGGTTCCTATGGCACTTAAGACTCCAATGTACCCTCAAGCTATTTTAGGATTGGAGACCAATATCCCTAAATCCTCACTACTGTCTCCATCCCGCACATTATACTTCGGTATGAACTTATACACTACACAGACAAATTCTATACAGTGGACTGGTCGGTTGATTAGATTGTTAGCCCCATTGGGGGTAGGGATCTGGCAAGATGTGTAAGCTATATAAATAAAGGAATTATTATTGGAAGCATAATTTGCTCTGAAAATGTGCTTGTAATTTAAAGCTTGAATATATCAACTTGCACGCCCCATTGATCTACCTGCACACTCCAATAATCTCCTTCTCACTTCCTGCAGACGCCTATAATCTCTCCTTTTCACACTACCTGCACACCCCAATAATCTCCCTGCATACTTCAATAATCTCCTTCTCACACTACCTGCAGACCCCTATAATCTCTCCTTATCACAGCCTGCACACCCCACTTTTCTCCCTTTCCGCACAATGTGAAATCCTCCTGTTCTCACAGCCAGTACACCCCGATACTCTCCCCTTTTTACAGTCTTCACACCCCACTATTCTCCAGTTCTCAAAACCTGCACACCCCGTTATTCTCCCTTTCTCACAACCTGCACACCCCACTATTGTCCCCTTCTCACAGCCTGCACACCCCGATATTCTCCCCTTCTCACAGGCTGGACACTGTGATAGTCTCCCCTTCTCACAGGCTGGACACCCCGATAGTCTCCCCTTCTAACAGGCTGCACACTATGATAGTCTCTCCTTCTCACAGGCTGGACACTGTGATATTCTCCTCTCAGAGACTGCACAATCTCTCCCTTTCCCAGTATCATCCCCTCCTTAGTTACTATCTGCCCACTTCCTCTGCTCTGCAAGTGGAGCAACCACCTCTTGGCTCCTCACTATCACTAACAACTATAAAATCCCACTATTCTCCCCTTCTCACAGGCTGGACACCCCGATAGTCTACCCTTCTCACTGGCTGGACACCCTGATATTCTCCCCTTTTCACAGGCTGGACACCCCACTATTCCCCCCTTCTCACAGCCTGCACACCCCGATAGCCTCCCCTTCTCACAGGCTGGACCAGGGCCGGCACTATGGGTAGGCAAAGTGGGCAATTGCCCAGGGCCCCCTGAAATGGGAGAATATCTGCTTTCAAATGAATCTTGAATTTTGTTTCAAGGTGCCATGGATCCAGAGATATTTAGGTTTAAAAAGAGAATATCAGGTGCCATTTTATATATCTCCCAACGGCAGTTTAACAGTTAATATCTCCATTATCCTGACACATAGAGACACAGATTTAGATTCATATAAAATAGGAGACTCTCTTCTTTCATAGGAAAAAAGAAGTGAGGTTCTATGTGTCGCGGAGCCAGAGATACAGCCCATTCCCCTCCCCCCCCCCCCCAGATTCTTAGCCATCAGGCTACAGGGAGAATTTGCTGCACACAGGAGCTGCTGCACCTCACAGATAATGGAAATATTCACTTTATATGTTACTGCATTCTGAGAAGGGATAATATCAACTAATATTCATCTTTTTAATCCTCTCCTATCCAGAACTATCTAAGAGCACACGTGATAGGTTTTTTTTTGTAAAAATTGACTGATACGATGAACATTCGACCCTCGTCGCCTAATGTCGCTACATATTATCAACGCAACAAGAACATGTCTATAAAGCTATATGTAACACCAAAAACACATACATGCTCTGGAATAAAACAGGGAGAATTTGCTGCACACAGGAGCTGCTGCACCTCACAGATAATGGAAATATTCACTTTATATGTTACTGCATTCTGAGAAGGGATAATATCAACTAATATTCATCTTTTTAATCCTCTCCTATCCAGAACTATCTAAGAGCACACGTGATAGGTTTTTTTTTGTAAAAATTGACTGATACGATGAACATTCGACCCTCGTCGCCTAATGTCGCTACATATTATCAACGCAACAAGAACATGTCTATAAAGCTATATGTAACACCAAAAACACATACATGCTCTGGAATAAAGTTTTTATTTCCCACCATCCTCCATTATTTGGGTTAGTAAATCTTACTAAGGAAGAGCACCCAGTATTTAATATTAAATCTTTTTTAAAATCTTTAAAAGAACCCTGCCGAATGTTTTTGTGTTTGTAGCAGATCATGTCAGACTTGTGTATCTGTGAGGTCTGTTCAGTGTATAGCAGAACACACCATGGACAGCAGCAAAGCCACTAGCAATGGATTTATATACATACATATGCTCATTGTATCCAGCCTGAATGAAGAAGGGGCCTGTGTGCCTGAAAGCGTGCACTAAATATACTTTTCTGGTTATCCAATATAAATGTATTATTCCTTAAGCACTTGTGGTACATATGATTTACTATACAGTCCACACGACTGAGCAGGGGAGAAGAGGGGAGGGATAAGAGTGACATCAGGCCTCTGACCATGGGTGACCAGCCTCATTTACATAATTAAAGAAAAGATGATTTTACATTGATTAAGTATGAATTGGTCCAGATTAATGGATGGTGGGAGGGGATCCTTGTGGAGCTGCTCCAACAGTAGTGTGTGACTAGAAAATAGTGAAGAGACCTGATGGTAGGTTCCTGTTCAACCTTGAAGCCTATTAAAACCAATTGTGACGCAATAATATTATTTCTATGTTTTCATGTATGAAATTCTCTTGTTGGATTAGAGAACAAAACCTCGTGGGTCCATCATGTCATCAGGCCCACGAGGAATTGTTTGTGAGATCTGCAATGTACTTTTTGTCATGTAGCATTCAAAAACCTGAGCCTTATCTGACTAAGATTTAATGTCAAAGAAAAAGTATTAGATGAAAATTCCTTCATAGGATCTAGGACTCTGCAGTTATTCACATAGAAACCTTTTTTAAATAAAGAGTTCACCAGAGTATCATTTTAAAGAGGAGAGGAGAAACTCTCTGTCAATGGCTCAGGTGGTAAAGCTAAGCATGAAATGCCATTTACCTCGAGAATGATTCTTTATGTAATACTTTTGGATTATATTATTGCATTATTGTACGATAAATATCAGTGTTATTGTAATCCCTGTTACATTCTTCAGCATCTATTACATACGAAATCATTTATTAAAAAATTAATTTTATTGTTGTATTTTTATTATTTTTTCTTTTGGGTTTTTAGAACAATGACCATGCATCCATTATGAGATGAATGTGTCATATACCATGGATGACAAAAATTTTCTACAACCCTTTTTCTGGAAGGTAAACTATGTTATATTATGCTTTGATATTTTAATAGCGTTTATCGACGATAGGAGAAATAATAATCATTTAATATGAACTGCATCACATGGTTTTCAAGCGATACATTCATAGAGTATATAACCAAAATGTCCTTCTATGTCTTTTAGGAGGCGATTTGTGCCAGCAGACAGAATATTAAAAAATCGTATATTTGAAACTACTGGTATACTCCAGATAATTGACTTGAGTATCAGCCGAGGTCCTTAATTTGCCACAACAAACTTGGACAACTTATTGACTCTAGTATAAGCCTAGGGTGGAAATGCATTGTTCACAGCCTCCTCCAGTATGAAATGCCCCATGGCTAAGCAAGCCCCTCCTCCAGTTATGAGATGCCCCATGCAGCAGCTGCCCTCCTCCCAGTTATGAAATGCCATTGCATGGCAGCGTACCTGCAGTCCAATTAGGAAATGCCCATGCAGCCAGCCCCCAGATGATAAATTGTTCCCATGCAGTCAGGCCACCTCAGTTACAATGCCCAGACAGCACCCCCCCCCTTTCTAAAGCCCCCTTGCAGTCTTTGTCGTATAAAAAAAAAAATAAACTTGCATACGCAAGTCCCCGGGGTAGTTACAAGATAGGTTCTGTAGGTTTGTTTTCTTAGTGAATTGTATGTAAGTTGAAGTATTATTTTATAATGGTAAACCCAGCCAAATTTGTTTTGCGTTCCTTGTGACAATTGGATTGTAAAAATGTAGCTTGTCATCGAGCCAGGATTAAAGATAATAACGCTTAATTGCAGGCTAAAAGTACAGTAAAATTACAAAACATCCAGAGGGTGCCGTTTGTAATATGGGCTCGTCTGTAAGTCTGGGGTTTAAAGGAAACCTACACGTAAAAGTGGGTAGGTTTTTACAAATATACACGGCACCAGCTCAGTGGAGCTGTGTAGAGGCATATTTTGTTAGGAAACAAAGCCCCTATGTTATGTAGTATAAGTTATATAATTATTAACTCGGCGCACCGCACTGGGGCTGGTGCGCTACCTATCCGTCGAGGCCCGTGCGGCGCCGGATTGTGTAAGTGCGGGAGAGCGGTAACGTCACCGAGCTCTCTGGGGTGACACACGCGCGCCTGCGCAATCAGCTACGGGGAAAACAGGCATGGGCTGTGGCCGTGTTATATGTGTATAAACTTACCATTTAAGTGGTAGGTTTCCGTTAAGTAGGGCACCGCTGTCCTTTGTAATCACTTGTGGTTGCTCCAAATGTTGGCGCGGCTCTCTGATGTTCCAATCCCGGGCGTACTCTCTTTCTCTATCTTCTGTAACAGCGGACAGAGAGCGTCCATTCATCATCGTCTCTGCTTGTGTACAACAGAGGAAAGAAGCGGAGCGGGCTGCAGAGGACGGGAGATCAGGAGTGCTGGAGAAGGTGAGTTGATGGTTGGTAAGTTTATTTTTTTTATAGCCTCTTGTATAAGCTGGGTTATAAAGCTCTTGGCTGTATACATTGAGTATAAACAGTAATATATAATTTAACCCATTAACGCTCTGCCCGCCGTAGCTCTACGGCGCAGAGGTATAGGGCTGTATGAAGAGGGCTCCGGGCTGAATGTCCTCTTCATACAGAGGGGGGTTTTGCATATTGCACAATACACCACCGATAATAACCGCGTCGGTGCTGCACGATACGTTGGCTATTACCCTCTAAACGCCGCCCGCAAAGTCGTGCGGGCGCGCGTTAAAAGACGGCGGTCGCGGGGTTGTGGGCGCCGCCATTTTTTTCGATCGCACGCCCCCGAACGGCATCGCTGGGGGCGTGGATCGGTTGCCTTATGTAGCCCGTGTCTTCTTTTGACCCGAGGCTATCTGGCCGCTGCAGATAGTTTTTAAATAAGCAGTGGCTAATTGTATATGATAGTGTGCTGCCAAAAATGCCATCTATTGAATAAGAAGTATTGCGTAGATGGTAGGAGCGATATGACTGTTCTTAGGGTTAATGTAGCCTAGATGGTCTAAAAGGATGTGAAAAAAAAATAAAAAAAAAGTTTAAAAAAAATAAAAAAAATTAATAAAAATATTAAAAGTTTCAAATCCACCCCCGTTCCCTAGACGGATTAATAAAAACAAATAAGAAAAGTAAAAATCACAATATCAGATTAAGGCTATAGCCGCGTCCCAAAATGCTCGAATCTATCACAATATAAAAAACGGTTCCGGAGGCGGTGACCCCTTTTTTTTTTTTTTTGGAGGCGGGAGGGAAAATGGCGGCCCACTATGTCGAAATGCGACTTTTACACCTTTTTTAATAACATAAATAAAAATGAAATAAAACAAATGATCAAAATGTCGCACCGCCTCAAAATTGGTGGTTAGCAAAGTTGGAAAACGTCGCCTCATTTCGCACAAAAATGACCCTCCCCCAGCTCCGTGGCGCCCAAAGTATGAAAAAGTTTTATTAGTTGCTCAGAAATTGATGGCAAAAAATTTTTTTTCTTTTTGTACACATTCGTTTAATTTGTAAAAGTAGTAAAAACACAATAAATACCTATATAAAGTTGGTGTATCACCGCGATCGCACCGAACCAAAGAATAAAGGTAGGCGTATTATTGGGGAGCGAAGAGTGAAAAGTAGAAAAAACCGAGCCCACAAGAACGTGAGCTAGGCGTTGCGGTTTTTTTTCACTGTTTCCACATTTGGAATTTTTTTCGCTCGCGTTACCACGCATGTTCACATCAATAACTGCATTACGGGAAAGTAACATTTGTTACGAGTATATACAGTATTTATAAATTCCTTATACAGAACATGCATGGCCTGACTGCATGCAGCCTTCTACATTTTTAGGTTTTTAGTTTTAATTTCTCCCTTAACAGAGGTGTTTGAGAGCTTCTGTGGGAAAGGACTGTATTTTGTAATGGCACCCTATAATATTCCATGAAGTGTACTAGGAAGATGGGAAAGAGATTCCAAATTTGGTGAAATTGATGGGAAATAAAGCAGTTTCACCGTGTCAGTCACAGGCTTTGTTTTATGGCTTTCATTGTGTTGATTAAGTATAATCTTGGAGATATCCAAAAATGCCCTTAATAGCTAAAAAAAAATAAAAAGACGTTGGACAGTATTAATATTGTTATAATATGACACAAAAATAGCTTATTTTCACTTTGTTGGCTTATGTAAATCTTACTAAGGAAGAGCACCCAGTATTTAATACTTAAAAATCTTATTTAAAATCTTTAAAAGAACCCGTCCCGAATGTTGTAGCAGATCATGTCAGGCACTTGTGTATCTGTGATGTCTGTTTCATGTGTATAGCAGAACACACCATGGCAGCAGCACAAGCACTATCAATGCTTTACTATACATTACATATGCTTCATTTGTATCCATGCCTGAAGAAGGGGCCTGTGTGCCCTGAAAGCTTGCACTAAATATACTTTTTCTGGTTATCCAATAAATGTATTATTTCCTTAAAGGGCACCTACCACCACGAATCTACCTATAAAGGTAGATCGGGTGGTAGGTGGATGTATGGGACATGAGGATAGCCCTTTTTAGAGCTAATCCTCACGTCCCCGCTAGCATACCATAAACTTTATTCCCATCCTGTGCGAGGCTGTGTTTTATGGCTATATTGTGTGATTAAGTAATCTTTGGATATCCAACAATGCCTTCGAATGATAAAAAAAAATAATAAATCGACGTTTGAAAGTACTAAATTGTTATAATATGACACAAATAGCGTTATTTTCACTTTGGGGTTAGGTAATCTTACTAAGGAAGAGCACCCAGTATTTATATTAAAAATCTTTTTTAAAATCTTTAAAAGACCCGTCCCGAATGTTTTGTGTTTGAGCAGATCATTGTCAGGCACTTGTGTTCTGTGGTGTCTGTTCAGTGTATAGGCAGAACACACCATGGACAGCACAAAGCACTATCAATGCTTTACTATACATACATATGCCTTCATTTGTATCCATGCCTGAATGAAGGGGCCTGGTGCCTGAAAGCTGCACTAAAATATACTGTTTCTGGTTATGCCTATAATGTATTTTTCCTTAGCACTTGTGTACATATGATTTTTACTATACAGTTACACGCACATGAGCAGGGGAGAAGAGGGGAGGGATAAGAGTGACAATCAGTGCCTCTGACCATGTGACCAGCCGCATTTTACATAATAAAGAAAAGATGATTTTACATTGATTAATGTATGAATTGGCCAGATAATGGCTGGGATGGGATCCTTGTGAGCTGCTCCAACAGGTAGTGGTGACAGAAATAGTGACAGAGACCTGATGGTAGGTGTCCTTATAAACCTTGAAGCCTATAAAACAATTGTGACGCAATAATATATTCTATTGCTTTCCTGTAATAAATTCTCTTGTTTGGATAGAGAACCCAAACCTTGTGGGTCCATCATGTCATCAGGCCCAAGAGGAATTGTTTGTGAGATCTGCAATGTAGCTTTGAATGTAGATTCAAACCTAGCCTTATCTGACTAAGATTTAATGTCAAAGAACAAGTATTAGATGAAATTCCTGATACATCCAGTGACTGCAGGTTATTCACATAGAAACCTTTTTAAATAAAGAGTTCACAGAGTATCATTTTAAAGAGGAGAATCTCTCTTTCAATGGCTCAGGTGTAAAAGTCTAAGCATGAAATGCCATTTACCTAGAGAATGTTTTTTCTGTATTACTTTGGGTTATATTATTGCATTATGTACGATAAATCAGTGTTATTTAATTCCCATGTTGCATTCTTCAGCATCATTTACATACAGCAATCATTTATTAAAAAATTAATTTATTGTTGTATTTTTATTATTTTTTCTTTTGGGTAGAAAATGCACTGCATCCATTATGGAGAGAAGTCATAACAATGGATGGAACAAAAATTTTCTACAACCCTTTTTCTGGCAGGTAAACTCTGTTATATATTGCTGTTGTATATTTGGTAGCATTGCGGTCAATGATCCCAGGACCCATTAGCCTACAGAAAAAAAAAATATTGAGGTTTTGCTCATTGCGGCCAGGAGCAGTGGTCCCCAGGCATTGGCGATTCACTGTTGCCCTTCTGAATGGGCTCATGAGATGCTGGCGCTGTCAATGGCGGAGCTAGCAGCACAGTCACGCCGAGGCTTATGCAAGCTCACAATGTTTTCTGGCGGCCATGGTTAGAGTTAAAGACTCCCAGAATGTTAAGGATCTGCTCGGGGGTTAGGCGTTTGTCTTTTTCTTGAAATTTGTACCCCATACCGTTCTACCCGAACTTGCGTGCTTGTTTTCCCCTGTGTTTTGATGATTCCTAAAGATAGACGTGGGGTCTCGCTCTAGGTTGTGGGAGGAAAATCCCACATTTTCTTTTTAAAAAGATTATTTTAAGAAGGACGTATATTACATTTTGCCCTCGTGTTGTACTGGAAGTAATATATTGTAATTCCACACTTACCTACTGTCTTTGACAATCACTTTCCCAATATTTTCACCTTGGGGACTGTTATGATTTGTTTTTGTTACTTTGTTAATGTTTATTGGTTGATTCGGTTATGAGGTGTGTTTTTCAATAAATGATTCAACATGACATCACCAGGCACTTATTAGGTACACCTGTCAACTGCTCGTTAACACTTAATTCGAATCAGCCCATACATGCGGCAATCTCGTGCATTTAGGCATGTAGAAATGGTCAAGACAATCTCTGCAGTTCAAACGGAGCATCAGTACTGGGGAAGAAAGGTGAGTTGAGTGCCTTTGAACGTGCATGGTTGTTGATGCCAGAAGGGTGGTTGAGTATTTAAGTAACTGCTGATCTAATGGGATTTTCACGCGAACCTCTCTAGGGTTTTACAGAGACTGGTCCAAAAAAGAAAAAACATCCAGTTGAGCGGCAGTTCTGGGGCGGAAATGCCTTGTTGATGCCAGAGGTCGAGGAGAATGGGCAGGGACTGGTTCGAGCTGATAGAAAGGCAACAGTGACTCAAACCGCACCCGTTACAACCAAGGTAGGCAGAAGTAGCATCTCTGAACGACACAGTAAGTCGACTTTGAGGCAGATGCGGCACAGGCAGCAGGAAACACACCGGGTGCCACACTTTCAGCTACGAACAGGAGGAAGCGAGGCTGCAATTTGCACAAGCTCATCGAAATTGGACAGTAAGAAAGAGTGGAAAAAACGTTTGCCTGCGTCTGATGAGTCTCGATTTTGCTGCACATTGGATGTAGGTCAGACAGAATTTGGCGGGTCAACAACATGAAGCGATGGAATCATCCTGCCTTGTATCAACGGTTCAGGTGGTGGTGGTGGTGTCATGGTGTGGGATATTTCTTGGCACTCTTTGGGCCCCTTGGTACCAATTAGCATCGTTCTTTGCAACGCCACAGCCGTTCTACCTGGTAGTGTTGCTGACCATGTCCATTACTTTATGACAACAATGTACCAACATCGATGGATACTTCAAGCAGGATAAGGCGCCATGTCATAAAGCGGAATCATCTCAGAGGTTTCTTGAACATGACAAATGAGTTCACTGTACTCAAATGGCTCCACAGTCACCAGTCGATCTCAATCCATAGAGATCTTGGGATGTGTGGTGGACGGGAGATTCGCATCTGATGTGCAGCCGCAAATTGGGCAAACTGTGTGATGCATCATGTCACCATATGGACCAAAATTCCAAAAATCTTCCAGCACTTGTGGAATCTATGCCCGAAGCATTGAGGGCAGTTTGAAGGCGAAAAGGGGGTCCAACCGTTACTAGATGGTTGGACGCTAATAAAGTGACGGTGGGTGAGTTGTACTGCTGTGGGAAAATAAAAATGAATTCTGATGCTACTAGGAGCAACTTAGAAAAAGTTTTTCGAAGGACATTTTGATAAATTCTCCCTCCAGTGACTGTGATCGCCGCCACCATGATCAGGTTGCAATTGACATTTAATGTGGCCCTGATCGGTAAGCCAGAACACAGCCACAATAACTGTCATGCGCTGTAGCCTAAGAGTTTAATCTTGCTAGTGCAAGATACAACCCCGATTAGAGAGTAAAAAAAAAACTGTTCTATGAGATCATAATTCCCAGGGTGTATTCACTCAAGGAGTTTTTCACCAAGTATTTTACCTAATTTGGTCACAAAACAGTAAGAAATTGCAGCCCCTCCCCCTCAAAAAAAATATTATTGGTTATATAGATAACACTATATCTTATAAACAAGTAAAACGTGCTTGAAAAAAAATGCTTCGGTGTCAAATAAATACCTAGTCTTAATTCAGTAACCTAAAGTGATCAATAGAAAAACAGAATGAATCTGCCCGCAGCCTTACTCCCAGAGCCTCAAATATATGTCATCCTCAGGTGTTTGCAAGCTATAAATTATCATATATCCCAAAATATCAGTTTCCATTTCAAACTGGTTGTCATCTACACAGACAGAAAGAATCTGGAGTACCTCCGGTAATGTCAGCACGTCTGTTTGACATCCTTTTCTAGGATGACAAAGGATTAAGCTTAAAACTTCCACTGGTTTCCCAAGACCCATTTCATCCTGCAAAGAATCCCTCCAGGCCACTCGTGGCCGCAGCAGGCCGTTCGTGGATGATGCTGGAGAATAGAAAGACCAAATAAACGACCATTGCCTTGTGCCCAAATGTCCACATTACTTCTTAAAAAGAATTACTGTGTGTTATGCAAATTATATCAAGCCTTGTCGACAAAAATGTTTCCATCGATCCAACTAAAATTAAACTTTCTTTCATCATGAAATGAAATGTGACCACATCTTCCTCTGTCCACAACAACATGCTCCTCAGCAAAAAAGGAGTTTAACTCTCTCTGTTAATGAGAGGTTTGGCTCACTGTAGAGTGGCTTTCAGTCCAGAATATCTTAACTGTATATGTGACACATATGCCAATCTTGTCAGGTATGGGCGATTAGCCGTAACCACGTCACATGGATGGGAGGGGGGTTAAGTGTGTGCGGGGCAGACCTAAAGAATGAGGAGCCAGACAACGGTTTGAATTTGCATCCAGCCCCTGGGACTTCAGGGGGGACCTTGGCAGGGAGCCATTGTACGTTGGTATAAGACGATTTTATCGGATGTACACATGCCACAAACAGAAACATACGACATAGACATGTCATGTTATGGGCCTTGGCACATGTCATTAGTGTTAAAATAGTGCCGTTGGTGACCAGGTTCCCCTTTAACTGCTGCTATTTTAAGTTAGGTAGGATATCTTCTTATATAGGACTAAACAATGAACTTGATATTTAGTAAATTGTGTGTTGTTCTCTAATTAAGAATCTCCAGTAGAGTATATACATTTTTGAGTCTGCTAAAGGAGTAGTAGTAGTAGCCGTTTATACTGCAAAAATAAAGATAAAATATGACGCCAGCAAATAGTAAATTATGACTGTTATGAAGCCTGAAAAGAAGACAAAGTAGTATATGCAAAAAGATGAATCTGTGATTTAATTTTGTTAACTATAATTATTTACTTGTTTATTCTCATGTGATAAGCCACGTTATACCCTCATTTAGACAAGAGCCTATAAAAAAACTAAAACGTACCATACATACTCACCTTCCAGCGCTCCTGATGCTCCCGTCACTGCAGCTCCTATTCTTCTTAGGTGATGTAACAGGAAGCAGAAGACGGATTAAGGATGGGAGCTGTCTCTGTCGCTGGTACAGCAGAGAGAAAAGAAAGAAGAGTAGCCGCACGGGGGCGGGAACATCAGGGAGCCGCGCCAGATTGGGAGCGACACAAAGTGAGTACAGGCGGGTGCCCTACTTAAGGACACCAGACTTAAGACGACCCCGAGTAACAAACGGACTCTGGATGTTGGTAATTTACTGTACTTTAGCCTGCAAGAGCTTTATTGTTAATCCTGTTTTATGACAAAGCTACATTTTCTAAAATCCAATGTCACAGGAACCAAAAAAAAATGTTGGGCTGGGGTTACAATGATAAAATATCCCGTTACGACTTACATACAAATTCAATTAGAACAAAACTACAGAACCGATTCTGTATGTAACCCGGGGATGCCCGTGTATGTAAGTTTTTTTTTTTATACGACAAAGGACTGAGCAGGGGGCATTTCCGAAGAGGCCGGGGGGGGCGTGGCTGCCTGTGGCATTTGATAAATGCGGTGGTGACTGCATGGGAAAATTGGATCATCCTGGGGGGCGGGCTGTATTGGGGAAGGGCACAACTGGGTTCCGGAGGTGGGGATGGCGGCAAGTGGATGTCATAACTGGGAGGATGGGGGTAAGGGCTGCTATGGGAATTCATAACTGGAGGAGGCGGTGAACAATGGGCATTTCCCACCTAGGCTTGGATACTAGAGGGCAATAAGTTTTATCCAAGTATAGGTTTGGCAAAATGAAAGGGACCTCGGCTGAATACTCAATCAGATGTATACGGAGTATACAAGATGTCAAACAATATATGTTTTTTAACATTCTGCGGCAAAAATCGCCCCACCCTTTACTAAGGAGACATAGAAGGATTGGTTACTCTAGAATGATTCGCTGAACAATGTGATGCAGGGCCAGTGGAGGAAATGCTTATTTTTCTCCTAGTCATTAACAGCTTATGGGCCTTTTTCTGGCAGGTAAACTCTGTTATATATTGCTGTTGTATATTTTACATAATCTGTTATGACTATGGAGAAAAATAATCATTTCCACTATGCCCTGCATCACATTGGTTCAGCGATCATTCATAGAGTATAACCAAAAATCCTTCTATGTCTTTTAGTAGGCGATTTTTGCCAGCAGAATATTAAAAAAATCTATATTTGACTACTTGGTATACTCCAGTATAATCTGACTTGAGTATCAGCCGAGGTCCTTAATTTTGCCACAACAAACTTGGAAAACTTATTGACTCTAGTATAAGCCTAGGGTGGGAAATGCATTGTTCACAGCCTCCTCCAGTTATGAAATGCCCCATGCAGCCAGCCCCTCCTCCCAGTTATGAAATGCCCCATGCAGCCAGCCCCTCCTCCCAGTTATGAAATGCCCCTTGCAGGCAGCCCCCCTCCCAATTATGAAATGCCCCATGCAGCCAGCCCCCCAGATGATAAATTGTCCCATGCAGTCAGCCACCTCAGTTATCAAATGCCACAGGCAGCCACCCCCCCTCTTCTAAATGCCCCCTGCAGTCCTTTGTCGTATAAAAAAAAAAAA